>APFE030102819.1:291217-302042 GCA_000404065.3 Pinus taeda | reverse complement strand
TAGTGTCCTCTCTCTGATAGTTCCTGATTCCACTTGGAGAATGATGATCTCTTACTCATCCTTGGTCGAAAACAGAGAGGCAAGTGTCAAAGGGGAAGCTTCTGGAAGTTTCCATGATCTTCCACCTCGCAATTTGTCTCTGCCATTTGTCCATTCCCGACCATTGCACCCTACAGAGGAGCCATTCATTATGCATCGCACCCTATACACTAGGAAGGTGATATGCATCGCACCCTCTGCACTGGGTTTTCAGTATGGTCCATTTTTGACCATTTCCGAGCAGTTTTTAGTGGAGAACTTCTGGGAGATGATGTAATTAGCTGACCTTGTTCCTTTAGGCAATGAAGCAACACTTTTAGGGACTTAGGAGCCCTTAGTTTATGGACATTTATGATTGGGGTTGAAGTGCCCAAAAATGTCTATAACACCTACTGCTTTTCCTCAAACAATCATGTACGTGACTGTGCAGTGACCAACTCGCGTATATACACGAATTTCCTTTTTGGAACTTGCGTATGAAATTCAGGATACTGAAGTTTCACGCTTTCAGCTCCTTCTGAGTCCGTTGTGCTTGTAAATTGTGTTGTGCCACATTTTTCTGACTGTACTTCCTTTTTCTTCCATATCTTCAAGCGTGATGATGTTTTCTCTTTTTGGTATGGTGCCCGTACCTTGTTCCTACATTCCTTTGCTATATTTCCAAGCTTGTTCTATGCATAACATCTTACATGTTTCATATTCCTTTTGTAGCAATCAATAGCTTTGTGACAGAACATATTGCAAGAAAAAAAATATCCATTAGAGTACCTCGATCGTGATGATCTTTCTTGAATCATTCTTCTTCTGCATCTGGCTGCAACATGTCCAAGATTATGGCATACATAACCTTCAACATTATTGATCTGAAGGAGTAAAATATTTTCTTTCAAGAATTTCTCTCCTTGGATGTTGATGGGGTCGACTTTTCATCTCCTTGTTGAACATTTTAGATTTTACATTAGAGTTCCTTGTATTATTTTCTGAACTAGATTCACCTTCAATAGATTCATGAAAACCAAGACCAGTTTTGATAGCAGGAGACCTTTGACTACTAAGAATATCATCCAAAATCTTAGTACTATCTTGAAATCGTAAGATCTTATCCTTTTCTTTTAATTTATCATTTAGAATATTTACCTCAACCTGAAGTTGCTCTTCCCTTTCATGATGTTGCTTCTTCATGTTTTCTTCAAATTTCCTTTCTTCTTCTAACTGATGTCTTAGTTCAAGAACTTGTTTTTCTTGTTTTTCAAGAACTTGGAGTAGTTCTTTATTATGCTTCTTTGATTCTTCAAGATCTTCCTTTAGCGAGAGGATCGTAGCTTCAAGCCTTTGATAGTAACTGGATCTATCTCTGAGTTTCTTGATTTTTGTGCTCCTTTCATTGACTTCGCTTCTTAAAGATGTCACTTCATCTTGCAACTTTTGGCATTGATTTTCCTTGTCCTTGAATAACTTCCTTACCTTGTTTCCTTCCTCTAGTTGAGCTTTTAGTTTTCCAACTTCTTCTTTGAAGGCACATTCCCTTTTGTTTAATAGATTTTGTTAATCTCTAATTTTGTCTGTAAGTCTTTTAAATTCTGCCTCTATTTGATATCTTTCTTGCTCACCCATAAGAGAAAATTCAATTATTTCACCATCACTTTCATCATCTTTAGATGGATAGATATCTCCAAAGGATAAAAAATTCATACCTGATAGTTCTGATGCTTGTTCATCTTCATTCTGAAGTGATTCTAAATCTGAAGTGATTCTTCCACATATTCCCCAATCAATACTCCCACTGTCATAGTTCTTCTGAGATGTCTTCTTCTTCTTAGGTGCTTTCTTCTTAAGCCTTTTTCCCATTGTTCCATGGATCTCCTTCAAGCGATCAAGCTTCTACCAAAGGACCTGCTCTGATACCAATTGTTGGAAATAATACTGAGGGGGGGGTGAATCAGTATTATCAGATCAATATAACTTTTCTCTTTCCATATTAAGATTCATATGTGATGCAACAAGTATATATCCAGTAAACATATGATTCAGTTAGTTGATCTCTAATGAGTGCATCAGAACATTATTAACCATATGAGCAGTAAACCGGAGCAGTAAAATAGAACAGATCATCACACACAAGAAGCACACATGAACACCATGATGTAAGGTGGAAACCCAATGTGGGTGAAAACCACCCGCTGCAAGTCGTCTCAATCTTCTTTAATAAGAAATACCTTTTACAATAGTTTTGTACTAGTGCAGACTTATACCAGTACACAGGCTTCTACCTGCAAAAGGCTACAACCTTCTCTCGTTCTCCAGACTCTCCTGGAAGGGAGCTACAACCCCCTTTGTGCAGGCTGCTACCTGTTGAAATGCTCCAACCTTTACTTGTTTTCCAACTGCTACTAGAAGGGAGCTACCACCCCCTTGGCTCTTGTACTATCTGATGTACTAGTCCGTAGGTGCGGACCTACCGAAGGCTACAACCTTCTCTTTCTTCCTCCAGGTACCACGTTTCATCAATTTTCAGACTGGATACACTGAAGCACAACATCATAATCTGAAAGGCCACGTTTCATCCAATTTTCATACTGGACCCATTAATATCATTGAAGCTCATAATCAATCAATACTAGCATCATCAATCTCTGAATTACCCAATACTAAATCAATGCTTTCACCAAAGCCAACCTGCATATAGATCTGCAAATATTTCCTTATAACTTTGCAGTTGTTCCATACATCAGACATACCCAGATCATACCATTCATAAAACATACGTCAATAATTCAGATCTAGTCTATCAAACTAGATAATGATAAACATTCCAATCCTTAAGATCCTGATCCTTCTGAACCCAGAACACTGTAGCAATAAACAGAAGCAGCTAGAACATAAATCAAGAGATGTACGCTACTTCACTATTTAGAAACCTGCGTGCATACGCTTCTGTGTCAATACCGACCTGCGTATACGCGACTTTCCCTTACAGGAACAACGTGTATACGCTTCTTCACTTCACTGAACCTGCGTACAGATCTATAAATTCATTTTTTCAAACATTCAGATATTAGTTAACCCAGATTATCAGATTTATAGATCAAGCGTGCGCCACATATCACAAATCAAAATCATATAGAGATACCACTATTCCAGCCTTAAGATTTCAACCCATCAATAGAACTTATCCTTCTCCTTGCACTCAGGTTCCTTCTTTATTCAGATCCAGATCTAGCACTTTATTAGATATTCAATAATTCAGAAGATGCCTTGCCAAATGATCTCCTTGCTCTTTTACAGCCTTAGGCCTTTCACAATACCACGGACCAAACACCATAACAATTCAATACCATGGACCCAATACTTGGGATCAATTCTTTTGGATGCAATACCACGGATCAAAACCATAGGATCAAAAATTGTTGAACTAATAACATCATCCAACCATAAGATTTCCCATGTACGTGTGCTTTTCTCTGCATGAAAGTGCGTGAACTTTTTTCTGCATGAAAGTGCATGAACTTTTCTTTGCATGAAAGGAACTTTTCTCTGCATGAAAGTGCGTGAAATTTTCTCTACATGAAAGTGCGTGAACTTTTCTCTGCATGAAAGGAACTTTTCTCTGCATGAAAGGAACTTTTCGCTGCATGAAAGTGTGTGAACTTTTCTCTGCATGAAAGTGCGTGAACTTTGTTGCACTATAATTTATCATCTGAGATGAGTGGGTTTCCATCAAGTACAACATATGTATCATAATGCCAACATATATTTGGATGATATTATTGTTTTCTCAAAGTCTGATGAAGAACATTTAGTTCATTTGAAGAGAACTTTTGATAAATGTAGAAGATTTGGACTTTCCTTAAATGCCAAGAAATCCATTTTTGCTCTGGAAGAAGGAAAACTATTGGGACACATTGTTTTCAAAGAAGGAGTGAAGATAGATCCAGCTAGAGTACAAGTTGTATAGAAAATACCATTGCCCAGGAGTAAAAAGGATATTCAAAAGTTTCTGGGAAAGATAAACTTCCTGAGAAGATTTATATCCAACTATGTAGAAATCCTGAAAGAAATCATTGATATGCTAAAGAAGGAGAACGAAGTGAATTGGACCAAAGAAGCTAGAGAATCATTTTCCAAGACTAAGGAGGCATTATAGGCAGCTCCAGTATTAATCAGTCCTGATTGCCAGAAGCCTTTCCAATTTCTTTTGTTTGCCTCAACAAGTTCAATAGCTATTGTCTTACTGCAAAAGAATGATGAAGAGAGAGAGAAACCAGTTGCATTCTTCAGTAAGATTCTTAGGGATTCTGAGATGAAATATAATATTCTTGAGAAATAGGTGTATGCCTTGGTAAAAGATCTGAAAGTTTTTAGAACTTATGTGTTGCAGTCCCAAATCATTGCTTATGTGCCAAATGTTGCAGTGAAAGATGTGTTAATACAGGGAGATGTAGAAGGCAGAAGAGGAAAGTGAATTGCCAAGATCCAAGAGTATGATTTGGATATAAAACCTAGAAAGATGGCGAAAGCACAAGGATTGGAAAAAATGTTGACAGAATCAAACTTTCAGGCATTGGGAATTAACTTGTTGGCACCTGTGGATGAAAAAGCAGCTGAAGAAAGTGAAGGAGAGAAAGATCCAGGTATGAAGATCAGGTATAATTTTTTGTGTTCAGAATGCTATAAGCATATAATTCATTATTTGTGTTTTCTTTCTTGTCCTCAATCCCTAGATAGAACAAAGTATAGGGAACTAAAGATCAAGGCACAACCATATGTAATTGTGGAACGCAGATTGTACTAGAAGGATCCTGCTAGAATTCTATTGCTATGTTTAACAGAGGATGAATTTACAGAAACAATCAAAGATTATCATGAGGGGTTTTGAGGAGGATTTATAGTTGGAAAGTAACTGCGCATAAGATCCTTCAGGCATGATTTTATTGGCCTACTTTATTTGGTGATACATATAAGTTTGTTAGAAGTTGTCAGAAGTGTCAGATCTTTGCTAAGAAGAAGAGATTAGCTCCTTTACCTTTGATTCCAGTTTTCATAGAGGAGCCATTTAGGCAATGGGGATTCGACTTTGTTGGAGAAATCAATCCACCTTCAAGCAGACAACACAGGTGGGTTCTTACAACAACTGATTACTTCACCAAATGGGTAGAGGAAATTCCTACTAAGAGAGCAAATGATCAGATAGTAATGAAATTCCTCGAAGATAATTTTTCAGCAGATTTGGATGCCCCATTAAAATTATAACAAACAATGATCAAGCCTTCAACTCAAGTAAGTTCATTGCTTTTTGTCACAAGTATAATGTTATTTTGTCTCATTCAACAACTTACCATCCTTAGGGAAATGGATTAGCTGAGTCTACTAACAAAACTTTGATGAAGATCCTTAAGACAGCCATTGCAGAAAATCAAAGAGATTGGGATTCTAAGTTAAATTTTGCTCTGTGGGCTGCTAGAGTAACTACAAGAAGATCTACAGGGAAATAACCTTTTGAATTAGTATATGGAACTCAGTCTCTGTTTCCAACTCAACTTGTAAAGCCAGCAATTGCAATGATTCAAGAGGCGAAAGAAGAACCAAATGCAGCGATAAGAAGAATGAACAAAGTGGTGGAGCTAAGCGAGAACAAGGACAAGGTAAGAGACAACTTAATTATGTATCAATCCAAGATGAAAAATGTTTTTGATAGAAAAGCCAAGGAAATCGATTTTAAAGTTGCACACTTAGTATTGAGATGGGACACCAGGAGAGAAGACAAGGGTAAACATGGAAAGTTTGATCCTCTCAAGTACGGTCCTTTTAGAATTTCTAAAGTGAGATCCAATAATACCTTCATCCTTGAGAATCTTGATGGGAAAACTCTATAGTTGCTTGTAAATGGGCAATACTTAAAGCACTACTTCCAGTTCTAAAGAATAAGCATCATTTCATTGTGAATACCAGAGTGAAATCATTGTACAAATGACATAGTATTTCAGTTTATGCAAAGCAATATGACTCCATGCCCGAGGTGAAGGAACTAATTTGTGGTTCTTAGCACTTCTATGGCAAAAGCATTATCCCCAGGTGGAGCTAGATGTTGTAACAAGCATTTTGTTGTTTGTTTTATTCATTGTTTCATTCAAAATCACTCGAAAAATATTTTGAAAAAAAAGATAAGGCAAGTCTATCGGAAATCAAAATATAAAAGAAATGAGGAAAATATCGGGTTTTACAATGGGAAACAAGTGTTAAACATTAACACCGGACCTGAAATATATGCATTATGATTTACAATCCTTGGTGGGTCTGTGTTATCGCATAATTCTTAATATATATGCATGTGGCTATGTCGATTGCGATATGGGTGGGCCAGACCCGAAACAATATATATTATGTTTTATAATTACGGCAGGTCCGTCATATCGCACAACATGTTATATATATATATATATGGAAAGTGTCGATTGCAATAAGCGATTGGGTTACAAACCTGATATTTTATACGCCATATTTTATAAGTCAGCGCGTCTGCCTTATCGCTATTTTTATTCAAATACATATATATCTGTTGTTTACGCTATTTTATATGAATTTCTATTAGAAAGCATTATAATAGAAAGGTCAGACTTTAAAGCATATATATATTATAATTAAAAGCCTGGCAGGTCTGCAAGGCATATTAAAAAGCTGATTTCGAGCTATAAGGTAGGATTTCGAGCGGAATGAAAATGGTAAGTGGTTTTAGTGAAGATCACCCGATCCCACTCATCATTCAACACATAGCAGCCAGGTGGAGAGAGGAAACCGCCCATTTCGGGCACATATTCTTTGGGCTTATGAATCGCCCAAAACCTTTATAGACCATCCGATATGAAAAGCGTAGATAAACGGTGGAGATGAATTGGCGGGAAGTATGCCTTGGGAATTGTGCTGAGCCAGTATTGGAAGTGGAAAAACATGTCTTATCATATATTTTCATTATAAAGGTTTAACGCATAATTCCAATATTTTCATAGTTATTGCAGCTGGATGCATAAGTTAAGTTTTATAGGGATTTTCGAGCCGATTGCGATTTGCGATGGAAGTCAATGGAGCATTGAATGGGCGGATTTGACAAGTTTTGAAGCAGGATTAAATCTTTTGAGTTTCATATTAATCAAAGGTCACATTAATTTCTCTGTGTAAAGTGGAAAAACAGGGTTAGAGCCGAAGCTCAAGAGGAAGACATTATGATATGTGTCTTGGCATTTAGCCAATCAGAATGCCCATGTAAACCAGGATTACACAAACTAAATGTATTTTATTACGGCTAAAAGGAATTAAGCATCATTAGGGCATTTACAAAGGAATTTGGCAGCGGATAAACATAGCAAGCTAGTAGTTATCATTGCCTTCTAAATCTAGTTAGGTTTTGTTATTTAATGTTCTTTGAGGTGTCTTTTACCCTCCGTAAATTATGTAATAGTTTTTACTTCATATAGTTAGGAAAGCAGTTAGATAATTTGGGCAGTTTCAAAAACTGTTCCGCGATGTATAAAAAGAGGAAATTTTACTAAGAAAGGGTTTGAACTTTGGAGAACCCAGAGACTAGGCCACTGTATTCTTGATATCATCGATGATTAATGAATTAATCAGAAGTTTCCATGAGTTGTTGTATATAATTTTGTAAGTTCCTCTGTCATGTGTCACGTTATGTTCTCTTCTTTTCAAGTATAGTAATGAAGCAACGGGTCTTTATTTACTTATGTAGATAAGGTTAAAATTCCTTAAAGAGCGCTCCTATACTTGAAGTCCTCACTTCACTTCTAAATTATAGGTAACATTTTCTTTGAAAGATCATCATATTATCTATGATTCAGTTCTCATTATCATAATTCCTCTAAGTTATAGATAGTAGTCTTTGTAAAAAAATCAGCATATTATCTTTAGCTTCCCCTTCAAACATTCTTCATCCATCATTTATATTTAGCAACAAATGGCATTCTAAGATGTTCTGGTCATACATGTATTAAGAGTTTAAAACCAAGTTTCCAGGTCCTTCATTTGAGAACACAACAAACAATAAGTAATAGTAAGTGATATTTATTAATGTCTTAAGCAAAATTTCCCTACAACCAAGAAATTGGTTTCTTAAGGAACAAGAGTGTAAACGGCTGAAACAAAGCAAAATGGTGATTTTTACAAAAAAAACAATTTACTTTTTTAATTATGGCACAAAGTGGACAATGGCCATTTTGTCGTTATGCGGAAGGTGGTTTTGGTTTTCATCGCACTGCTTATGAGGCATGGGTGTTTTTTGGGAGAGGTCACCCAATATAGTTTAGAGCCTGACACGTAGCAAGGGGAGGTCGGTGGAATACTGCTTTTTCGGGCGGGTAATGCCGGGACAGAGAGCCAACCCAAAATCGCTTAGGATCATTGGATTTGTATGGATTTGATCGAATGGTGGTGTAGTGAAAGAGTAGTGCGGAGGTAAGAGGAAAGAGCAATGGAGGGGCCCAACGATTAATCATGGTGATATGGACTTTATTATGGGTTAAAAACTGAGATTAGTGGGGTTTTATGGTTAAATAGAGGTTTAGGTTGGTTCTTTGTTTAAATCATAAAAAAATTTTAACAAAGAAATCCTTTGCAAAAAAAGGTATGGCGAACTTAAAATAGTATGAATTCGAGCAGATAAATGATGTTGGGTCCGGGTTCATCACATATCGCAATCTCAATTTAGCGAAGGAAGCCCCATCGCAAACGAATGTGATAGGGGTAGGATGCAATGTGGAAAATAAATCATGGATAATACTACGATCGGGTTCGGGTTCCCATCGCATATCGGAGATCGCAATGGTGGAGGGTATATGTTTCAGCCAGGACTTGCGATGAAGGGCAAAAACGAAATGGGCAATGAATTATGAAATATATTTTCATCGGGTCTGGGTCCATCGCGCATCGCATATTGCAATGCGGAGGAGAGTGCATACATGTTGAAAAGTTTGCGATCCACTGATATGCGATGTGTTATGGAATACATAGTTTTATAATAAAACTTATGGTTTCGGGATATTTAGTAAAGGGAGTTAATAATATACGGGAAAGGGGACTTTTGGGGGTTTAATAATATAAGTTAGCATTAATATGAAACATGAGCGGAAAGGGGAAATACACTAAGTATAATTCTTTTTCATGAGTTATTTTCTTTTCACATATATACATCAATACTTAGGCTAAACATCTTTTTGTGGGTTTTTGGGTAAAAGGGGATTTAACATGGGGTTTTCACTTTTCCTAGGCAAAAAGGATTTTAACCTTAGGAAAATGGGTTTTTAATGGAAAATGAATGAATATGAACTGTATGAAGGTGGGAAGGGGAAATTAGTAAATATAGGGATGAATGGGGATGAGGGAAGTTAATTAATTGATCTTGTAGACCTTCATTTGCTTTGCATAATTGCCTCATGGACATAGAAACATATGGTAAAACATGATAAATGTACATTTTGTCCAATCAGTCATCATACTTCTGCAACCTCTCTTCTACTTACCCTTTGCTTAACATATCATTTTTTCTTCACTTAATGGGTGCATTTAAGCTAGAAAACCCTTTTCCTTTCTTTTTATTTTTTTTTAAAAGCAAACTATCTAATTCTAACCTTATAACATCCAAGGGCTCAGATTAAACTGATGAACACCTTATTATTCTCTACCTAACTACTGATCTACCAAGATTAAACAATTTGGCTAGATCTTTATTCTTTAATTATAACATCAAATTTAAAGCATGAAGTAGTCAAGATTAAACTATTTGATTGTCATGTGGTTGTGGCATTTATGACAAGCTGCACACAACCATTATTTTATGGAAAAATAGTAGTGGCATTTAGACTTGCTCACTTTCAGAGTTTATTTGTTTTCTTTTCTTTCTAACCTAACATTTTCTTTTTGTCTTGATTTTTTTAGGACATCTAACCTAAAATTTTCTTTGATATGGACATCATCATCAAAATATTTTCAAAAACATTTTATTCAATACTGGTATGTCCATATCCTAACCTAACAATTTTTCAAAATATATATTTTTATTAATTTATTCTATCTTATCAAAACCAAAAAATTCTACAACACTATAAATGTAACAACATTTAATTTTTTAATTCGGAGAGTTCGTGAACTTCAAGACGTAGCACTGGAAATGCTAAAGAGAGTCCCTGGTTACCTGCAAAACAAATTCTAATCTATCTCGCGATTAATCTTGAAAATAAATGTAATCCTACACTAGTTCGAGAAACACCAATCTAAACAATTAAAAGCATGCAGGAAAGTAAAATCAATCAATGCGAAAGGAAATTCATATTGCAAGTAAACAGAAGGGAAATTAGAACTGGAAATCGAGAAGTGCCAGCACACTAACGAAAAGACTGGAAATGCTAGAATAAATTCAAAAGTAATTCAAACTATTCTGCTTGCACTAATTCTGCATGTACTAATTCTGCTTGCACTAATTCTGCATGTACTAATTATGCTTGCACTAATTATGTGTAAGAACAATCCAATAGTTAAAGGAAACCACAATATTAATTAACCATTTATTGATTCAAACATAGTGTAGTTTCCTTATTTGTAAATATCGACTCAGCAAATGTAAAAATCACAGCTTTAGATATAAATTAATAGATCTGGATTAATCTACAGAATTCGAGTTAGAGCTCCTAAATGTTGTATGTGGAGCATGATTGTTCAGAGGTCTTTGTTTCAGCCGGATGTATACCCCAGGAAGTTTGTACACCTCTCCATGCGGGGGGGTGCG
>APFE030102819.1:185739-268778 GCA_000404065.3 Pinus taeda | reverse complement strand
GCATTGTTTGATTGTTGCTAGACCCCCTTTGGGCTAGTAGGGATCGCCTCTATCCGTAGAGGGGATTTACCTCTCCAACAATGATAGTTTTTGGCATCAGATTATGTGATGCTCCGGAATCAAGCATACAATTGTATAACATAGAATCATTTGTTTTAAGAGTCACATAGAAAGGGGGTACTATTTCATCTACCATATCTGAGCTAGGACCAAAGACAACTACTGGTTTTTCATCTTGAAGACTAATGATATCACTTTCAGCATCAACCGAGGTGTTTTGTATCCATTTGGAGACTTGATTTTTATATCCAAGGTTTTTGGAAAGTTCTGAAAGTGGTATAGGGATTTTAACTCTTTTTAACTCCTTTTCAACATTAAATGCAGTTAAAACAGTTTTTTCAATTTGAGTAGTATCAGTTGACTGATTTAATGGTTGAATAATAATTGTTTGAGTTTCAACAACTTTGGTACGAGGTTCAATTGTTGGAGGTTCCTTAGGAGGTCTTCCATGACCAGGTCTAGGCCTAAGATCATATAATTTGTTTAGTTCTGCAATTAGGAATTCATAGAAGGCATGGTATTTGGAAGCCTGTGAGGAGTATTGATCCTATTGAACCTGCTTTTGTTGTGAGAGAGGAATAATAGTGGTCTGACCAAAAGAGGTATCCATATTGTTAATATCTTTAGTGATAGTCATAGTCTTGTTATCAGGCTGTTGATCATCTATCGGTAAAGGAGTTGGAACCTGTTGATCATTACTAGGCCTTTGAAGAATTTGTAAGGGTAGATTTCTTTCATATTGACCTTGATTTTGATTTTGGGGTTGAGTGACCGTTTGTTGAATTGTTCTAGGTTGAGTATCAATCTTGTAAATTCTATTAGATATATTTCTAAGAATTTATCTCGTTTATTTTAGAATCTTTAGTTTTACTCTTAGAGGAAGTAGAGGCCTCTTGACTTGATTTAAGTTTTCTTTGGGCCTTTTCCTATTTAGCTTTTAAAGTGGTTGAGGAAAACCTATTTTCTTCCACCTCTATAGCATTATTTTGCATATCTTCAAGGGTCCTCGAATTTTTTTCTCTTAACATCATAGCAAAATCATCTTCAAAAGCTTTCGAAAACCTAGATTTAGTTGTTGCTACAGGTGGTTTGCAATCAGGGGGCATCTTATGATGAAGTTTATTGAACCTTCTGATAAAATCGGAGACTAGTTCACCAAAGTTTCTTTTAAGTTCTTCAAACTCAGTCAAAAAGTAAAGAGCATCTTTTTCACCCCCATTGATTTTTGAATATATTTGTTAATTCTTCCCAGTTTCTAATGGAATTTGCAAGTAACTGCCTAAACCAAGTCCTTCCATTTCCCTTAAGAGACTGAACAAACAACCTCACGTAAATATTTTCTTGTTCCATGTTCATGTTATTTGCAAAGTCTAGAAATGCTTGAAGATGATCCTCAGTTGAGGGACCAGTTTCTCCATTATATCTAGGAAGGTTCTTTGAATATCCATTAGGAAAAGCATCAAGGAATGGAGGTAAAACTAAAGCTTCATATCTTGCCTGTACAATGGGTTGGAATGCCATAGTAGAAGATGATGTATGAGATGTTTGTGAAGATGATTATAGGGAAGAGGAAGATGGTGATAGGAGGGGTGAATTACTATGTAGGGGTGAAGAAGGAGGAGATAAAGAAGGTGGAGACTTCCTGAATGATTTTAAAGGAGTTTTAATAACCAACTTGTGGACCTGAGAATGAATATCCTCTTCAGTTTCAAAGAGCAGATTTGAATATATAGAAAAAGGTCCCTTCAGGTTGTTTAGAAGTAGAAGATTTTGGTTGTTCAGAGGTGGAATCAAATGAATAAGTTGTGGGGGATATAAACTCTGTAGGTTTGTATTTAGGTAAATGAACACCCAGGTCAGACTCAGATTTAGCTGATCCTGGTGGGAGTGGTGGTTCTGGATGAGATTCAAGTGCATGAATAAGGAAAGCTTATTTGAAATCAACTCCCCTATCCAAGAGTTCAACAACCCTTGATGATAAGTGAGTGTACTCTGGATTGGATGGAATGTTACTATAGGGATCAAATTGTAATATATCTTTAGACTACAAGGTTGAAGTAGAAGAATATGGTTGATGTATTCTTCTAGAACTGGCCTTTCTCACAAGTCTTTCTAGATCTCACAGAGGACTAACTGTGTCAGATTCAGAATGGTAACTAGTGTGCCTAAAAGGTGCCAGTTTGGTACAGTTGAGTTGCCAGGTGAAGGATTTTGACTTATCTAGACCTTTAATCACCTTAAAGGAATAGGAATTATGTCGTTGACCCAGGAAAACTTAATGAAATTCGAGTCCCCGGCAATGGCGCCATATTGATGTTGTATGTCTGAGATGATAATGGTCAGTTATCATGCGAGGACATCTAAGATATTTTTTTGGGGGGGTTTTGTTTTAATTTTGGAGGACCAATGTATGGAACAGATATAAAACTGTCATACCTAACCTTTTGAATAGTATTAATATTTAAACAGAGGGCTGCTATTAAAATCCACACACTGATATAGCTTGTTTAGTGATGAGCAGAAACTGAAAGATGATATGACTATTACAAGTTTCAAATAGAAAATTAAATAATCATAACTAAGAAAACCTTCAAACAATGTTTAGAAAGTTTAATAAAATATGCCTAAGATTACAAAATATGTTGAAGATTTTATGATTTAGAGGCAATTAATTAAACAAACAATTTATATAATTCATTCTCTTTAAAGGTGATCACTTCCGAAGCTTATAGGAGTAAATTGAAACACAATTATTCCTACCTGTTTATCTCTGTAAAACTTAAGAATGTGAAGAAAGAACACAATGAATGAAAACAGGAAAACTTACAAGGAACACAAAACGGTATGAATCAAAACTCAGAATCCTTTACCTTTGTACTAATGATTCAAAAAAATCCATGTACATTTAATGCTTACAAATGTTTCTTTCAAGGGTGCAACCCTTAATAACTTGTGGAAGGGAGCTATTTATAATATCTTAAAGCTGAGAAAACATATTAAAGAAATTTACAAAAATAGATCAACACAAAATCAAGAATATAAACTAATAGTTGATCTGTCACTATTTTGGTGTTGAGTTGTTGGTGATTGTTCCTAAAAAAGTTGAAAACTGCTGAACTATTGATGACTTGTTCCTGGAAACACTAAAGGTTGTTTGATCCCTTTTTCAGTCAAGTAAATTAGTTAACTATTCCCAACGTTTCTTATCTGGGATAGACAACTTAGTTACTCTTCAGTAAGCTTCATCCATTTCTGTATACTTAGTAAAAGTAGGTTTTATTGGAAATATATGTATGATTTCATTTAGAATGAAAAAGGAATCTCTGTGTGCATTTAGCACAACCCTTGGTGTTGTTGCACCTCTTATGTTTGAAACTGAAGTTGCATTGGTACCAACCTCTGTAAGCTTTCGATCATAATCTTCAATGGGCATTAATTTGTCATTTATCACAAACATAGAGAGAAAACCCTTGCTAGTCAAGGGTTCCAACCTATTGAAAAATCTCTGAACTATGACATTAACATTGTTACATTTTTCCTCCAACTTAAGAATGAAGTTTTTCTTTGTGATGATTTTCTTCACTTCAAGTATGGTTGTTGTCCTGTCATTTATACCTAATTATTCAAGCTCATAGTTGTCTTTAGAATTCAAAAACTTGATTACCTCAGTGGCAACTTCTGGCATGTCCTCAATTTCCTAGGAGATAATTTCAATAGCTTCCTAAGCTTTCTCCAACAAGTCTTTTTGATCAAATATTATCTTGATATAGGGTCACATATCCTTGACTGATTCAGTAATTTATTCCCATAGAATCTGTTTTGTCAAACCTAGTTTGTTTCCAAGGTAAGATTCTTTGATTTCCTTCTGCAAAACTTCAATTTGACTTTTTGTCCTCTGCAACTCGGCTGCATGTGAATTGTCTGCAACTACCTTCATATGTTTTAATTACTTCAGTTCATCCTACAACTTCTTAATTTCAACTGTCTGAATGGAGATGTTCTGAACAGCTTTTGCAAGTTGTTTAGCTACTCCTGTTGTACTTGTAGTTGGTGTTGTGCCTGAAGTAGAAACTTTGGTTATAGATACTGCTGAAAGAGGAACTACATCCATTGGAATTTGAGTCCTTTTCACAACTTCCTCTTTCTCTTTGACCAATTTTTCCATTTGCTCCTCCATCTGTTTTATTTGCAGATGTTGTTCCATGATGAGCTTCATCATGTCAGATTTCTAAGTCTCGATTTCTCCAATCTCCTTGGTCATTGGGTCCTCAGAAGCTGGCATTTTGAGCTACTTCCTTAATGCTAAGAGCTCAACATTCTTCTTCTTGACAAGTTCTTCTGCAGCATTTATATTTGAGGGATCATATCTAATCTTCAGCACCATATCTTCCAAGGATTTGGTCTTGGTGTCCTTTGCTAGTGAGGAAACTTTTTCCAACTTGAGTTTTGACTGTGTATTGGACAAGGTGGCCTGCAACTTTGAAAAATTGATGGAAGTATGAGTTAAAGTGGAAGAAATCATCTAGCCAGTCTATTTTTGCATCTCAATTTGGTCAATTTGATGTACATCTTTTACATTAAACTCAAATGAGGATTGCTTTTGATAATGTGCAGTAGTCCTGGGCTGTGAAATTTGAGCTTGTAAGAAATCCATTTGCATATTACCCTTCTCAGAGTCAAAGACTAAAATAATTCTAGCTTGAGAACTGGTAGAGTTTTTCTATAATTGAGCATAAGTGTTTAGCTTCAATTCCTCATTCTTCTTATGAAAATATGGAAGATATCATCTTCTTTGTCCTTATGACTGGTTCCACTAGTCTAAATCACCTGTTGTTCCTGAGAAGTAGTGGAATGAGTGGGGGACTGTGTAGATTGTCCGCCAGACTATGTAAAAAGAAAAGTATCCCCAAGTCCATCAAATGTTTTTTTTTTCTGTGGCTCATTTGTTGCACTAACCTTCACAGAGATCCTAGGTCTCTTCTTTCTATACATAATTCTAAAGCCCTGGCTTGATGCTTTAGTTGTAGGGGATGACTCTTCTTCCCTTCCTCACCTGGCTGTCTTTTCCTGTGCAAGTGGAGTTTGTACATTTGAAGTAGAGACTGCCTGTTCTTCTACTTCTTGAAGGGTGTTCTCCTTCCATTCTAACTGATTTTTGTACTACTCTATTTCAGGCCTGGTTGTATGTTGTTATCCAGTAAATTTATTTTCAACCCTGAGTTTTGAATTACTCTCATTGGATCATAATACCAAGCGAAGCTAAGACCAAACTTCATTTCCTTAAATAACCTATATGCTTCTTCTCTTGTTGCTCTAGTGTTGCAGATGAAAGGACCAACTTGAGCCTTTAGCTTGAATTGTGATTTCTTCTTTATAGCTACAAAATGTACTTCATTTGCATTTAACCTCTACCTAATATATTCCAACGCAAAGATTCTAATAGAGAGGAAATTAGGAAGTTTGTAGGGTTGAAACTCACAACCATAGACTCTGATTTCTGTATAGTTTTGATAAAGAAGCCAACCTCCTGTGGTGGCTTGATCAACCAACTGCAATACTTTCACAATTTCCTCACTGGTTCCTGGTATTGGAGTGCTGCTCATAAGATTAATAGATGAATGAACAAACAATTATATGAATTATTTATATGTAAATTATTCCTTCTCCTTCATTCCCATAGAAGTCCAAAATATCATTTATTGTTGGTTTCCTTCTTCATCAAGTTTATGTAAGGTGAATGGAAACTTGTCTCCCTGAAAATTATATAAAAAGATATACGAGTACTGAAGAATACTTGAACACTTCTTCAGTATTAAACTGGAAAATTTGTTCATGGATGGCTTCAGCCAGAAATTGGCTAAAGTTATAGAGAACAGTAGGTTTGGAATCAGCAGAAAATATAGATAAGAAACCTAGGATGGCTTTATTAACATATTGATCAGAATTGTAACCAAGCAAATAAGAAAGAATAGTGGTAATTTGCTTGGTTCTATATGGGAACATGGATGAATCATAGGGAGGGTTTATTTTAGGCAAAGGGCTATCTACAGCAAGGAAAAGTTCAAGAATTTGAGATCTTTTAGTAGAATCTAGTTTTTGATAAGCTTCTATCAAGCTTTCATAAGAAAAAGGATGGGTTGGTGCAATAGTTGGGGCCTGCAACGTCTGTTCAATAGATTGAGCATTGATAAAACAGAGGATTTCTCCTGTAGGTGAAATGATAGCTCTTTGACTGGGGTCATAGAATTCGTGGAATTTCCTAACAAATTCAGGTGCTCTGTGTATCTATGGTAAAATGTAGTGAAGAAGGTGGGAGTCCCAAAGTCCTATTTCATCTGTCTGATCAACCACCTGGTCTTCCATCCAGTAGTAGATTTCATATAAATCAAATTGAGAGGAAGACTCAATTATTTTACAGTCTCTGACGACTAGGGGAGTATAATGGAAGTCGACTTGTGGATGAATGAGGGGATTTGGAATTTCTACAATTTCCTTTCCCTTAGGAGGCATTTTGTTAGGTGAATTGCAGGCTGAACTAGACAGAAATAGGAAGAATTGGTCTGAAACACAGTAATAACAGAAAAACAGTATACCTGAAAGTGGATTAGGTGGACCTGGATGTCAGCTTGGTTCTGGACAGAATTGAAAATTCGATTGGATGGTGAATCTGTCATTTAGGTTGTAAGCATGAAATCTCCAGTGATGAATTGAGTTTCAAAAATGTATTGTGTAATAGTTTTCGTGAAGGAACATGTCTTATATTGAATAAAATGGAGCGGGGTTATTTGATGAACGACTAAATCCTCATTAATTATCTAATGAGACTGTTAAAATGGATTTATGGAGGATAAATTCACGGGAGTGGTGAATTAAATGAATAACGGATAGGCGGCAGCTGATTGGACAGAGGAAGTGACTGGGAGTAGACATGGATGTTGACGTAGGAGCAATGGTGAATGGTCGAATGAAAACCGCGTTCGGGAGCAAGTTAGGGCGGTAAGTGGTTTCAGCATTTTAAGTCTCGGAAGACTAGGATGGAGGAAAAGTAGTTTTAGGGGGCAGTTTCCAAAACTACCCATTTTAGACCCCCCCCATCGATAAATTTCGGATGGCGAATGAGGGCTGAAGAATGATGTAAGCTGTCAGATCTTGGGAGAGTGTGCAGGATGAAGAATAAAATGAAATAATTTTAACAACGTGAGGTGGAAGTGGTGGTGGGGCCGAGAGTTCTGTCGGATGTGACATGTATGGGGTATTAGGGAATAAATGGATGAAGTTTGGATAAAAATAACATTGATACTTAGAATTTATGTTTAATAAAACCCATCACCATATGCACATATTTCCAATGTTATATCTTAGGATAAAAACCCTTTCATGCTCCAGTTGTATTTCATTTCTCTACCTACTCTTAACTCCTAACATTTTCTCAATCTTAGTTACCAGAGTGCACTTAGACTAGCAACTCAACATTTTTCTTTTAATGACTAATCTACTTCTATCCCTTATTGCTTCCATTGGCTCAAATTAAATTGTTGAGACAATTTTATTTATTACCTATTGACAAACAATTTCAATCAAATCCAATCATAATTAAACTATACAATTGGATTCTATGGACTAGTGTGGCAATTAAACAATTTGCACACAACATTTTATTTGCAAAAAAAAACTTTGACTGGGAGTAGTGGCATTTGGATTTGCAACACTTTCAGAATTTATTATTTTTTTCTCTCTGATCTAAATTTTTTTATTTTTACCTTCCTTTGTTAGGGAATCTATTCTAACATTTTATTTGATATGGACTCATTCATCAAAATATCCCTAACAGTTTTTTATTCAATATTCTTTTTATCCATATTGTAACTTAAAAAATTTTGGAACGATTTTCATTTTTTTGACTAATTGATGCTAACTTACCAAAACCAAAAAATGCTACAACACCAGGTGATCCTAGATTTGGGATCTGATGTGAATGTTTTACCTAAACAGACCTGGTAAAGAATAGGAAAGTCGGCACTACAGTGGTCCCCAATCCAGCCACAAATGGTGAACCAACAAAAGACTATTCCTATGGGGCGCTTACATGGAGTAAGTGTAGATATTGAAGGGGCATGTGCTATAGCTGATTTTGAGGTAATCGAAATAGTGGATGACATAACCCCTACCCAACGCTACTTGGAATTGATTAGGTGTATGATATGAATGCGGTCATCAACCTGAAGAAGCGCAACATGATGTTTGAGAAGAAGGAACTAAGAGTCATTGTTCCAATGGATCTAGTCAAGAGTGCGCAGTATACGGAACCGGTTTGAGATTACTATGAGGAATATGATATTGAATAGATATATAAGCTTACCACACAAAATGAGGATTGGATCAACCCTGCGGTGGATGGTTGAATTACTTGGGAAAATGACAGCTCTTGCAACTCGAATTCAGATGAGGAGCTCGAGCATTGGCAGAATAGATTTCATGAAGTATCAACGCTGCGATGCAACAAAATTACTAAATCACTCTGGAGTATATCTACTAAGGTATGCAATTTTTCCATATTATGATGGCTTAGAAGATGTAAACATGTTTCTGGATAAATTTGAAAGGGATGTACCTAAGAAGCATCAGTTCCATACCTTGGACATCGCGCTGAGAGCTACGCCTGCTAGATGGTAGGGTACACATAAGAATAGTTTTGCAGGCTGAAAGAAGTATCGTAGAATGATGAAGTTGCGGTTTGGAGATGCCAATACCTGCATTGCTGAAAAATATACATGGAAGGATGATCTGCGTGAGCATTTGGCTCGTTGGACGAAAGCATGGGAAGAGGAACCACATCCTGAATGGGTACATGTACTCTACCACACTTTGGATACTATTCCGATGAACTGGTATCTAGAAATAGAGTTGCGACATTAAACAATAGAGTGGGACGTTCTGAAAGAAATATTTATGTTAACATTCAATTTTGAGGATGGATTTGAATTTACTGATGAAGCATTACAGGAAATCAAGGCTACGATATTCAGAACGCCTATAGAGCCTGTCATGTGGCTACAACCATACTGGAGAGTGCAGTTGTGCCATGCTCTAGAGTGCTACAATGTTACTGCAGAAGAAGGCGAGGAAGACCCCAGGAGTATCAGTATCCTTGAGTCAGAGGAACAACGCGAAGTCTCCAGGCCTAAGGTAGAAGTTCCTGACATCTCAAGACCACTGAAAACAAAGAAAGTGAACACTGGATCAGAAGCGCAGCCGAAGTTTGCAAATATAGGTGATTACTCGGATGAGGACATAGTTGACAAAGTCCCGGAGTTATTACGGGAATATCAAGACTTGTTTCCAACAATTTTTTCTGATTTGAAGGGGATAGTAGGTGATCTGGGTGTTATGAAGATCAATCTAAAGCTAGATGCAAAGCCAGTAAAGCAGCGCCCATACCGTTTGAATCCTAAGTACAAAGAAAAAGTGCGTGAATAATTGGATAAGATGCTTGTAGCGGGGATTCTTGAGCCTGTAGAAGAATTGGACTGGGTTAGTCCTATGGTAGTTCAACAAAATAAGACAATGGGTGAAATCTGAATCTACATAGATCTAAGGAAGTTGAATGATGCTCGTGTACATGATCCATTCCCTACACCCTTTACAGACGAAGTCTTGGAAAACGTTGGTGGTCAAGAAGCTTACTCTTTTATAGACGGATTCTCAAGATATCACCAGATTAAGATCGCGTCAGAAGATCGGAGTAAGACTACCTTTGCCACAGAATGGGGCTCTTTTCAGTATACAGATATGCCCTTTGGACTTAAGAATGCCCCTGTGATCTTTTCTAGGGTGGTAGTCGTAGTCTTTAAAGAATTTATTCATAATTTTTTGGAGGTTTAATTTGATGATTGGACGATGTTTGAGTTAGTGAAAAAGCACGTTGCAAGTCTTTGCCTAATGTTAAATACCTGTATGAAGTATCAAATACCCCTTAATCTGAAGAAGTGCATATTTTGCGTTCCATATGAGATACTTTTGGGCCATGATTTTTGTAAGAAAGGGCTTATGGTGGACCATGCTAGAATTGCAATGATTATCAATTTGGAGCTTCCAAGGAATGTAAAACAGCTACGCGCAACATTGGGCCATACAGGATACTATAGAAAGTTCATCAAGGCATATGCGCAGATCACTGTGCCCATGGAAAAATTATTGAAAAAGGATGTGACGTTTTTCTGAGATGATGATTGCCATAAAAGCTTAGATGTGTTGAAGGAAAAAAATGGTTACATCACCTATTCTAGTGTTCCCTGATTGGAAGAAAGAATTCCATATACATGTAGATGTGTCATGCATAGCATTTAACCCAACCAGGCGCAAGAGACATTGACCATCCGATTGCATTTGCAAGCAGAATGTTGTCTAAGGTAGAGAAGAATTATTCAACCACGAAGCGTGAAGGGTTGGCGATGGTATATGCGCTCCAAAAGTTCAGTCATTATTTTTTGGGTGCGCACTTCAAAATGTACATAGACCATTCTGCTTTGTAGTACCTGGTCAACAATCTTATGTTGGGGGGGGATTTCTAGGTGGTTACTGATATTTTAGGAATACATCTTTGAAGTAACTGTGAAGCCAGGGAGATTAAATGTTGGACCAGATCACCTTTTGCAGATTGAGAATGGTGAAGAACCTACAAGCCTTAATGAAGGATTGCCTGATGCACAACTCTTGGATGTGCGCGTTGCAGATGAAAATTTTGCAGATATAATCCAATTCATGTCTATAGGTATAGCTCCTTAAAGATATACTGCGTAGCAGAAGAAATAATTGGTGGTTAGGGCTACGGATTTTTCTGTCATTGTTGGGCACTCGTCGAGAGTTTTGATCCCTCTTGGGGCTTAATAGATCCAAAATTAAAATGGATCTACGTTGATGATAAAAAAATATTAAAATGAAACATTAGTAATAATAAATTCTATTTTTAATTAAAAATTATTAAAACCAACCTAAATCCATCTTAACTCTAGGTCTATCAAACGGAAAGAGGGATCAAATCTCTTGAGGTGCAAACTTCTTTTTTTAGTCCAAAACTTGAGGAAAGGTTTGCACCTCTAGAATTTTGATCCCTGTAGGCCCTTGATAGATCCAAATTTAAAATGGATCTATGCTGATATAATTGAGATGGCATGTAAATGTTTACAAACTAACATTTATCAAAATTAAATTAACATAAAATATTTATAAAACAATTTGATATAAAATTTAATTAACCATTTATAAAATTGAGCATTTTGTTAACCAAATTTATTATTAAAAATGATTCATTTTAATACTGAGCATTGGCTAATAGAATGTTCAATATTAAAATGAAACATTGTAATAATAAGTTTGTCTAATTAAAATGAAACAATTCCTAGTTTCACTATTTGCCTCAAACCCTTGTATAAGGCATAGGCTTTAGCAAGGTTGTTGGAAGTGTGACCTAATCCCCAAGCATACATATGTTCTTACTGATTCTTAGACTAAAATACTTAAGCGAGTACCCCATGACACAACATTTATTCCCTTTCCAGCTAAAATTTTTCCAAAAGACTCCCAAGATCCAAATACATTTATATTCCATTTTTCACTATTTTTTTTTATTTGATTTTGACTAGCTTCTTGTTTTCCTTGGATAAATATTTTTTACCTTCTTCCCAACTTGGATCCAACCATGTTTTCCGTTAAATCCTATGGGTCACTCTTCGATGAGAGCATTGTTGTCTTTATATTCTTCCCCATCTGCCTGATCTACCCAATAAGTTGCTTTTCCATCTTTATTCCTTGAGAATTCAAAAGGGGATCCAGCTTTCGCAAGGGTTTGTTGCATATGGGATTCTGTTTTCATTGAATCCAGAGGGTCTTCATTGACATGCTCTTCTTCCTGACTGATTTTTATTTCCTTCAGTGAATCTTCTTTGACAAGACTTTCTTCTAGCTTGTCTTTTGTTTCTTTCTTACCTTGAGTTTCTTCTTCTTTGTATAGCGTATAATGTTTGCTCTAAGCTTCTTCCCACCATTTAGGCCTTCGATTATTTTTTCGTGCTCTATCTGCAAATGCTTGGGGCAGTTTTTAATTACATGTCTTGTTTTATAACATGCTCGACATCGAAATGAAACGTTTTCATAATTAAGCTTCTTAACCCATACATAATTTGGAGTCGTTAGATTTATCTCGACAGGAAAACCCTTATTAAAATCCATCTCCCCGCATATTCAAGCATAAGTGATCTTCTAAAAAAATTCAGTTTCTTGGTCGCGACAATAAAACTTCCTAATTGCATTTCCAATCAAAGTTGACAATGGAAGATCCCAAAGATGTAGGGCAGGGTTCGAGAGCCTTAGGCAAACTAGAGTCATGGAAATTGACGTCATAACCAAATCAAAGGTAAAAGACTAGGGTTGCATGAAGAGACCAGCACTACTGTAGAACCAGGGTGAAATGAAGAGACCAACACTACCGTAGAACCATGGTTGCATGAAGAGACTCGCACTACCATAGGACCAAGGCCCAGATTCACAAATAAACTTCTTATCCTCAATATTATCAAAGGAACAATAACAAAACCCTGAGCCAAAGGGTAAATATTCAGTTCATCAGTCAAGAGAGGCTTCCACGAATCAGAAATCCACTTTTGGAGATAAGTGAACCGCAACCAAAACCCATTAAATCTGTACACCAAAATTTTATTTAAAAAAAAATTCACAACTAAAGGCTTCCTCCTCCAAAGGAACATTAAAGAAAGGAGCTTCTCGAACTACTAGGAGAACAAATCCGAATTTCAGCATGGCATTGTACGAAATTGTGGCTTGAGTTGCGTGAGAAGAATTTGCAGAACTAATTGTCATTCCTTCAAAAGAGACTGACCATTGAATCACGAGAATTTATCATTGATTAGTGAGCTATGAAGACCACATAGCAGCGATCTATGAGAAGAATCGAACCATGAGAATGGGCAACTGACTAAGGCATTGTGAAATGAAATTATTAACTTGTATTAACACACAAAAAAAAAAGAAATTGACATTGTTAGAACCATTTTTTATGCATCGATTCTAGGTGTGCCTATAATGTTTGACTACTTCTTTTTAGAAATATAATATATGAAATTTATAATTAATAAATTTATTAATTAAAATTTTTAATATTGAAAAATATGTAAAAATAATAATACATAAGACTATTATTTATCATTATACAAATTAATTTTGAGAAATTTTCTCATTTAGATAAATGTAATGTAAGTGTTAATTGGTGTTATTCTGGATGATTGGGGAAAGAAATGGAATCCTCCCCACCCATGTTCAGTTCTCTCGGTTCGTTTAGGTTGGGTGGAATAATTGTTATTCTTCCCATCGAATCTTGTAAGTTGACATGTTGATGTTTTGCGATGGAGTAACTTTGTTGCGCTCTTAAGTGTGTTTATATTAAAAATTAGATAAATACAATATTACTTTATAAAAATAGTAATATACCTCTAAAATCTAATTAGGCCAATAATAATACCCTAGGATTTATAAATTTTACTTTAGAAAAAAAATAATGTGAATAAAATAATTGACCACTTTTAAAAAAAATATAATTGTTTTAAAATTATTCAATATTTTTATAAATAAAAATTATATTTCATTTTTTATATCATATTTTAAATATCGCGAATATATTTTAAATAATTCTTCTAAAAACATATATTATAGGAAACCCTTAACTTATAACACAAATGCTTTAAATTGTGAAAATAATTATTTTCCTGCTATCAAATACGTGTGTTAGAAATTCAAAATCTGAAATTTAACATTAATTAGATAAGTTTTAGTAAATGAGTTCTTAAATACAAAGCCATCAAACTTGATGTTGTTCATAGAGCAATTTCAAATATCGTTTTATGTTAATATTTCCCTTTTCAGATGTTGAAAGTCAACTATTATGAATTAAAAATTTATAATTGTCAAATTATCATAATTATTTTTAATTAATTCGAATTCTCACAATATTATATATATATATATATATATAATATTATATTTCATACCATATAAGCGAGCAATATTTAATGCTCTCACATTTAATACGGAAAAAAGGGCATTCTTAAAAAAACATTAAACTTATTTGATGTTATAAGCTCCCATATGGAGTGAGAAAGCAGAAAGAGATTTCATGTTGGTATATAAGTATTTATGTAAGTTAGATATTTATTTTTTGATATGAAGTATTTTGTTAAGATATTTTTTGATGTGAAGTTATTTTTTTATTATTTTTCATCTGTATCGAAATGATGATTTCACGTGATGATTATGATCAACTTATTATCTTTGCTGTCCATGGCAAGGTATAAAGCATTATTTTTGCGTTGAATATTGACTAAAAATTAAACAACTATTATATAAAATAGACATTGAAAACTAAATATATTTTTTAATTTTATTTATTTAAGTTTTGATTGGTTCAGAGAGTTAAAGTCTTATTTTGTTTTTGCAGAGATGTGTTAAGTGAATAACAATGTACGAAAATGATGTACGAACTACCTTCCCATCAAATGAAATAAAAATAATAATTTGTTGGTTAAGGCGCAAATTTTTACAGTTTTCCATCGAAGTGCTAAATCACAATTCCACATGAGGCTCAATCGTAAGGTCTATGCATGATTTTCCATAGTTAAGCATACTTTTGGAAAATATTTGGTTGGGGTGTGTGCATGTTATCACTAATGCAACATAAAGGGAATTCATATCTTAGGTTGATAAAAGGGGCGACTCTTATTTCCAACTCTATAGCAAAGTAAATGTGCTCTGACATGCGAGGCAAATAGCGCTCGCCCTCTCTCTCCACACTGCTATCTCGATTCACTTGATGTCACTCAAAGGGCGAGCACTATTTGCCTCCCATGTCAGGGTGCATTTACTTTGCTATAGAGTTGTAAATAAGAGTTTCTGATAAAAGGTGATTGTCACTATTACAATGGACATGTTTATAGTAGATGTGACTCTTTATAATTTTCTAGCTATAAATATAAACAGTGATGAAGTTTCGGGGATTTTTCCTTCAGATTTTATTGAATATAATAATTCTTATTTAAAATGGTAAGTTTTATTGGTATATTTAATGTGATTTTTTAATTTAAACAATGGGAAAGTTATAAGAGAGTATGCTTTATTGTTATATTTTTTTTTTAATGTTTTAATAGATGTATTTTTTAACATTTTTTTTTTGACATAGTCATATAAGAGAAATTCTCCAAAACCATTTTATTTTTATTTTTTAATCTTATATTAATATATGGTTTTTCTAATATTCAATTTTGTGAAATGAAATAAAGAGGTTCCCAA
Organism: Pinus taeda; assembly: GCA_000404065.3. NCBI lineage: Eukaryota > Viridiplantae > Streptophyta > Pinopsida > Pinales > Pinaceae > Pinus > Pinus taeda. The sequence continues at coordinate 253,367 of APFE030102819.1, read as the reverse complement.
AGGATCATTCCACCCTTAACTTGATTGAAAGAGTGTTAAAAGAATTGAACGATGTAGACTAGATCAACTAGAATAATACTCTCGGTTAAAATGAAATGAGACATTATATCAAAAATAATACTTTTGGTTAAAATGAAATGAAACATTATATCAAAAACAATAATAATAAAATATAAATGTAATTTAATTAAAAGAAAATAATAAAAATAATAATAGATTCAATTCAACTTATTATATTGTAATTTTGATTTTATTAATAAAACTACTTTAAAAAAATCATATATAAATATTACGTTAGATTTTAAATGATGCAGGAGCATCTAATTCACCATGATCAGGTGAAGTCTCTGCCAGGTCAAAGAAAAGTTGAATTTACTTTTATTGACTCTTTATGTTGATCGACAGGAAAGTAGGTAGGACTTTTATTTTTATTTTCTTTTACTTAGTTAAAGGTAGTTGAACAGTTAGGATCATGTGTTTTTCTGTTGTTAACAAGTCAAGGTTATCCTTTTATTTTAAAAAGGCAAAGACAAACGTATCTGGAAAGGAAATCTTGTCATAATATGGGACAAATGACTAGCAACCAAATAACTGTAAAGATCTAACTGAAAAACAATTATACAGTTTCATTAACTGGAACTGAGCAGCTATAAATGTAACGGGACAACATTATAGAGGGGTTCAGTCCAATACCTCTCGAACTCAGTTAAGAAATAACAACAGAGAAAATTGAAGTTCTGTCCAATCTGTATGCCTATTGTGATTCATTATGTTTTCCGGTTTATGAACAATTGAATACACAACTAACTATTCATAGATTCTTGCAAACAAATAATTCCTTACATTTCTGAAGGTAAAGGACCAGAGTATACAGCGAAGACCAAAGAACAGACTAAATACTAGGGTTTGGAAATTCGTTAAAGCAGATAACGGGAGTAGGCCAGGACTTCATACGGCCAAACATCTACAGACCAAGCAAGAGTTTCCAGTTACAATTCAAGTGACAGCCATATCACATTGCCAACAAAGTCACGAGGTGCATATAAAATTGTACAATACACTTCAAGCAAACAGAGTCGCTTAACAACAGTTCCAACCACAAAATTCCGAGAAGACAAACATCATATATATCCAGGTAATTCAAATCCAGTCTTGTTACATTCATTCCATAAACATTTCTTTTCAAATGTTGCAAAGTTCAGTGAAATAACGTTACACAACGGAACTGTAAGGCCAAAGCCATGTATGCTCAAACCCTGAGCCAAGAACCCTAGGTGAGGGTTTCAAACAAAACATTCGAATACAGTGTAACAGCATAGACCCTGGATGTTAAACCCTAAGTGAGGGTTTGGAAAGGAGCTGCCATCACAACCTAGAAATGACAGCCGACATACAGTAGAAAACCGGAGTCCCGACACAATAGAGCATTGCTCACAAAGAGCATTTGACAAACCCATTTAACTCGGAAAGAGACAGAGTTCAGAAGACCAGAACGAAGGGCTGACATAAGTTAGAAGAGGCAGATCCTACCGTGCAAAACCGTGATGGAAAATCCCAGACCCTTGTTGTGGGATAAACTCCCCTAGGGTCTTGGGTGAATACCCTAGCAGACTAAAGGTTATCTATTCAAAGAAACACACATTCCATGCAATCATAATGTTACTATAAGAAAACTCTACGATAGGGGGCGTACCTGAGGTCCTACGTTTGAGAAGAGCCTCCCAGGGTCCCTACCCTTCTTGGAGTTCCTTTGCTCCTTTGACCTGAAAAACAATCAATTCAAGAAAGTACAACAGTATAGGGACTAGACATCATAAAGAAACCATCTTCATATTATAAGGAAAGGTAGTTAGTTATGAAATTAAACAACCGATCACATATGAATCATAACATAAATATCAAAACATGAAGAAGATTTATATCAGGAACAAAGACATGTGTTTCTTTTATTATAGACAAAGAAAGTACAGAAAATGAACAATTTCACATGAGTCATCCTTTCGCAGGCTCCAAGCGGAACCGTCTCCCAGATTCGTCCAGTCTCAAGCCTTTAACAAACTCCTTCCGTGACTTACTCCATGATCTCTCAAGTAGTATGAAATCATCAACACACACAAGGAAACAAGGGTTTCCTGTAGGATGGGGGAAGTGCAGGAGGCACAAGGATTTTCAGACCTAGTCAGGGAAATCTCAGCATAGTAATATTTCTCTCTCCTCTCTCCTCCCTTTGGCCTTCCCATAGAAGCCTTTTTATACTTCTCCCAAAGTAGTTTTTTAGTCGGGAATTCGTTTGGAACAGTTGGGCCACGGGCACTAACAGGTGATCAATAGGTAAAACCAATGATCTCCACCCGAAATTAAGGAGATTTATTCTTTTAAGTGTTTTTATACATATATGCGGGTTGGGTATACACAGACCCGCGTATACACGTGTTTAGCTCAAGGCAATGTTGCGTATAGGGAAAAACACTGTTTTTTTTAATTTGGGACCAGGTCTGGAAGGAGGGGTTTCCCTAGGCCATGAGTGCAGCATCACAAACCTCAAGAGTGAGATTTGGAGCTATAACAGATGCCCCCTAATCTATGAGGTCAAAAGGGGTACATGATGGCCGAAATGTATTAAGCAAGTTCATGGAAAGGAAATCTGTCAAAGACTGAGAAGGATTGCACCAGAATTCAGCCTGCCAAGCCACAAAAGGAGATCAGAAAGAAACATTGTTTGAGGCGGGCATACCCATGCTCAAAGAAAATACAGCATGTCCGCATATCAAGTACAAGCGGATCCACCAAGTATACAAGTATAAATGACTGGAAAATACATAATGTATCATCTGATCATGATCGAACAAGTACATGTTTGAAAGTCACATATAAGAATGTCAATGATGCTGAAAGATGAAGCGGATCACTGATATCAAATACTGATCCCAAAAAGTACCAAATGAACATGATGGAATAGGATGGTACTACACTGCAAACTCAGGTGCCTGCATATAAAATGTCGCCATGAATGACTGCAACATATAAGGTGAAGTGGTATCTACTAGCAGCAACGGGAGCAACTGTCAAGTGAACCAATGAATGTTGATACAACGTAAGGTCTTCACTGACCATCGTGGTACATTTCTACAGCATGGGAATAAATGATCTGAAGTCGACCATGTGAGAAATCGTTTGATTACCAGCCATTGATGTATACCGTTAACAAACGCGAGACTACTCACCGATAATGATAATGAGTGTCAAGGTACCCAGTACAATCCAACAAGTGTGAATAGATGAGCTGGAGTCGAACACCTGTAAGAATCTATCGATCAGGAGACAATGATGGTTTCCCACTGTCGATAGCAAAGGATCTGCCACTAATGACTGCAAACCCCAAGGTATTTCAAAATGAACTCTAGATCTCTGCCCCATAGTAATCAGTCGAAGTCGATAGGGAAAGATCCACTAGAAGGAAGGCATTAAGGCATCCTCCATCAATCTAGTGCGATTGTAACCCGTAGGCCAATAATGTGGAAGGAATCAGACGAAAAATATGTAGTAACCCAACAGAAGTACGTTTCCAGTGTACACAACATGTAGCTAGCACACGGCAGAAACCCTCTGAACCAACCAATAATGAAAGCTGACACAAAGGCAAGGTATCCACCAATAGGGTCAAATGGAAACCAAGGTACTGCACGAATCCCAATGTGTGATAATGTAAGCTGATGTCGAACACAAGGGAAACCACTCAGTCAAATACCCATGATACTGATCAATACTAAGCACAAGGTGATCTATCAATAATGAAAATAGGGCCAGAGTGCAGCTCTAGGCCTGTTGTCAGAGCAAGATGTCGTCATCGATAAGGACAAGACCCGCCAGCAAGAAGTCAATGGAGACCTTCTCAAACCGGCACGAGTAAAGGACCAATATAACTGATGTGATGATAGACATAGCACTGACAACCAGGGATGGCCGACTGAAAAATAAGTCAAGAGACATCGTAGAGCGGCCGACTCAGGCTAACTCCCTTGAACAAAAGCACGACCCAATGTGACTATGTGGCAGCATATGATGACTCTGTATAAGCTTGTTGTGCAGGAGGCACAAACGAACCCTCCATATGATTGGAAGAGGTAACCAATCGGGGGAGAACTGACTCAATAACAAAGTTAAGGCATACCTAAGTCAAACCAAATCCCACCCAAGCGAAGGAGACTTTGTTTCGAGTGTTTTGTTCAAGGGCGACACGACTGACTATAGCTGCCAACAATAAATGGAAATACTGTCCCATTCCCGCTCTTTTTTGGAATATATAATTTTTTGGTCTTTTTCTTTAAAGATGGAAAAATAATAAAAGAATGCTATAGTACAGTGGAAAGAATGAGTTTCAGTGAAGCAGTTGATCTAGTTCCTGGGATTGGAACATTCCTATGCTCAATGCAGGGAGGCGAAAACTGGCCAGAGACACTCAAAGGTGTGTTCCTTCCACAGTCAAGGTGTGTCAAGCTACAGAGGTCAAGGGTATGCAAGTTTGATTTTGCAATTGTCATGGTCAAAAGTTGGCTTAAACACGAGTCCAAGTGAAGCCGTCTTAAGGCCAAAAGGTGCAGATAGTCAAAATGCAATGCAGTAGTACAACTCAACGCAAAGGAGCCTCTAAGGTATAAGGCCAGAACGAAACAAAGAAGCAAAGAGGAATGAGTCTTCATCATATAAGTCATGGTGGGACTACAGAGGACTCTCGAGCCTACTCAAATCATAGCAACATGGGCAACAAATGTCAGTGAGGTGCTAACTAGGATGCCCATGTAAAGGATGGCTCTACCATCGTGTCATGATTTAAAGAATCGGCGAGTGAAGATGGTTTGCGAACCATGACACGATGGGATTGACCCTATGACAAGTGTATCGACAGATGGAGGCTAGTGTGCATGATGCAACGGAAAGAATGGCTTCCCTAACCTATATGCCAGTGAGAAAACGATATCTGCCATGACGGGTCAGCAGTCATGGAACCGTCTCGAAATTGTCGAAAACGTCCAAAATGTCCTGAAAATCAAACCATTCTCGACATTCCAAGCTCCCAAGTTAAAAGTTACATGAGACCGAACAAAATCAAGTTTTGAAAAAAATTTGACATTTTCAAAGCTTATAAAAAGGATTTTGGACTCACCATTTTCACCATTTGAGTTTGAGAGCAAAGAATTGGAGCAAAATGAGCTAACTTCCCATACGCCAAATTCAACCGTTCAAATTCCTCCAAAATCTCCAGGTAACCCTCATTCTTAACTTGTAATTGATTGTGATTATTTTTAAAAGTTTTAACTAATGTTCCACCGTTGAGTTTGTTGCCAAAATTTTCTCCGCGGCGTATACGCGAGTTGGTAATATGCAACCCACGTACACACTGGCCCTACACGCGACTGTGTGTAAAGGGGACCCACGTATACGCCGCGGACATTTCAAATATAAATACTAATGGTTGAAAATGATTTTTCCTTCAGGATGACAATCACCTGGCGAGAAAGAGAGCATACCGCAGTAGATGAAGAAGTTATGAACAGTCCTGAGGCTCTGGATGCATTATGGGGATGTGGTTTGCTTAAGTTCTTCAAATTACCAAATATGAATGCAAACACACGTCTGCTAGAGATGCTTCTTAATTACTAGAACATCGAGGAGGATGCTTTTATGATCGATCAGATGCCACTCAAGATAGAAGTGGAAGATATCTATTTCATTACAGGCCTTTCCTGAAGGGAAGAGGTAGTACATTCCCGGGGGAGAACACGGAGCAGTCTCTCCATAGAGGACTACGTACAGATATATTTCCTGGGACATTCGAAGAAAGTCGGAAGTCAAATTTCCATCACACATGTGGCGAGTCTACTGCTAAGGATAATCCTATTCATTTTAGCTCGAGTGAACGGATCCACTTCTCTGCATCAGGCATCACGGCTCAACATGAGCGTGGCGGTTGACTATCTCACCACAGTGTTTGATTGGTGTACTCCTCTTCTGGCTAGCATGAAAAGCCAACTCACTTCTATCAAGAGAGGACAGAGTAAAAACTTCGGTTATGGGACTATTTTGTGCTCTTTCTTCTTCGAGAGAGTCCCTGCACTTCGTCCCAGAGTACAAGTTTCAATCAGCGCCCTGCGAGATCCTCGAATGGGCAGGTGGGCTGACCTGATGAAACGTCTGGGAGGTGGGGAGGTCCCACAGAGTGCTTTCGACGATGACTTCTTTTCCTGGTGGGATCAGCAGATCATCGCCATTGATGACTAGCCCTATGCCAGGTTGGATTTCCGAGGAGATCTCGATCTAGCATTACCACTGACCATAGCATGGGGCGACATTGGTAAGTGATTTTTGATTTTATGATTTTTTTTATTTTTTTTTCAAATATAATAATGAACTTTGAAAATGTTTTTGATAGGATTCAAATGACTAATATAATGATCATGTTCTAGATATTGGGCTTGTATGACCAGATGAGTTCCCACGGCACAAGCGTCGCGGCCAGGGGGTCGAAGAGGCGGCTGCAGCCACGGAACGAACTCTACACACAGTTCAGCGGCATTTGGTGAGGCTGACCCACCGAGTACCGATGGCGGCGGTAAAGGACCTTCCTATAGAGATGCAGTGTCATGTGGTTGGCATGCCACGTGACTGGGTCCACACTTTTAGGCGTGTAGCCAATGCAGTAGTTGCCTACTTAGCCGCTCATCCTGAGCCGGGAATTAGACATAGTGGACATGATTATGGGCATTTGAGTCCCAATTTTGTATATTTTTTTAACAGGATTATGTACGCTCGAGACGCTTTATGATATATATATACAGTTTGACTTTTTGATGCTTAATTTATTGTGATGAATGATTGATGTGCCAGTCTAATGCTTAATTAGCGATAGAATCAACTAACCATTATGAGATCTTGGAATATGCAAATAATTAATATAAGTAAATGATCTTTGCAACAACCTCACCCTTAAATACTGGCGATATAAACATGGATCCCTTATCCGATAAATGTTATTTAATTGTGACACTATCAATTGTGAATCAAGATAAATTACCAACGAGTCGATTTCATGAGAAATTGCCTCAGATAGAAAATTAATGACGGCAGTATACTCAGCCATATTGTTTGAAGCGGGACCGATGCATACTCCCCTTGATACCATCAATTGACCAGTTGGATAATACAGTACCCAAGCTGCGGAAGCGAGATTCCGAGTGTGTAGACTAGCACCATCGGCGAATCCAAAATAAACCAAGTCATCCATCAACACCTGCCAAAGCAAACCAAAAAGTGTTGATATCACAAACTCTCGACAAAATATGCACAAATATACATAATGTACAAAGAAGCCATTGCCTAGCTGCTACTTAAGCAAAGTACTTCTTAAAGTAGAGCCCGTTTCGGGGTTCCACCAATTTGTTTCCTTCGAAATCGATTAACTCATACGACCCTTTTGTTAAAACTCATTTAATTATGAAGGGACAAGGGGTTGATAAGGGAAAGCTTAAGCCCTTGTTCTGTTCCAACGGTCCTCGCTCCCAAGAAGCGAGGAGAGTGGTGGATGTGCACCGACTCAAGGGCCCTCAACAAAATCACCATCCAGTACAGGTTTCTGCTACCGCGGATGGATGACATGATGGATTATTTAAGCGGGGTAGTGTATTTCTCTAAAATAGATTTGAAGAGCGGTTACCATCAAATTCAGATACGAGAGGGGGACGAATGGAAGACAGCCTTTAAGATGAATGAGGGGCTGTACGAATGGTTGGTCATGCCATTTGGGCTGAGCAATGTGCCCAATACATTCATGAGGTTGATGAATGAGATGCTGAAGGAGTACATCGTAAAATTTGTGATTGTATACCTGGATAACATACTAATTTTCAGCAGGACAAGGGAAGAACACCTTCAACAGGTGCGTAAGGTGCTGGAGAAATTACAGCAGAACAAACTGCTAATAAACTTGAAGAAATGTACTTTTCTGCAGAAGGAATTGATTTATTTGGGGTTTGTAATAGCAGAGAATGAACTGAAGATGGATCCGGAGAAGGTGGCAGCGATAGTGAATTGGCCATCTCCAAAAACTTTATTTGAGGTACGTAGCTTTCACGGATTAGCGAGCTTTTATAGGGAATTCATAAAGAATTTCAGCGAAATTTGTGCACCAATGTTGGACACCATTAAAAAGGCCAGCTAGCCTTTTCGATGGATAGATGCAGCGGAAAGAAGTTTCCAGTTGTTAAAGAAGAAGATCACTAAGAGGTCGATCCTGAGATTACCAGATTTCAAGAAGTTATTTCAGGTTCGTTGTGATGCTAGCGGGACAGCAATTGAAGCTGTACTCAACCAGGAGGATAATCCTATAGCTTTTTTCAATGAGAAGTTGAACGAAGTCGGCAGAAATATTCATCATATGATAAGGAGTTCTATGCAGTTATACAACCATTAAAACACTGGAGGCATTATTTGCTTGGAAACGAATTTGTGTTATTTTCATATAGTTCTGCACTATAGTATGTAATGCAATAGCGCAAGCTGAACCACAAACACGCCAACTGGGTGGAGTATTTACAGAGTTTCAATTTTGTATTGAAGCATATTAGCGGGCAAGCAAATAAAGTAGCGGATGCGCTAAGTAGGAAAGTTATACTTCTGCAGGAAAGCACTGTGCAAGTGCTGGGTTTTGAGCACTTACGAGATTTATACCAGGCTGATACAGATTTTAAGGAGGCCTATGAGGCATGCCAGAATCCCTTAGTGAGAGATAATAGTCCTTGGTTGGACTACAATCTACAGGAGAAGTTGTTGTTTAAGGAAGGACAAGTGTGCATACCTGACTGCTCGATGAGGGAGAATATTATTAGAGAAAAGCATAGCAGAGGTTTGGCCGAACATTTCGGCGTGGACAAGACACTCGAGCAGCTCAGAAATTTTTATTTTTGGCCAAATATGCAGAGAGATGTACAGTGATTCGTGGCCAGATGCAAAGTGTGCCAGTTAGCAAAGGGTCACAGTCAAAACATGGGATTGTATACACCGTTCCCTGTTCTAGGCAGACCATGGGACTCAGTCAGCTTAGACTTCGTCTTAGGTCTACCTAAGACATGGCGAGGGTACAACTCAGTAATGGTAGTGGTGGACAGATTCTCAAAAATGGCACATTTTATTCCTTGCAGAAAAACCAGTGATGCCACCCACGTGGCCCACTTGTTTAGCAATGAGATTGTTAGGTTACATGGATTGCCTAAATCTATCCTATCGGACAAGGATGTGAAGTTCACAGGACATTTTTGGTGTACCTTGTGGAAGAAAATGGATACACAGCTGAATTACAGTTCTGCCTATCATCCACAAATGGACGGAAAAACAAAAGTTGTAAATAGGAGTTTAGGAAATCTGATACGAAGCCTGGTTGGAGAGAATCCGCAGATGTGGGATCGAGTGCTGGTGTAGGCAGAATTTGCTTACAATGATTCACCTAACTGCAGCATAGGCTTCAACCCTTTTCAAATCCTATACAGCATGCATCCTCGTGGAGTGCATGAACTATGGGATCTTGGACTGCACGAAAGGGGAAGCGCAGGTGGAGAAGATTTCGCTAACGCGATGAGGGATTTGCATGAACAGGTAAAACTCAAATTACAGAACAACAGCCTAAAGTATAAACAACAAGCAGATTTGAAGAGAAGGGAAGTACAGTTTAATGTGGGGAATCAAGTCCTTGTGCATTTACGCAAAGAACGTTTCCCTAAAGGTACGTACAAAAAATTGAAGTACAAGAAGATAGGACCCTGAAAAGTGCTTCAGAATTTTTCAGCAAATGCCTATGAGATCCAGTTGCCACCCGGAATAGGCTTTTCGCCTATCTCTAATGTAGCAGACCTATTTCCCTACACGGCTGACCCAGAGGAGAAGGAAGAAGATGGAACCATGTGACCCACATGGAATACCCAGGATGGAGGAGAATCTTAGAAGAGACAGATGCCTTACGTTCAACCTCCCGAGATCGAGAGCATCTTTGACACTCAAGTGGCTAAACGAACTTGGCGGAAGGAATATTTGCAATACCTGGTCAAGTGGAAGAACCGTCCTATTGACGACAGTTCGTGGCTTGACACCAGGCATATTGAACAGACAGGTTCTTAAGTCGAGAAGCTCATGGACAGGAGCTATGATTTCTTTTTGCCCCGGGAGCCTGATGCAGGAGCATCTAGCTCACCATGACCGAGTGAAGTCTCTGCCAGGTCAAAGAAAAGTTGAATTTACTTTTATTGAGTCTTTATGTTGATCGACAGGAAAGTAGGTAGGACTTTTATTTTTATTTTCTTTTACTTAGTTAAAGGTAGTTGAACATTTAGGATCATGTGTTTATCTATTGTTAACAAGTCAAGGTTATCCTTTTATTTTAAAAAGGCAAAGATAAACGTATATGGAAAGGAAATCTTGTCATAATATGGGGCAAATAACTAGCAACCAAATAACTGTAGAAATCTAACTGAAAAACAATTATACAGTTTCATTAACTGGAACTGAGCAGCTATAAATGTAACAGGACAAAATTATAGAGGGGTTCAGTGCAATACCTCCCGCACTCAGTTAAGAAATAACAACAGAGAAAATTAAAGTTTTGTCCAATCTATATGCCTATTGTGATTCATTATGTTTTCCAATTTATGAACAATTGAATACACAGCTAACTATTCATAGATTCTTGCAAATAAATAATTCCTTACGTTTCTGAAGGTAAAGGACCAGAGTATACAACGAAGACCAAAGAACAGACTAAATACTAAGGTTTGAAAATTCGTTAAAGCAGATAACGGGAGTAGGCCAAGACTTCATACGACCAAACATCTACAGACCGAGTAACAGTTTCCAGTTACAATTCTAGTGACAACCATATCACATTGCCAACAAAGTCATGGGGTGCATATAAAATTATACAATACACTTTGAGCAAACAGAGTTGCTTAACAACGGTTCCAACCACAAAATTCCGAGAAGACAAACAACATATATATCCAGGTAATTCAAATCCAGTCTTGTTACATTCATTCCAGAAACATTTCTTTCCAAATGTTGCAAAGTTCAGTGAAATAACGTTACACAACAGAACTATAAGGCCGAAGTCGTGTACGCTCAAACCCTGAGCCAAGAACCCTAGGTAAGGGTTTCAAACAAAACATTCGAATACAGTGTAACAACATAGACCCTGGATGTTGAACCCTAACTGAGGGTTTGGAAAGGCGCTGCCATCACAACCTGGAAATGACAGCCGACATACAGCAGAAAACTGGAGTCTCGACACAATAGAGCATCACTCACAAAGAGCATTCGACAAACCCATTTAACTTGGAAAGAGATAGAGTTCAAAAGACCAGAACGAAGGGCTAACATAAGTTAGAAGAGATAGAGCCTACTGTGCAAAATCGTGATGGAAAATCCCAGACCCTCCAACAGAAAACCCTTGATACTTGCATCACCAAGAATTTACGAGTGTTAGTGGATGCATGGAAAACAAAGTGTAAGTATAAAACCAAGAAGAAACAAAACCAAATCATTGAGATTTCTAATGTTACCTGAGAGTTTGCTATAAGGGCGAAGACAGGCGTTCCACCAACAGCACCACTAGACTAGAGAACAAGGCGCATTCAGGTCAGAACCTTTAAGAGGAAACTCATCCGTTGAAACAGAGACAGAGAGATTACCTTTGCATCAAGCCTGAGACCAGAGGAAGCCATCGATCCAAACCTAGAGACAAGCAGACAACGAGTTGCCAACCAGAATAGAAAACCTCAGCGCATGAGCTAACAAACTGTGACCTGTAGAACCACGGAAAAAAGAAACCAGAACGCACAGGAGTCTTACCCAGGCAGCCACAGGACGAACCAGAACCGTCTACAGACCAGGAGACAAGAACCAACACCGCCACAATAACGAGCGACTAGAAAACCCACCCAGGACTTGCAGCATACCTGCCCACGAAGACCTTGCAAAACATTGAGGAGCAAACCCTCGACGGACAACAACAAATGACTGAGAATACCAACGAACGAAAGGAATAGGCAAAGAGTTGAGCGGGAAGCACAGACAACAAGGCAAGTACGTTTCATTATTTCCGAATTGAATGCCATATCTACCAAAGCCTAAAATATCCGATTGCATTTCACATACGTGTCATCACCATCAAATGATTTAATCAACCATACAAACATTGCAAATTTATTCCCACGCACAGTTAAATATTATAAAATCATTTTCTATATGGTAGTTTGGTAAAGCATTGTGTTGGTCCCATCATTAAACTTTTGTAATCCATAATTTAGTAAGTATTTTTTTAGGGTTAATCACATCAATATTATTTGGTCCACATTTCCAACCAACTAATGTCGTTCAGAACTACCAAAAAATACTGATGTGATTAATCCAAAAGACATGCTTACTAAAATATAAATATTACATTAAAACAAATTTATTTCACAATATAGATAATAAATATATAGCAAAAAATTAATAAAATTACTAATATAAATTTATTTGAAGTTTAGATAAGAGTGATCAAATTTCTCTCAAAATACAAATTTACTTTACTTCAAAAAAAAATGATTTCATATAATAATACACATGATTATTATGCTATAAACCTTAAAAAATTAATATCATACAAATATCAATATTAATAAAAATGATTTATTTTTTAAATGTAAATTTAATATTTAATTTTTATATTCCCTCATCTTTATATATAAAAAAATATATATAACTAAAAATTACAAATATCAAACATTTTAACCACAGAAAATCTTGTATATTTTACAATTTGAACAATATCAAGAAGAGTGTTATAAATTATAATGTCTACTTCAATTTAAATAATTCACAATAATTATTAAAATCAACCAATAAAGCTCAAAGTAAAGGAATATCTACTCTTACATTTACTATGTATTATTTATTAAATATTTGATAAAAATATATACATATTTTTTGAATTCGAGCTTCTATGATCTATATTACATTAACAAAAACATTTTCCGTAGAAATCATATGGGTGTAACATACCCCGGTAACCTCACATGAAAATGCAGGGAGTTAGAAATTTTTTACACAAACTACCCAGGGTAATTATTCATTAACCATTCCATATGATGTTCATTAGTACATAAAGTAACTTTAATAGAGGAATAATAAGTTGCATAACTATTAGCAACTATTCTTGTAATATTTTAAGATAAACTGTCTAATGTAACCTTGCATCCATTTCATGATTCTTTTAACCACATTAATTAATCCCATACTTGACATTATCAACATCATATTATGTAAGGAATCAACATCACCAAACTGACATAATAAGCAATCACATCATTGAACACCGATATACCTTGAAAACCCCGTAGGGTGAAAACCAACAAATGTTCAATTTTATTATTAAACGCTCATGAAGCTGTTCACCCCCCATTCAATGGCTTATAAGGGAGTCCATACCTTATCCATTGTTATAAAATATTACAATGAAATATCATTAAAATACAACATACCTAACTAACAACTATTGGAATCGTCATGAAACCATTTACCCACAAATCACCTCTCTATATCCTTGTGGCATGGTTGTTCCAACATCAGACCGTCAGTGGACCATCTTGCAGCTCGGACTCATCAACAGGGACCATTAATTCTTATCTTCCACAATGTTAAACATAATTTATCTTTTGCACAAATCACCATCATTTCCTGTCATTGTTGTCGTCAACAAAATTTGGTAACATGATTAGATAAAGTATTAATCAATAAATAATCATTATTTAAAAGTGATCTTTTAACATCTATTCATGTGCATATATGAGATGTAAATATAATATCACAAGATGCGTCTTCTAACAACAGTGTGCATGTATAACAAATAATTATTAAGCATGTCAAAATAATTACTCCATTACTATGATCAGTCTCACACTAGCACACATCCATATCCAAAAGAAACCACTGTAACCATCTATTTCACTTAAAAGATACTAGAAACTTATCTTTGTTTTTCATGCGTGTAATTAGATAAAAACTTATTCGAAAAAAGCTAGCCCCTTAGCTTCTTCGTTGTGCATGTAACTAAGTAATGTTTCCAATACAATATATGTTCCCTTCAAAGGGGAAGCTAACATGATAGACATTATTATCATGCATGCAAATGTAAGCCTCTTTTCAAAAAGCATATTTCCCAAGATAGAGCTATTTATAGAATCTATTGTATGCACAAAGAAATGCATTGCTCTAAACTAGAACTAATGTGTTAATCATTATTTCTTGCATGCGGATATATGTATTTAACAAAAGAAAACTAGTACATTTATTCCAAGTAACTACTTGTTTTACTTCCCATAATATTTATTTTATTCTGCACAAAAATACATGTTTCTCTTTAAAATACCTAACACAATAGTTCTATTTTCATGCATATAACCAACTATCGTTTCCATGCTTCTTTATATGTGTTCTTTCTACATAATTATTTTCAAGAACCCAAAATAAATTTTCAGTCATTTATGTACAAAGTTATTATGCATTTGTTTCCGAGGAAGTATCATAACAAATTTCTCATGCATTTGTTTTCAAGAAAGTATCATAATCAACATTTCTTTTGCGCATAAGAACTAAGATAATAGTAATGGTAACCTTTTATGCATTAAACCATGCAATTAAATCAAATTATCCAATATGCAATACACAAATCCTTTACCTTTTTACTCACCAAAACATGTAACTTTTGCAAACTCTTACAAATGAATTAACACAACTAACTTATCTTTCACGCACAAGAAAAACATATTATTTCCAAAGAAAATTCGTATGACTTATATTATATCTGTCCATTTCTTTTATTTTTCTTTTTTTTTGTCAAGTAAAAATGGATTTTTCTATTAATCGAACAAGTACATTACATATGTTACAGGGTAAACCAAAATTCATTTCATTTATATTTTCTTATAACTAAGTATTCTTTTTCAAAATAACTCTTATCCATGAGAATATTTCACAAATTACCCTTTTTTTTAAAAGAGCATGCATCCTAAATTTTCTTACATAAAAGGCATACGCAATGTTATATAATGACAAGAAAAATTACTTATCTTTTAATGCTACAACAATATTTTCTATATATAGTAATGACAATATTTATCTACATGTAGTACTATATTTTCTCTAGCAAGAAAATTATATAATAACCATCTTTATCTACATGTAGTAATATATTTTCTTAACCAAGAAAAATATATAAAAGTCAATCTTTATCTACATGCAGTAATATATTTTATTAACCAAAGAAATATATAAAAATAAATCTTTATCTACATGCAGTAATGTATTTTATTAACCAAAAAATATATATATAAAAATCAATCTTTATCTACATGTAGTAATATAAATTTTTTTACTATATATATATATTTCTGAAATCTATCATAATTTCTTAATCTTTCCATGCAAAACGCAACATGATATTTTCCAAATATCTAAAAAACAACTTATTCTTCTCCATAAAGAATGCAATTACTTATCTGTTAGTATAATATATTTGGATAATCTCATGTAGACGAAAGAAAAACACAATGCATTACAACAGACCATGATTTGGAAGGTTGTTGACTTTAATTACCATTGGCAACTCTTTCTTTACCCACTATGAAGAGGAGACTGAGGCCAGGAAGGGTATCTATCGTCAAGTTACTATGCTTAGAGCAATTGTCTTCCCCCGTTGCCCCTACACCCCCAATCTTTTGTTTGTGCAAATATTTAGCAATGAAAACTATAGGAGTATAGAGCATCACACAGTGACTACCAACGAAAAATGGCGAATATTAATGGCTGCATTTTGCAATTCAGGGCTTTCTGTTGAGCTTATAAAATGATTTGATTCTCCCAAGTACCAAACTTCAAGTGTTCTGACTATATTTTTATTAAATTATTTTTCCCCCCATCCACTCGAAGGAAATAAAACCATTTAACCCACTCACATCCCTCCAATCATTTTCTTGGAACTGACAATGGTAGTTACAAGTCATTCCATAACTACTTCTTGATTTCAGACGTCAACAAGATAAATAATAATATTATGTAATTACATGAGT
Source organism: Pinus taeda (assembly GCA_000404065.3). Classification (NCBI taxonomy): domain Eukaryota; kingdom Viridiplantae; phylum Streptophyta; class Pinopsida; order Pinales; family Pinaceae; genus Pinus; species Pinus taeda. The sequence goes on along the minus strand of APFE030102819.1, from coordinate 237,222 downwards.
TTTGGCAAGGATATTACATATTTCCCGCCTTAAAGATAACACCATCCTTGGTGTTCATCTATCATTTGGGACTTAATTGCTACTCTATATATAAAAATCCACACAATCGAAAACGAAATCCTTTCACTTCAAAATAAAGGATTCCATTTCCAAAGAATACCAATAAGCAACCCATCAACCCATCAACACTCCATGGTAAGTAACTTGTAATGTATGACTAAAAAATTCAATCACATTAGTCCCAACATTTTTAATCAAATGAAATACTTTTAACTATCAATCAATTATGCAATGACAGATGATATTTAAATCATAGTGTTTTTACAAGTACTTAGAGAGCACTAACACTCTAATCATCAAAATGCTAAATCATTGCACAACGTGCACATTGTTTTAGCTCATGCTAAAGACATCTACACAATACTTCTAAAATCACCCAGAGAGCACCGAGCTCTCTAATCATCAAAATAGTCAATAACTACACCAAGTGAAAATTGTTTTAACCCCTACTAAGGCGATCATAAGATTGGTATTACAATAAAGGAACTAAAATTCCAATAACTCCTTATTAAGCCCTAAGCTCCTTTCGAGTTAAGATGTGCATAATATATTTTAAACAATTATATATAAAATTCATTTTTAACACAACACAACTTATTAATTAATTTTTTCTCCTACAAGAACTATAATGGCAAAAGAATTCTCCTCCCAAACCATGGGAACTTATTTCTACAACCAGATCGAATCATTTTTGCATCCATACACTTCTTTGATAGAGATTATACCAAGTATAATACGGAATTCCATTGGCCAACCAGCGCAAGAATTCCAATCACCACATAGGGTCCAATAGAGGATTCCTCTTGGCAACATCCTTCCTATTCCTCTGACAACGTCCCGTCTATGAGGAATTTTGGGCCTCCTCAAATATGCTCCAAATCAACAATTGCCTTAGGGTTTTTACCCTCTTCACCATCTTGGCCAACTCTTTTCCCTTACTGAAATTGTTTATCTCTAGAGAGAGGAAATATGGGCAGGCAAATTCCATCAACCCCTCTAAGTAGGAAACAGCGATCAACCCAAGGCCTTTTGGTCTTCACAATTGTCGACCATTGTCTAGCATGTAAAATTTATCTTTTAACACTCTTTCCTGCAGTAATTTACATAATGAACCATATGCACATTATCATTAACAAAATAAACATGCATGTACATCATTTATTTACACTGAACCCTCAACATGAGTCCACAATATCTAGATTGACAGTAAACATAACTAACATACATGTTGTATACATTTTGATTTTCCAAGTAACACAATCATGCATATCATATAACATTATACTTTATCATTTACGATTGCAATTCACATTGCAACATTTTACCTTGACAAGTTTTCTCGTTGCCATAAAGTTACCACTACTTAATCCCATCAACAACATTAGTCATAAATATGCATCATTTAACAAGTATTGACTTTCCAAATCATTCCAATTTCCACAATGTATTGTCTTTAACAGATCGATATATGAAGTAACTACTATAATCACTTGTTTACAAATTGCAATAAGCTTAAATCAAATTCAATTGATGCATATAAGTTTTATTAGTTAGTCATGCAACACTAACCAATCACATCTACCAACCATCTTAATGCAGTCATGACAAAACTTATTCAACAATTAATTATTACAATAAAGTCTCACTACCTGACTCATTGTTTATTTTCAATATCTAAAGGGGTTCTTCCAATGTCCTTTTAAAGCATTTTGTTGTCCTATTCAAAGACATTCCCCATATTTTATATTCATGCATTCACTCATTAAAAGTAGTGCATTGTAACTTCAATCGTGTTCATTAAATGTATCATTACAACTTCCATATTTGCAAAAGTTGGTAGTTAATTGTCACTTTCCTTGGTGAGTGTTCAAGATTTCTCATAAGTGTAACAAATGTTTTATTTTCTTTTATCCTCATCAAGATTCAAATGACATAAACATAATTTTTGCAGCAAACTTTATTACTTACTATTTATTTAATAAAATTATAAACATAAATCACACATTTCATGTCAAAAGTAGTCTATTGTATATATCAATATGTAGACTTTAGACTCATACCTGAGCTAACTGGTGGCATACCTCGATTTCAAGATTGTTCATAAATGTGACAAGTTTTATTGTCTTTTATCCTCATCGAGATTCAAATGTCATGAACATAACTTTTGCAACATAGTATTACTTACTATTCTTTAATACAATTATAAATATGAATCACACATTTCATGTCAAAAGTAGTCTACGTATATATCAATATGTAGATTGTTAAACTCGTACCTGAGTTAATGTCCACTGATGACATGCTTTGATTTCTTTTCCACTTACCAATTCCCAAAGGCACCAGTGCTACAACCTTTAGCTCCAATACCACTTGTAACATACCCCATTAATCTCACATGAAAATGCAGGGAATTTGAAATTTTTTACACAAACTACCCAAGGTAATTATTCAAATAACCATTATAGATTCCTCATTAACCATTCCATAGGATGTTCATTAGTACATAAAATAACTTTAATAGAGGAATAATAAGTTGCATAACTATTAGCAACTATTCTTGTAATATTTTAAGATAAATTGTTTAATGTAACCTTGCATCCATTTCATGATTCTTTTAACCACATTAATTAATCACATACTTCACATTATCAACATCATATTATGCAAGAAATCAACATCACCAAACTGACATAATAAGCAATCACATCATGGAACACCAATATACCCTGAAAACCCCATAGGGTGAAAATCAACAAACATTTAATTTTATTATTAAACACTCGTGAGAGTGTTCACCCCACTCAATGGATTATAAAGAGAGTCCATCCCTTATCCATTGTTATAAAGTAATTTTACTAGAGGAATAATAATTTGCATAACCATTAACAACCATTCTTGTAATATATTAAAATAAATTGTCTAATGTAACCTTGCATCCATTTCATGATTCTTTTAACCACATTAATTAATCACATATTTGACATTATCAACATTACATTATACAAAGAATCAACATCACCAAACTAACAATAAACAATCACATTATTAAACACCGATATACCCTAGAAACCCCATAAGGTGAAAACAAACAAACATTTAATTTTATTATTAAACGCTCGTGAGGGTGTTCACCCCACTCAATGGGTTATAAAGGAGTCAATCCCTTATCCATTGTTATAAAATATTATAATGAAATATCATTAAAATACAACATACCTAACTAACAACTATTACAATAGTCATGAAACCATTTACCCACAAATCACCACTCTATATCTTTGTGACATTATTGTTCCATCAGCGGACCATTAGTGGACCATCATGTAGCTCGTACTCATTAACATGGACCATAGTTCTTATCTGCCAAAATGTTAAACATAATTTGTATTTTGCACAAATCACCACCATTTCCTGTTATTGTTGTCATCAACAATATTTGGTAACATGATTAGATAATGTATTAATCAATCAATAACCATAATCATTCTTTAAAAATGATCTTTTAACATATACTCATGTGTATACATGAGATGTAAATATAATATCACAACAAGCTTCTTCTAACAACATTGTACATGTATAATAAATAATGATTAAGCATGTCAAAATAATTACCCCATTACTATGATCATTCTCACACCAACACGTTCATATCCAACAGAAACCACTATAACCATCCATTTCACTTAAAACACTAGAAATATATCTTTTTTTTTCATGCGCATAATTAAATAAAAAATTATTCGAAAAGAGCTAGCCCCTTAACTACTTTTTTGTACATGTAACTAAGTAATCTTTCTAATAAAGTAAATGTTCCCTTCTAAGGGGAAGCTAGCGTAATAGGCATTATTATCATGCATGCAAATGTAAGCCTTTTTCAAAAAGCATCTTTCCCAAAATAGAGTTATTTATAAAATCTATTATATGCACAAAGACAAGCATTGCTCTAAACCAGAACTAACGTGTTAAGTCATTATTCCGTGCATGCAGATATATGTATTTAATAAAGGAAAGTTAATACATATATTCCAAGTTAATACTTGTTTTACTTTCCATAATACTTATTATCTTTTGCACACAAATATATGTTCCTCTTTAAAATATCTAACACAATAGTTCTATTTTCATACATATAACCAACTATCGTTTCCATGTTTTTTCATATATGTTCTTTCAAAAAAATCCAACATAGTTTCTTTATCATTTATGTACAAAGTTATTATGCATTTGTTTCCAATGAAGTATCATAACAAATTTCTCATGCATTCGTTTTCAAGAAGGTATTATAATAAACTTTTATTTTGGACATAAAAACTAAGATAATAGTAATGGTAACTTTTATGCATTAAACCATGCAATTAAATCAAATTATCCAATATGGAACACACAAATCATTTACCTTTTTACTCACCAAAACATGTAACTTTTGCAAATAAATTAATATGCATTTGTTTCCAATGAAGTATCATAATAAATTTCTCATGCATTCGTTTTCAAGAAGGTATTATAATAAACTTTTATTTTGGACATAAAAACTAAGATAATAGTAATGGTAACTTTTTATGCATTAAACCATGCAATTAAATCAAATTATCCAATATGGAACACACAAATCATTTACCTTTTTACTCACCAAAACATGTAACTTTTGCAAATAAATTAATACAATTAACTTATCTTTCACGCACAAGAAAAATATATTTTTTCCAAAAAAGATTTGTACGACTTATATTATATTGTGCATTTCATTTGTGCATAGGTTATTATATTTTCTCATAACCAAGTATTCTTTTTCAAAATAACTCTTAAGTAATATTTCCAATATAGTAGATGTTCCCTTCTAAGGGGAAACTAACATGATAGACATTATTATCATACATGCAAATGTAAGCCCCTTTTCACAAAGCATCTTTCCAGAGATAGAGCTATTTATAAAATCTATTGTATGCACAAAGACGAGCATTGCTCTAAACGAAAACTAATGTGTTAGTCATTATTTCTTGCATGCAGATATATGTATTTAACAAATGAAAGCTAATACATTTATTCCAAGTAACTACTTGTTTTACTTTCCATAGTACTTATTATGTTTCGCACACAAATACATGTTTCTCTTTAAAATATCTAACACAATAGTTCTATTTTCATGCATATAACCAACTATCGTTTCTATGCTTCTTCATATGTGTTCTATCAAAAGAACCCAACATAATTTCTATCATTTATGTACAAAATTATTATGCATTTGTTTTCAAGAAAATATCATATTAAACCTTTCTTTTGGGCATAAAAACTCTTATAATAGTAATGGTAACTTTTTATGCATTAAACCATGCAATTAAAGCAAATTACCAATATGGAACACACACATCATTTATCTTTTTACTGACCAAAACAAGTAACTTTTGCAAACTCTTGCAAATAAATTAACACAATTAACTTCTTTTTCACACACAAAAAAAACATATTCTTTCCAAAAGAAATTTGTATGACTTATTATATTTGTGCATTTCATTTGTGCATAAGTTATTATATTTTCTCATAACTAATAACTAAGTATTCTTTTTCAAAAGAACTCTCTTACCCATGAGAATATTTCATAAATTACCTTTTTTTAAAAGAGCATGCATCCCATATTTTCTTACATAAAAGGCATATGCAATGTTATATAAAGACAAGAAAGGTTCTAACTATTTTTCTTAAATTATTTTTTCCGTGTCTATTTTATGGAAATAAAAGCATTTAACCCCCTCACATTGCTTTAATCATTTTCTTCGAACCAACAATGACAATTACAAGTCATTCCATAATTACTTTTATTCAGACATTAAGACTAATAAGACTCTTTACAAATAGAGTCCAAACACCAAATAATATTATGTAAGGATATTACATACTTCATCTGTTCTGGATGATGAAGAAGCATAGCTAGGATAAACCACTCCCCTAACTAGTTCGAAAAAACAAATTTTTCTTATAGAAAACACTCTTCTTAATATAAATATTTATTTATTTAATATAATAAAGAAATATAAGGCTTCTTTGATGGATCTCAGTCCTGGTAACGAAACGTACCAACATCAACGTTGTACATTGTAATACAATGTACACTGCTACTGAAAACTAAGGCTTTAATGTTTCCGAAAGTTTCCCCGCTGTTTAAATCGAATGTCAAATCTGAGGCTTAAATCATAAATGTTTCCAAAAGTTTCAATGCCATTTAAATTTTCTACCTTACTCGGTGTGATTTCAGTGAAAATAGCAAATTCAAATACAATAAATACGAAGGCCTCCAGACGGTTTTTACAACAATAAATATAACAAGTGAAATGAGAAATTGTGTAGAATACTCGTTATTCAGTCTCAGACTTACCAGGAAACCATAGCACCACTTTTAACTGATATGGTAAGAGCTATATGCTCTGAACTTTAACTATGATAATGACACATTAAGCTATATTAACAGTGTTTTTTTGTTAACTGAAAAAATCGTGCCTGGAACCGCTCTTAAGCATACATGGTGCTGTTTTGGATTGAACCACTAGACATGTTGAGACCAAACCATTTAACCACGTCTTCATAACATTAAGAGTGCCACCTTTTACAAGTGAATTACCAAGAATCCGCTGCTAGGGTTTATTTCAATTCCTGCCACTGGTGTCCGTTTGAATTTACAGAAATGAGAATGAGGCCCTGCTTGCCAAAGCTATCTTCAATTGTCTGTCTCACTCCGCAGTCGTCCGTCGCAGGAAAACAATCAGCCTCGGCCTTAAAAACAATGAGAAACAAAACCAAATAATCAAACCCTAAGGACTGGGAGGGAGAGCAAAAGTAAATTAGAATGGGGTTGCATACATACCTGCAGCACAACGTTGAGAAGAAGAAGATATTCATCCAAAGCGGTGAAGCTGAAGTTTTTGAGGCGGAACGGAAGAGATTCTAACGCCATAGTAAGATGGAAGAGAATTCCGCTTTCCTTCTTGCACCGGATCCGGAGCTCTGCAATGCTTTCTCCCACTACGCGGGCCTCCACCTTGAAAGTTGAAACCACAGCTACAACTATTTTATTCACATTTTTGTGATCCGGTGCTCTACAGGCCCGTGGGCTTCAGTGATTCGTCTAACACAGTGTAATTGTGTGTGCCGAGGTATAGATGCAATCTTAAACCCTATACCTATATCTATAAGGGTGGTTTGCACCCTGAATTTTTTTTGTTCTCTCCTTAGTTTTTCCAGACCAGGCCATCAATAGATTAGGCCAAAACTTAGGGGCAAAAAGATTCTATAATTAATCTTAATTCTATACGATATTGTAGAATGAATTTTTGGAAAAAAAAATAAATAATAATAATGTATTTTTAACCATTTTTCAAAAATTCATCTTACAGATTATATTATCTTTACAAACACAATTATTTTGCAAGAATATCATTCATCTATAATCAATCAAAAACAACGCGCACCTCGACGTGATACTTGCCATTGGAGCCATATCTATTGGCAGCGTCTAATCTCAGGGCCAAAGAATCAGTTTCCTCAACACGGGGCTCGGCCGATTGAGATGAGACGTTGGTGGATTGAACGTCGCATTCAGCTCTCTCCACTTGTTGTTTGAGCTCGTTCACATAATCGATGGCGTCTCCTAAAATGGATGCCTTGTCCATCTAATTCACCACAAAGCCTAACAAATGAAGCCAGCCGCCAGAACCAAACTGAAAATGCTAATCTAATCATTTATATTTTGTTTATAAATACCTGCCTTGGAAATATTGGGCACCAGAGCCCGCAGCGTGTATAGCAGCTTGTTCATCTTTTCCCTTCGGCGGCGCTCGGAGAAAACGTTATTGGAGAGCTTGGGTTTTTTATAGGGAAGAAGCGAGGGCTCATCTGTGGACTCCATGGTAACACACAAATGAAATGTATATATTTTAATCGATTTCTCGCCCAAATTACCGTGCCGTCAGTGAGATGAATAGAATAGATTCATCTATATTGAATGCAGGCGGTCTCTCTCCCAAAACGCGATGCTGGAAACTTCTAATTGTGGTATGAGCTCGTAACAATATTATTAATAGATTCATCTATATTGAATGCAGACGGTCTCTCTCCCAAAACGCGATGCTGGAAACTTCTAATTGTGGTATGAGCTCGTAACAATATTATTAATAGATTCATCTATATTGAATGCAGACGGTCTCTCTCCCAAAACGCGATGCTGGAAACTTCTAATTGTGGTATGAGCTCGTAACAATATTATTAATTGGACAGCTAGCGCATTCCAGGTACCTTGGGCAGATATTTATGAGTGCATTTAAGCAAAAGGAGGGTGATTATTGCGACAAGAAGCACAAGGAGATACGGACATAGAAGTGAGGAATGGTCCCCTACCAGAAACACCTCTGTTGTCAAACCAACTCAATTACACAGTGTTATCGAAAATGAAAGCACGCACACTTTACAGCTCCAGGAGGTACCATATTTATTTATTGCTCACCCTGACATTAATGCGACAGCGAATGAAAGGCTGGCTTTCACCAGTAATATCATAAAGTGGAAGGAAGCTTTCGCAGAATCGATCCTCGTCATCCATCGTTGAAAACAAAACGTGGGTGGGCACTGGGCATGAGAATTTTGTAGGTAATTGCCATCCAGCCCTGAGCCCCCCTTAACAGGTACGATCATAAGTCACAGCTCCAGACTCCCCCCGCACTGACGAGTCACATCCTCGTCCCTTTTAAACCAAATTTTTTATATAATAGGATTTTCTTCCATTTCTCAGATAACAGTTTGCATCCCAAAATATTGGGCCGCGCCAATTTTACACTCGTCCTAGTAAGTGGAAACATGGTCTTCCGGGTACCTAGTATTTCCACACGTTGCAGGGAGTGGAAAGAAACAAAAACAAAATGTCCAAATAAATAAAATAGCACACAGCAAAATATTCTATTATCTTGTGAATGAGGAAATTACACATATTTATACAATCAATAGTCTCAAGATAGGAATTCTATCTTAGACGTACAATAGTGTGGTTGAGAGATTCTCTCAACTACACACTAAACTAGGAGAAACTAAATTTCTATTATGTAGGAACAAACTCCTCGAATGGAGAATTACAACCATAGACAAGTAGGAATTAATTATTTCTAACTCCCCCCTTAATGACTACTTGTCATGATAGTCAAATCCACCACCATCAGGCGAATTGCATGTACAGAACCTCCAAAACACAATCTGCCTCCCTCGGACAGATCCACAACTTCTCCGATCTGCCTCCTCTCGCAAATCGTCAAACGAAGATGACGATTCCCGCGGATCCCCTTGAAGGTGAATTGGCACGATCTTTCCATAAAATTCCGCACTAGTCTGGTATTTTGGCGCGGTGGCGCTATTAATGGCCTAACATACGCGCCAGTTCGCATCCTGGCGCGACTGTCAGCGCGAAAAGCGCGCCAATCCCCTTCTACTCAGAAAATTAAAAAATCATCTGAGTCCGAGCCATGTGTTCTGCAGTCCACCTGTCAATTGAGCACAAAGCTCTCGTGTACACCCGACCACAAAGGCACCTCAAGCCATAGAGGCGATTCTACCACAAAGTCAAGCTGGCCACAAAAGCACTTCAGCCACAAAGACTCTATAGATGGTTTCTGGCTCACCACCAACCCTCACTTTACAGTGACAAAAGATGGTTTCAGGCTGACCATAAACCATTACAAAGTGGTTTTGAGATCACCACGAACTTTCAGATGCCTTTAAAACTTACATTTCTTTCCACATTTTGGAGTTTCTGGGTACATACAATGACTATTACAACATGCTAAGGAGTCTATTCCACAAACCACACTAATTCAAACAAACATCTATTTTGTTGTCCACCATAAACGTTGTTGCTGCTCTTTTATCCCATCTTTTCATAGTTCACGTCTTGGGCATCTTTGTCAAATAAATTCTTGGAACTCCATGCTTAACCTGTCATTTGTTAGAGTCGCGAATTCTAACAAAATAACTTTACCTACATTGAGTTAGCTAGGTTCAATAAGACTCAATAAATTTAAGCATGATTCCAAGAAATTAAATAAAGCATAAATTCTTCAGGTTTAATTTCTCTATCTCTGCCTATAGATGATTTATTTTCCAAACATACCAGCGGCCATTTTTCACCAACAATACCTGTGAGGGGTCTACTGATAAAGAAACAGATTGATTCCTGAACTGACATTCAAAAGTCCCAGCTTTATAATTTCCCGTGCTAAAAAGATGCAGTAGCTGTCCCATCACCTGCTGAATCATTGGTCTTACTTGCAACCTCCCGGATCAAAGCTGCTCCTCTAGGTCCCAACGTAACCCCGACCGCATCAGCCAATTTGTCAATGCCTATCTGCAATGCAACGCGGGACACTTGATCAAAGGCAATATCCTTTGCCGCCGCTCTCACAACAAGTGACTACGACAGTCTCAACAGGTGCGGTTAAACACCAACAATGCCACAAAGGCTCAAACTGTTATGCCGCAAAAGATTTAGGCAAGCTCTCCTCAAAGCATCCGATCAATTTGGAACCATCCGATAAAAAGGGACTTTTCTATTCCTACAAAAAAAGAGAAGAGAGATCCTTCTTCAGTGGAAGAAATGAGATTATCGACTCATTCTAGAAAAGAACTAATGAATTCAACCCTATTGAAGAAATAAGATTTTTCATAGAAAATGATAATTGATAAGGATTACGTTACATCCCTTACGGGATAAAGAGGAAATAATTCCATGTAGAGTGTTCAATTTGGCATGTCTGGTTCTTTCGGGGGATAGATCGATAAAGATCTACTATCCCAATAACAAAGAAACCTGACCGCCTGCAATGATATTAGGTGGCACCACCGAAAGGAAAAGGAAAAACATGGTTGAAGGGAACACAAAAAAGGTACACAATTGCAAAAGTTCTTGAATTGATCTTTCTTTAAGCAGGGCCTGAAGGAAAGAGTATACCAAATTGCAATCAGCTAGCACGATCCGCAGATGCCGGGTATGGCCTAAACCTTGCATCATAAACTCTATACGTTTGCCTTCCTGCGACACCATATCCAGGAGACCCATTCACAGCAGGATTAGCTTGAATTGGACCACCCATTGCATAACCACTGTTAGGAGCACCACCAACCGCACCACTTGAGGGAGGGGCGTTGTAGGAATCCCCATAACCTGAACCACCATACATATCCCCTGCAACTCCCGGATATCCAACACTAACACCAGCGCCAGCAGGAGACACATAAGCACTAGTACCAGCAACACCATAGCCACCACCATAGCCAGTACCACCACGTCCATAGCCATATCCAGCATTAACTGCAGTAGACTGTCCACCCTGAATAGCAGAGCCCCACGGACCACTTGCTCCTGCTCCTGCGGCTGCACCATAGTTACCACCCATCGGAGCACTCGCATAAGGTGTGGGAGCTCCAGCACCATATGTAGGATTTCCGTAACCACCTCCATAAGCTCCTCCAGCATAACCTCCAGGGGCACTACGAAAATGGGATAGCCCTCTTCACAAATTGACTCCTCCGTTATAGTGGGCAACAAACCAAAGAAACAACCATCTCAACGTATGGCTAGAACGAACTCCACTTCTGATCGCCAGATTGGCTCTAATGATCGACTTTCACGTTGCTCTGCTCCACGCCCACACATACAGACTTTGACACCATCTGTCTCATCAACCAACGACAGAGTCACGGGCCGCTAAGGCAAGAATGTCAGAGCACGACACAGTTCCGCTTCACGTCGTTTCTACGTTCTCTTTGATGTCATTGATGATTTTCAGAGCCTCCACTCTAAGAGATAAGTTGGGCACATTTGTTTACTCACCCGATGTTGAGTTCAACAACACGGACCCATCGCATCCCTGGACAAAACAGTCGTGGAAGTGGAGCCTCAGCAATCGCATAGGCACTGACAGGTCCAACAGAAAGTAATTGCCAGATATCAGAGATCAGCATCAACAGAAAGGCCAAAGGGTTTAAGGCATACGGCCAGACGACTATAGCAATCCAAGAGGATCAATTTTCGGGCATGTAACTAAAAACTAGTTGAACACCTAATAACTCCAACCAAATCTAGCCAGTCGACCCCGTCCTGGATGAAGCCGTGAATCGTTAGCTCCATATTAGGTAACAAAATCGTAAGACCAGGTGCTCCAGGTCATGACCAAGCTCATCGATAGGGATCCAGCTTCCAATTACTAAATCTTTCACAATATTCAAGGATTTGAGCAACTCATGGATATCTCCAAATTGGTGATCTCCAAATATCCAAGATCTCCAAATCGGTGATCTCCACGGCAAATTTCCTCCAATCAATACAGATGCCACAGCTCCACATAGGCCAAACTGTTTCCAAGCTGCCACCACTCGACCTCCGGCTGCATCGCCAACTCGAACTCCACTGAACCGTCGGTTTGACCAAGCTGCACCGATTTTTGCCTCCACCAAACTGTGTCGCCCACAATCAAACCATTCACCTCCACTGACAGATCCGAGAGATCATACCAAGGTCATCCAGCAGCCACACCAGCCCGACCACGAACCAGATAGCAGCAACGCATTTCTGAGGTTTAGATCCACGCTTATCGGGCACGCAAAAAACAATGTTTCTCTCTTCATAAACCGCGATCCACCACGAGCACGCGATTGATTCATTGCAGCCTCATGGTCTCCACCTCCATTGCTCAGCCTCCACAACACGCAGACCGATGAAGCAGACAGATTCACCACACCGCCTCTGCTTCAAGGTTGCCTCTGTAGCCACACACTTTGACTTGCAGCCACGAATGCCAATTGAGAATGGGATGTATTTGTACTTGATCATGTGCCCTTGGTGGGCAATGCGGGGCCTTCGGTTTCAAGATCTGCCTGTGGGGACAAGAAGCCAATCAACAAATTCAGATTTGTCCAGGAGGTACTGAAACCTGCGCGATACATCGTTCTTCCACTGCATCACCGGAGATCCCGCCATCGAATCATCATTATAGGCCGCTTCCATCGTTAGAACCCCACGCAGCATGAAATCCGAATATGAAGATGAATCAGCGCTTGAATACACTTTGAATTCTCCACAAATTTGCGATCGTTATACAGAAATCAAATTCAACTCAGACCCCATTTCCTGTGCTCCTCATCTACCTCTGCTGCGAAGATGTGCTGCTCTTCCCTCTTCTCTACCGGCTTAAGGACTGTTTCGACCTGCCTTGGCTTCTGTCAATTGATGGACATATCACTTGACGGGAAGATAGGATGCCTTGTGGTTTGATCACACGCAAACAAGAATCCTAGTTTTTTTTTAAGCAGAAGACCCGCCATCCATCACCACTGCCCGAGCGACATCAGCCACATCTCGGACTCTTTCTCTCAGCTCATGATCCCCTTCATCCTCCATGACAAACCTCACAAAATTTAGATGGACAAATAAAAAAAAATCACCCACTCTTTACTTCCTTAGCCCAGGAGGGGCCAGGCCCTCACAGTGGATGATACCAAGATAAAATAGCACACAACAATATATTCTATTATCTTGTGAATGAGAAAATTACACATATTTATACAATCAATAGTCTCAAGATAGGAATTCTATCTTAGACGTACAGTAGTGTGGTTGAGAGATTCTCTCAACCACACACTAAACTAGGAGAAACTAAATTCCTATTTTGTAGGAACAAACTCCTCGAATGAAGAATTACGACCATAGACAAGTAGAAATTAATTATTTCTAACTCAAACATGGTTTTGGAGAATACATCAATAAAATTTCAAACTCGATAGCTTAAACCACAAAATCCAATTTCCCAGTATAATATATTTGACTTCTATCCAACCTAATGTGAACTTGACTTCTATCCAACCTAATGTGAATATAATATATTTGACTTCTATCCAACCTAATGTGAAGTACTCTGACATATAATATGAATATCATATAAATGTATAAATGTGAATATTTATATGAAATTCACGTAAAGATTTCATGGTCACACTGGATTCGATTAAATTTTATACCCAACCTAATGTGAAGTACTCTGACATATAATATGAATATCATATAAATGTGAATATTTATATCAAATTCACGTGAAGATTTCAGGGTCACACTGGAATCGATTAAATTTTATACGATCTTTAATAATAATATCTAAGTATTAAACTGATTTTGATTTTCCTTTGGATAATAATATGTAAGTTTCGCAAGAAAAAAATACATACTACTTTTCTATGTAGTTTTGTGGAGGTCCAATAAAGTAAATATAACTTTTTTGATTTTGTGGGTGTCATTTTGAATAATGATTATATCTTCATTATGTACAATATATCACAGGGATTTGGGTGGGGAGACTTCAAAGAGTGTCTTTACAAAGCACATGATATCCAAGAAAACGTGGACTTCAATTATCTCTTGTTATTTATTATTTTAAATTTAATACCCAACCTAATGTGAAGTACTCTGACATATAATATGAATATCATATAAATGTGAATATTTATATCAAATTCAAGTGAAGATTTCATGGTCACACTGGATTCGATTAAATTTTATACGATCTTTGATAATAACATCTAAGTATTAAATTGATTTTTATTTTCCTGTTAGTAATAATCTAAGTTTCTTGATTTGTAGATGTCATTCTTGAGCAAGGACAAGTACATGCTATTTTTCTATGTAGTTTCGTGGAGGTCCAATAAGTAACTATAAGTTTTTTGATTTTGTGGGTGTCATTTTGAATAATGATTATATCTTCATTATGTACAATATATCACAGGGATTTGGGTGGGGAGACTTCAAAGAGTGTCTTTACAAAGCACATGATATCCAAGAAAACGTGGACTTCAATTATCTCTTGTTATTTATTATTTTAAATTTAATTAATTTATTATTTTAAATTTAATTTATTATTTTTATTTTAAATTTAATTTATTTAATATTTTTTCACCATTTATGAAGATTTTGTTTTACATGTTTTTTGATATTTTATAGGAAATAAAAAAGTGCTATCTTTTGGCTAACTTAAAAGCTAGATTAAGAATAAATCTTCAATATATGTTACACTTTAAATATATCTTGAAACTTAACTAAACTCTATTTGAAAAGGATCCAATAAATTAAAGGACAAAATAGACAACACATTACCATGAGAATAAATCCTAGATAAATATTAGACCTTAAACATATCTTGAAACTTAACTAAATCCTATTTGAGTATAATCGAATAAATTAAAAGACAAAACAGACATCACATTACCATTAGACACATTTAAAATAGAACTAACCCAACATTTAATAATAGACCTTCCTTGAATAACATATGAGCCACATTATTATTTTCTCTCCATGTATGAAGAGCTTGCACATCAATCATATTGTTTATATAATTGGTAAAATAAACTTTTACTTACTTTAAAAACAATCCCTCATTATAAATTTTAATATTAATAAGATAATTAGCCATTCCATGTTATTTTATGATTTTAAATAATTATTTGTAAATAAAAAGGGTGATGTTTCTTTTGTTACGATGATTATGTATTTTGATATTCTATATAGTTTAATATCCAACTAAGCATTAACTAGTCACTTCTCATTAATAGAAGACTTATCTAATGCCTCCATTTGACCTATCTAATACCTTCATAGGTGTTGATTATTGTTCTCTTAATATGGATCGTTCAAATATGAGATTATTGCTCCTTAATTGAGACTTTGCACCCCGAGTGATTATAAGGTTCAACTCCCCTATAATAATTAGGCAGGCTTTCTACCATGTCCACCGAATTTTAATTTAATTGCTAAAATTTCTATAACCTCAACCTTCTAAAATGCATATATGTTTCTTGCATCAATGACCTAACCTTAACCTTATCTCCAAATAAAATATAAATATTTTATATCACGACAAGTAAATCCATGGGTTTTTCCTTTAGCATATATATTTCTGGGATCAATGATCATGTGCTTTTCCTTTAGTACGCCTCAATATCATTGTATGAGCTCATATGGAAATTAATAGTCTCACAAACACGCCACCTTTTCTTCCTTCTTTAGAATGCATGCCCCACAACATATAATTATTAAAGTTCTATTGATTATGCTTTCGGGTTTACTTTGATAAAGTAGAAGGGGTCCATGTATCAGTGTGTGAGCTCATATAGAAATTAATACACACAAACACCTTACTTTTTCTTTTCTTTTTAAATGTAGGCTCCACAATATATAATTATTAAAGTTTTATTATACTTTCTGTACTTAATGTATTTAGTGTGGTGGTGTATTTAGTATGGCGGTTTGATTAGTATTGGTTTGTAATTTAATATTAGGAATTTAATTTTTGTTATTTTTTTTATTATTATTTAAATTTATTTATTTGTAAAGTGATTGTTGAGTTTATTCATAGTTGCTTAGTAAACTTCTATTTATATTAGTTACTAAATTTTAGTTTTTGTTTATCTATTATTTTTAATTTTCATGAATTGAAATTTTTATTTTCAATCTAAAAATGACTTTTTTATATAATTATTATTATTTGTTTTTAGTTTTATTTCTTTTTATTTAACTTTTATTTTGATTTTTTTCCCTTTTTCTATTATTTCCATTTCTGTGAATTGTAGTTTTTTCTCCATATTTTATGGCAAAATTTAAAGAGGAAAAAATATTTTGAAAACATTTTCTAATATATATATATTTTGTTTTTTTGCCTTTTTTTTTTCAATATCAATTCCATTGATCATAGTTTTTTTTTTGTTTCTTGTTAATTTTTAATTTGACATTATTTTTTTCCATTCACCTTTCTATAATTTTCAAAACAACAACTATACAATAAAACTTCAATTTCAATAAATATAATTAAATTAGTAAAAAAATAATTCTAAAAATAAGAAATTAACAAATTTAAACAAAATTCGAGTGTAATTTTCTCCATTGTCTTATATATACACCTCATTTTTCATTCTACTTCAAATCTTAAATACATTTTGCCATTATTGCGGGCACTCAAATATTATAGATTTGGAAAATGACAACTTGTGAAGTTGAAGTTGGCAATATTTGTAATTTTTATTTATTTATTTCCATTTTTGTTAATTTTTTAGATTTCAATTAATCATTATTTTCTTATTGTTTGCAGATCCCTAGACTCTAAGAATGGTATATCCCTAAATCCCATTAATAGGTGAATTTATTGTAAAACTATTGTAGAAATTTAGTAGTTTTATTACTCATAAAAGTTGTCATTTAAATAATGGATGGGATGTAACTTTGTTTTAAAAATAATTTTGAATGGAATAAATGAAGTATTTAAGTGGTTATGAGATTATTTGGATGAGAACGTCTTTTCTTGTTTGTCATTGTTTTTAGTTAATAGTAATTATTCATTTTATATGGTAATGAATTTTATTTTCAATTTCACAGTAAGCATGGAATGATTTAATCAAAGCATGTATTTAGAAACTGTGAAAACTTAATATTTGATTGGTAATATCATCTGTATTGGAGAGAAACAAAGTCGTTTTTTAGCTAATTGTATTTTTTCGATCTCTTTTTGAGGTAGTTAAACAAGTTTTTATGTAATTTATAGTTTTCAACACATTTTTTTATAAAAGAGAACCCACAACTAGGTTTCTATTAGAATTAATGGAGAAAGATACAGTTAGTTGTTTTAAGGATAGGATTGAGACTCTAAGATTAGGTCTCACATCCTACTATCTAGGGAGTGGTTGAAACCACCCTGATTGTGTGAAAGTCTATATGTACTAGGTTGTTCTCCTGATTGAATAAATAGAGAGTGTGTATGAGTGTTTGTACACTGTCCAGGTATCTCACCTAGAGAGCCATTTAATTAATAGAATATTCGATTTTTATCATGGTATCAGAGTTGCAGGGCTGTCGATCCTGTACGCTGAGTGAAGGGCACGACTGAGGCGAAAGTGTCGCATGTTTTAGGTGCATAAACGTGCTTTTTTATTTTGTCAGTCATCGTAGATTTCAAGTGTCCAGTCGCGAAAACCTTCGCAAGTCCAAGGTGTTAAGTCACATTGATGAGGTGAAAAATAAAAATAAAAAATAAATAAAAAAATCTGTGTGTCTTTTTTTTGTGGTGCTTTGTCGTTTTAGTGAGAAGAGTGCTATTGGATCGTCGTTGAGGAGGGCTTGAACCTGTTGTTGTACTGGATTTTTGATGGGGATAGCATGTTGAGCATTTGACCCACTGCCCGAGCTCCTGGTGTGCTTATACACAGTGTGTTGCGAGACATTTCGGGCGGCAGATTCAGTTGTTGGTGCGTCTGCCGGAGAAGGAGGAGAATGCAGTGTTCGGGGCTGCGTGAGAAGATCGGTGCATGAAAGGCAACATTCGACCTTGCTGCATGGTAGGCTGCCATCTGCATGGTGGGCTGCCATCGCATGAGTACCCTAGAGAAAGAGCACGCCTACTGAGACATGAACTGGGTTCGAAAAGTGGCAAAAAACCAGCCAGACTCAGCGGTGGAGTACCAGAATATTATGATTAAATTTGGAAGGGATACTGCCCATGGAATATAAGTTGATCTATATTCTCATTCAATCTTGGATGACCACATAGATACATATATTCTGTTGAAAATGACTTCTCTTAAATTATAAGCAGCGTTGGGTTTAATAGAGATTTAGTGGATTTACAAGCATTAGAAATTGGGGGTGCTAAGGAGATCAATCAAGCCAGAGAAGAAAATCAGTGTCCTTCCATATATTATATAGCTTCACAATTAGATTCAAGCACTTAGAGCACATTTGCTGCTGCGACGAATATATGGTACATAGCAGCAACAAAATGCTATTGACCTACTGATTTTCTGCTGATTATTTTGTGTAACGTCTCCAGTAAAGCAGATTCCCAGTGAAGTCGGTGGAGCAAAAAAGCTGCGTGGAGGCAACGTGTTGTTTAGGCATGTTCCAGAGCTTCATGTTCTAAAGCGTCATCTAGTAGATTTGTCCTGGAAATTTTACTGTTTGAGAATCCTAGAAGTTGCAGGTTGTGGAGATCCCAAAAAATTAATTGGGTAAATTTTCTTCTAAATTTTAAATGCCACATAAAATGCGATTTTTTTTTTGTTGATTTGAACCCATCTTCATAAATATTTGCATCAGAATTAGATATTGAGAACGTTTCCAGCTTGTGAGAGATCGTTTTGTTACTCATAGACAAAGTCGAGGGCACTAAGACCTGCGTGGCACAAAAGCCACAGTCTACAAGGTTCTACAGTTGAAGAGCTGCCAAAGGGAGAAGTTTCCTGCCTGCGTGGTAACCGGGTTGTTGGAGCTCGTTAGAGGACCGTGTGGAGCTGAAAAAGAAATATCGAAGCGAGATAAGCTTGAATTTAACAACATGTCTATATCTTTAGATATTTTTGATTCTGATGGTGATGATTTTCTCATGTGGGCATTTGGAAGCATTATCATCGGCAGTATGTTCAAGTCAGAAGAAATCTCAAGAAAATGTGGTTCTATTGATGACCACGAGAATCAAGAGGCACAGTCTGTTGTGCGAGATTCATGAGCTGATCTTCAAGAAGGGTGTGAAGAGGAACAAAGTGTTGAAGATCAATGGGATGAGCCACATGAAATTGATTACAAAGACGTGGCAAAAGAAGACAAAGCTGGAGAGAATTTAAATTTAAATTGTGATGATCTCATTCATATTTCTGTGTGTGTAGACGGTACATCAATGAATGATGAAGACATCATAGCTAAATTTCAGATGGTTGACACCAAAAACAGTGAGAGGAAAAATTCTCCTATCGAGCCTGTCATAATCTTAAGAAGGGCGAGAATAAGAATTCAAGATTTCCATCACTAGGGAAGAAATGAGGTGAAGAGATATCACTACCTCATGGCGAGGAAAGCAAAGATGAAGCCTCGACTCAAGATGAACAAGTATGGGCTCTGCGGCAAGAAGACTAAAATGAAAACTCTGTTACCAAGTTTTTTCATGTTTTTATTATAAGCCTAGCTGAGACTAGACTAGCAGGCGTATGTTATTGTTTAGTACCCTTTCTCCATTAAGGGGGAGTGTTAGAATTAATGGAGAAAGATACAATTAGTTGTTTTAAGGATAGGATTGAGACCCTAAGATTAGGTCTCAAATCCTACTATCTAGGGAGTGGTTGAAACCACCCTGATTGTGTGAAAGCCTATATGTACTAGGTTGTTCTCATGATTGAATAGATAGAGAGTGTGTATGAGTGTTTGTACACTCTCTAGGTATCTCTCCTAGAGAGCCATTTAGGTAATAAGCTCTATTTTATCAATTTCAACAAATTGATAGATTATTGGTTTGCTACATTTTCTCAAAATAATGAGATTTATGATCTCCTAGAAAGTGTTTTTTATTTTTTTTACTAAGTAAAGTGTTTAGTTTTTCCTTTTAAATTTTAAAAGTTAATTTAAAATATTTTTTTACAAAATGCGAAAGAGCTAAGAGGAGCATTTTGTATTTAAGTTTAACCATAAAGAAGTTTTAAAAATGTTGTTAGTTTTTGTTCAAGAACATTGATTAGATTTTTACAATAATAATATTGAGAGAAATACAAATTTCAATATTTTTTTGTTTATGAACATTGATTAGATTTTTACAATAATAATATTGAAAGATATACAAATTTCAATATTTCTATTACCTTGATTTTTTATTTTGCAGTGCAAGTCTAAACATGCTTTTTCAAATTTTTAGAGTTGCAAAATATCTATTTTTAGATATTAGCCTTTTACCATGTTAATATTGAAACAACACAAACTTCATATAGGTATTACCTTTTTTACATATTAGATTTTTACCATAATAACAATGAAACAACACAAACTTGAAATTGGTTTTATTTTAATTTTTTATTTTGTTTTGAAAGTCTTACATATTTGAAAATGCATGTTTGTACAATGTCCAACACATAAGTGGAGTAGTTTTTGTGAATGATTGTTGATTAGATTTCTACCATAATTTTTTACATATTTGAAAATGCATGATTGTGCACTGTCTCCCACATAAATGGATTAGTTTGTTTGCATGATTCTTGATTAACATTTTAGCATAATAATACTAAAACCATAGTAGATTCAAAACTAATATTATTTTAATTTTTTAAATAAAATTCTACAGAGATTAAATTTAGAATAATGGAAAATTAATATACAACATATATTTTATAAATGTGTTTTTCATTAGTATTGATGTTTAACTTATTTTTGGTTTGCTACATTTTCTCAAAACAATTAGGTTTATAATTTCTTCGAGTATATTTTGAAACTTTTTTACAAAATGTTTAGATTTCAAATCTTACATTGGAAAGTGTTTTTCAAAATGCATGATTGTGTACTGTCCCCCACATAAATGGATTAGTTTGTTTGCATGACTCTTGATTAGTTTTTTACCATAATAATATGAAAACCATAGTAGCTTCAAAACTGGTATTATTTTAAGTTTTTAAAATAAAATTCTAGAGAGATAAAAATTAGAATAATAAAAAAATAATATATAACATATATTCTATAAATGTGTTTTTCATTACTATTGCTACATTTTCTCAAAATAATGAGGTTTATAATTCCCTATATTTTGAAACTTTTTTACAAAATGTTTGGATTTCAAATCTTACAATGGAAAGTGTTTTTCAAATATCTTTTACAAAATATGTAAGTGAAAAGCAGCATTTTGTCTTTTAAATCTGATAGCTTACACACTTTTAAACATATTTTTATAGTTTTATGAAAAAATGGTAATTTTATTAAACAATAAAATTACATGTTGTATATGTTATAGAGCATTCAACCGTACCAGTTGAAGTTAGTGCATAAAAAAAAAATAGTGACATAAAGCAACAACCTAGAACAATGAAGAAAACCACCATTGGGACCAAGTAAAAATACTTAGTTACACCTTCCTTATTTTCTTCTTTTCCACCTTCCTCTCCTAAAATTAGAGCCACATTTACAATAGCTAGTTGATTTTCTTCTACTATCATTAGATTTTCCTTATCCGGGTCTAAGCTCTCAAATACATGAGTTCATTTGTACCCTCCCATTTACACACTTACCATTGCATGTTTGTGCTTTAGTCATACATAAAATATTTATTAATTTAAAAAATATAATCATAATAAACTATTTAATTAAATTTATTATAGAAATTAAAATTTATTTTTAATTATTTTAATTTATTTTTTTATTATTTTAAAAATAAATATATTAATAATATATTTTTAAAAATTCCTTTCTTTTTGTTTATTTGGAGCATAATGACAAGTTGTGAGGTGATAAATTTTATTTCTAAAATTAAATTTATTTTTATAAATTAGAAAATATTAATTTTTTTTCAAAATTAAAAATATATTTTTGATATTTCTAAAATAATATATTAAAAAATATTATTTTGACACTTAAATAGATATTTTATCTTAACATTCAAAATATTCTTTAATCATATATAAAAAATTTATTAATTTAAAAATGATGATGATGATGATTAACGTCCACTAAGACTAATATGACCTATTTGACCTCCAGAAAAGAAAAAGAATCTAAGTGTGATTCTTCAAAATCTTGTTTCTATAATCAAAGAGAAGGGAAAGAAGCACTCCAAGAACGTTATAGTTGGGTTGGATTAATAAGGCAAGAAGATTGGAAGTGTGACAGATGTTAAGGAATTGAGAGAA
The DNA here is from genome assembly GCA_000404065.3 of Pinus taeda. Lineage (NCBI taxonomy): Eukaryota > Viridiplantae > Streptophyta > Pinopsida > Pinales > Pinaceae > Pinus > Pinus taeda. The sequence continues at coordinate 214,446 of APFE030102819.1, read as the reverse complement.
GATGTGAGTAAGAGTCGGGCTATCTAAAAGGAAGTGATTTTCATCTTCCACCTTCTTAGTATTACAAATCTGATAGATTCTATCATTCCAGGGAGCCTTGGGATTAGACCACCGCCCAGTTTCACTTCGAATCTCGTGAGAATTAGTTCTTATCCTAGCGATCATTTTTTTCTTTGTGTTGCTCAACACAGAGAGATAACTCTGGTTATTGAGGGTGGGGTTGATCACCTCATTATAGTATCTTAGCTTCCTTTTACCCTCCAACTCCTTATCCTCCCATAGTTTGTCCTTAAAATTGGTGGTGATTGTAGAAATTCTCACTGTAGATCACCTGATAATGCAATATACTAAAGCAAAATACAAGATCTACTTCTACAACAAACTTGCGGAAGCTTAATCAAATTTGAGCAAGATCAAATAGAACACATATAATTGAGAATGAGAAGTCAATCACACATGAACACAGAAGAATACTCTAGGGAAAGCCTCAGCTAAAAACCTTGATCTCTATATTATCATACAAGTGGAAATATGTACAGATTACACAAAGCTTTAGCTCACAGGCTATCCAGCTCTCAGTACAATCCCTCTGCTGCTCATAGATAGTCAAAGGATTCTCACAAACCCTCTCCTCTACCCTTCAAGCCTCCTATTTCCTTGTGCAGTTTCTCCTTGGGTCCAATGCTACCACCTGTGTGAATTGGCCTCTCACACTGCTCACTAAACTCAGAAGTAGCTGTGCAATCCTGAAGGAGATAATTCGTTCTACATGGATGAGTTTCCTATATAGGAAAAATCCTCCAACTGATAGTACATTGTCCCATCATCTGATCTCAACTGGGTCTCTGATTGAACTGACATGCATGAGTTATTTATAAGAGAATATTCAGTTATCTGAAGTGCAATAGTTACATGCATGCATGCATTAACTAACTAAACTCACAATCAATTCCACAAACTGTTGGAACTAATCTAACTAGACTTAACTCAGTTAACTGAGCTAACTAATTACAACTCAAAGTACAACTCATCCTGATCTCCTTAATTAAGGGATAACTTCCTCATTCAAATGGATAACTATTGCATGTCTTCACATAGACTTCATGTTTGATTTTCTCCAGCTAATTAACTCTTGATGAATTAATTAATTATTTTTCAAATAGATGTTAAGATCAAATTCAAATTTTTATTCTCAATTTTAGTTCAGGGACTAACTAAAATTGGAATGTATCCCGAAATTCTATTTATAGGAATGTTATTTTTAGCACTTCTATTTTTAGCTTTCCTCGTTGCTATTTTCAACAAACCAAAACACCCCCAAAATATCCAAAGAGTAGAGTACTCAATCACACACTATAAAAATAATACATCCTCTGTAGAAATTTTGAATAATATAACACTTATTCACAGAGATTATCCTAATTATACACTATTTGTGGAATGCATGCATAATACATAACCTCCTCTAATATTGATCATCAATTTGTGGAATTAAAAACAATCACATGCGCACATTGAAGCATCAATCGCACATATCAACATAGTATGTACTGGGGAAAGCATACAGCTGAAAAACCCCGACTATTTGTGTATTATAACGATAGAGAACATGTAAAAATACATAGTACAATACTCCTCACAAGTATTCAGTAATATCTCCACATGCTACACACAAATTAGCTCAGATCTGAACAAGCCACGAGTTCAAATCTCCTCCACTGTTTGCCTGCCTCTACGGCGCAATCCAGGTTGAGAATAGATCAATCCAAGTTCAAATTCCCTTGGCTTTTACTACACAATCCTCATTGGCAATCTCAATCAATGATTGTGCAAATCTCATGCACAGCTATAGTCACAACTGATAGTAGTCTCACCCTTTCACCCACTCTAACACTTGTCTCCACTAAACTGTCCATGCACTGAGTTAACTGATGTATTCTTTTAGTTGATTTATGAGTTAATAATTAGTGAATTAATTAATAATTAATTCACACCACTCATCACTAGTGTATTTGTCAGTTAGACTAAATACAACTAGTTCAACTAAGTCAAACTGAACACAACTCCATCAACTCGTCAATCAACTCCACCAAACTCAATCACTTGAGTTCTAACTAAAGTCCATCATGCAATAGCTCAACTAACCCATAGGAAAAGAGTATTTCCTTCTAGTAGTTGCATGTGCCACATCCGTAGCTCAAACTGAAGTGCTGCAAGAGGATAAGATAGTGTTTATAGTCCAAATATTATTAAGAGCTAATAATATTCAACTATTTTTGACTGGCAGTCTAAAAATAGACTCTGCCCATATGTCTAAAAATAGAGGTCCATCTATTTTTATCAACATGACCAATCATCCATAAATAGAATCCTGCAACTCATAGACCATGATCCATATGTCTAAAAATAGACATAGTCTAAAAATAAACTTTGCGCCAAAAATAGCCTGCGGGCCCACTTAGTGAAGGCAACTTCTTTTCACTAAGCTCCATCATCTTGTTGCATTTTCAACATCCTCGATAAGTTTAACCATGATACAAAACACAACAAGAGTAGGTCAGAATTCATGATGGAAAAATATGATTTAAACAACTTACTATACACATTTAGTTAAATGCAGATGGGCAACTAAGTTCGGGACTGTGATCACCTCCCAACCATAGACTAACTGCAATCAAACTTGTTGTGTAATTATCTCCCCTGAGTCGGACTCTAGGACGTAAGGGGACTACTCCAAGGGACAAACCCGAGCTGCTAACTAATCTAGGTATTCTAATGACCGAAATATCCCTCTTTCTCAAGTACGCTTCCTTCCCTCGACATTGTTTTCACCCCTTCACTACCTCAAGATGGGTAAAGGTATTTATCTTCAATTCCCTTCGCTCCATCAATGCCTGACCAATATTTCAAATCACTCCCAACTCCTTGTCCTCTTGTTATCCAAATTTTGTTTATGGGTGGTTATTTCTTTCCATCCTAGTCCACATCCTTTGGACCAATTAACCTTCTTCCATCTACCCCTCAATTCCAAGTTTTTTTATTAATATCTTCCTGCTAAATATTCTAGGGCAAACAATTGAATGCCACATATTCTCTAGATCCTTACCTACCATCTATCCCACGGAGCATGTCCCCTTCAACCTTGGAATTAGTATCTCTTGACTCGACCTATGTGCATATTTTTCTTTCAAAATATTACAATATCTACTAAGGTGAAAAGTGGTTGAGGCTATCGCATAGTTAAATAAATCATCAATCCTAGGTATAGGATACTTGTTCCTAATGGTTACTTCTTTTAACTTCCTATAGTCTATATGCAACCTGAGATTGTCATCTCTCTTGCTCGCAAATAAATTTGATGCTCTTGAAAGAGATAAACTAGGTATGATATGCCATTTCTCCAACATTTCCTTTAACTAAATATTTAACTATATTAATTCAAGAGTACTCATCTCGTAGGGTACATTGGACATTGGTACTACTCGTGGCATAATATCTATGAAAAAATATACATGTCATTTATGTGGCAGTCATGGTATTTCTTCTAGAAATACATGTTGAAATTCTTGCAAAAATTTTGAGTCTTCAAGCTTTGATTTTGTATTACCTACTGATTCCAACAAATGTATGGCATAAAACTAACATCCTTTTCTGTAGAATTTTTTCAATTGCATTGTTGATACTTCGCTTATAGTCATAGGTTCGGCTATGTCGTTGAGAGTTATGGGTTTCCCATTCTTATCCACACCTTCCAATGTCTTATGATAGAAATCTAACTTACCTCGACATTCCTCTAACCAATCATTGCCAATAAAACATCATATGATCCTAAAGGAAATATATTCAAAGTTACATGGCTTCGATAAAAATTCATAACAATTGGGCACACTTCCACCACTTCCATTATATTCCTCTTTGTGCTTGTATCTAGTTGAACTAGCCATGATTTCTTATGCTTACTTCTCTTCTACTTCAACCATAGTGGCTTGATGATCTTGTTATTGATTATCCAATGCCACATGAATCCTAATTTGTAGGTGGGGAGTGAGGGTGATCATAATGAAATCCAGATGGGGCAACATCCCATATCCTCATTACACTTTGTTACTTGTTAGCGACAACATCCAAAGCTTGAGGAATGAAATCTATCAGATTTGAAACATCACAGACATATATCAACTCATGCCAATACATAAGTTTATGTTGTTCTTGTTTTGTTTCATTCTTAGAGCATACAAACATCACGAAAGGACTTGAGAAAAAGTGAGGTAAAGTGGATAAAACGATCAACTTAGAACTTATCACAGACCCTTCAATACTACAAACAAATATTTATATGGAAGGGAAAGGGAATTCTTGTAAATTCAAATGGCAGGGTTCACATTGTACATGTTTCTTCAAAAATTTCTTGTTAGTTAGTTGTTGCTCAACTTTGGCTCATGTGGCAGTACCATAAATGTATGAACCAAACCCCCAAATCATAAGCATGATAGAAAGAACTTTGAAGCCACCCATAGGGTCATGGAAACATACAACTGCTACAATACTAGTCATAGGGACTCATATTGCATTAAGCACTCTAGCCATCAGCGTCGATGTCAAGTAAAGCATTGCTACACTTCCTAGTATTCCAAGCTAGAAAGTTAAAGCCCCCCACAAAAGTACCATATAGTACAAAAATACCCCATCTCTAAACAAAGGTGCCTCTAACTTCATAGCTATGAAATCCTTATTTATAATTACACCAATTATCATAAACATTAGGGGATTTATGAGGTCTAAAATGGGCCTCCTAAGAAAAATGTACAACCAAAATAAACTTTATAAGAACCAATAGGATTCAAGATGATGATATCAACCATGAGAGATGATTCACCATTTTTGGAGTAAAAAAGTAAAAAGATTAAAAAATAATAAAATAATAAAACTACTTTTTCAACTCGTATTTTCAACTTATCTCCCTAAGGTTTTACTCAAATTTCGAGCAGGAGTACTCGTTGGATGCAAAATTTAATTCCTCATCCAAGGAGTACCCATGTTGCATACTTTTGATGGACCTTTCTACACAAAAAATGAGAAATACATGAAAAATGTGATTGCAATCACGTTTTTCATGTGTTTCCCATTTTTCATGTAGCAAGGTCCATGAAAAGTATACAACATGGGTACTCCTTGGATGATGAATCAAATTGTGCATTCAACGAGTGTTTCCGCTTGTAATTTGAGTAAACCCATAAGGAGATAAGTTGAAAATACGAGTTGAAAATTAGTTTTTTCTTCTTCCCCTCTAAAATTTGATGATGTAATCTAATCTTATTTTATTATTTCCACTGTTATTTTATGATTCTTTAGGAGGCCCATTTTAGACCTCAAAAATCCCCTAATGAATGTAATCAAAAAGTGAAACCATAACATGTTATTCTATGACAACATGAAAAGATCCCCCTCCTAATATCTTAATGAATAGAATCTCTGATAATGCAAAAATTAGGCCATGCAATCCAGAGCCTAAAATGTCTCATATGAAGCCAACAACATATTGGCAATGGCTTAGACCAGTTGGCTTATCAGAGTTAGATTCTATGCCTATAATCACAACTATTGCATTTATAATCACTATTGAATTCAAAGTGGAAGCATTCAATTTATTCCCCACAATGAAATAAGAAAATATTGCAGTAAATGTGAGTGATGATGAACCACGAAGAGAAGCAATTGATGTAGGAAAAAATGAATAAGCCCACACATACATTAGGTTGTCAATATCACTAACAAGCCAAACACAACATATGGCATAACGAGTTTCCAACTAAGTGGTGTATGTGAAATTCCTTTATGAAAATAAAATGAAAGTAGAAAAACAATTGTTAGAGGCCAGCCTGCTACTGCTATCCATAACAATAACCACCTAGTATTTCCACCATCAACATAGTATAGGAGAGAAAGAAGGTCAGAAGCTGGAAAATAAAAAAAAAACATTACAAAGTTGCTTAGGAAGAAGAGCACCCAATGAATAGGTGTTTTCCTCTCAAAAAATTTCCCCAACCTAGAATAAGTCAAGCAAATTTATAAACCTCCAGAGAAAATTCTTGGCTCCTAATATATACCTATTATATTGAGATGAGTCAAATGTTAAGCACCATTCAAAGTTATAATAATATTTCGAGAATATCTCTAGATTTACATTATCAGTGAACATACTTCTGAAATGGAAGTATCCATTAAAAAAATGTGTGCAATTTATGGGTGAAATTTGTTGTTGTGGCTACTCTTTAGTTGTTGCATCTTAGCCCAAGGCTTGTTTTCACAAGCCCGTGTAATCATGTTCATGTGGACTAGAAGCATCCATTAATTTTGTTTTGTTTTGGGAGATAGTTACCTATGGAGTTGGTTGCTGATTCATTTTACTTATAAATTCTCAATGTTTGTAAGTGCCATACTTGCGAGAAAGTTATTCTACTCTTTTCTTATTTCAACTTCACTCTTTTTGTAACTTACCATCCTAGTCAAGGACATAGAGAGAAAATAATCATATAATGAATCTCTCTAGGTAATAAATTTTCCTTTAGGGCATTTTATCTCCCAAGATCACCGAGTGAAACGTTAAATAGAAATAAAAGTAGCATGTTGGAGTTAATGCATGTTGGTGCTACCGGAAATTTTTCCTTTTATTGATGTCCAGTTTAACATACGAAGCTCTTAATAGGTCATCAGGCTTATCATGGGAATGTTCTAGATTGAGCTTTCCTTGAGGTAGGTTGAGTTATGTGTTGTTTTAGGGTTATTTAATATCATTGACAGGTAGACCATGTTTATACCTATTTCAGGTAGATGATTACATCCATATATAAATTTTAATCATTTGTGCAATTTCATTAAATAGATATGATGTTTTTAGGTACCCTATTCTATCTTAACTATTAGTTAATCCCAATTATTTATGCTTGAAAGATTTAATACAAAGTAGGTATTTGGCTGACCATTTTGAGAATAGACATCTATGCAGGCCATTTAATCAAATTCTTGTAGAGACATGCACATATATTGTATCTCTCATTAAATTAATCTAATTAGATGTTGCCTTATCTATGATTGCTTGAGAACTTCAAAAAATACTTGAAAATTTTTTCAAACTAGTTTGAGAACTTCAACTGTCAGAATGAGTTGCCAAAGGATAAGCAATGGACAAGTTATAATAATATTTCAAGAATATCTCCAGATCTGCAAATTTTTGCAAGGACCGATTTTGTTCAATGCTAAGAGAGGAAATAAATAGTCAGGCAAGATTCTTTCCAACAAGCTTTGTGGGTGGGGAGTGAGGGTGATCATAATGAATTCTAGATGGGGGCAACATCCCATATCCTCATTACCCCTTTTTACTTGTCAGCAACAATAGCCAAAGCTTGAGGAATCAAATCTATGAGAATTTAAACATCATAGACATGAATCAACTCATGCCCATACGAAAGTTTTTGTTGTTCCTATTAATGATATTTTTTGTTCTTATTCATTCTCAGAGCATACAAACACTAGGAAAGGACTTGAGAAGAAGCGGGGTAAACTGGAGAAAGTGATCAACTTAGAACTTATCACAGACCCTTCAATACTACAAACAAATATCTATATGGAAGGGAAAGGGAATTATTGTAAAAAATTCAAATGGCAAGCTTCATATTATACATGTTTCTTCAAAAAAATTCATGTTAGTTAGTTGTTGCTCAACTTTGGCTTGTGGCAGTACCATAGATATATGAACCAAACCCCCAAATTGTAAGTAGGATAGAAAGAACTTTGAAGCCACCCATAGGGTCATTGAAACATACAACTATTGCAATACTAGTCACAGGGACTCGTACTACGTTAAGCATTCTAGCCATCAACATTGATGTCAGGTAAAACATTGCTACACTTCCTAGTATTCCAATTTGGAAAGTTAAAGCCCTCCAGAAAAGTACCATATAGTATGAAACTGCCCCATGTTTAAAGCAGGTGCCTCTAACTTCATAGCTATGAAATTCTTATTTATAATTACACCAATTGTCGTAAAAATGCAACCCTTTTGAAACTCTTTTGAAACTCTTCACATTTTAAATTTCATTAATTTAATTATTTCGTTGATTGGAAATATTTTATAAGTTAAAACTTAATAATTGTTAAATGGAATTGGGGTCTTCATTCATGAGGCATGTGTAAACCTGTTGTAAATTTAAATTAATTTATTACCTATTATTAGTAAGTAATTTATGTTGCAAAGGAAACAAGTCCAAACTAGGCAACATCTAGATCACATAACACATCACATTTTATTTCATCTATTCTATTAATCCATATGCTATAGCCTTACGACGTTTCCTTTGTAGCATGTGGTGCAATTGCTAGTTATGATAAATTTTAACCCTAGAAAAACAGTGATGTTGCATCACCACGTTTGGATCTCGATAATTTTTCCTTATATTTTTTTAATGTTGAAATTTTAACCTTGAAATGAAATGAAAAAAAATGATATTGCATCACCAAATCACATTTTGAAATGCTTTTTCATATTTTTCATAGAAAAGTATGAATACTTAATATAAGAATTCTTAGTTTTAATGTTCATAATTCTCAATAACTTTATTATTTTACATTTAATTAATATTATTAAAAAAATTTTAAATAACACAATCTTAAACTCTATTAATAAATAAAATAACTTTCTTAAAACAATACAAATAAATTTTAAAATTCTAAATTTCATCAATAAAATTTTAATTAAAAAAAGCCAATCAACCAACCTACCTTGCATTATGGTAGAGATTCACCATCTTTCCCAAATATAATGGCATATGAAATCACAAAAAGTTAACCTTATGAAATTGATTTCTTAGATTCATCTATCTATCTAGCTCAAAACCCTCGATCCATTTATCTATCTATCTCAAAATCCTCGATCCATTTGAACCATAATCTTTGTGTCCTTGGCAAACATCAAAATATATAAGTTACTCGTTACTTTACTAGCATAGATCCATCTTAACTACGAATCTAACATGAACTGAGAGGGATCAAATTTCTTCATGTGCTATCTTATTTTATAGTGCAAAAAACAATGTGTAATTTTTCATTGTTTAGCATAGCCAACATTTCTTTTCTATTTTGGGAATATTTTATTTTTATTTTAAGAGGGATGAACATACTTATACATCACCTTCACATTGGGTTGTAGAATGGGCCTCTTGGATCAATTAACCATAAATTGGGTAGGGTTAATTTTATGTTGAACCTCATAAGCTTGAAAGTGCAATGGCTCAGATTCTCCCTTCGCTGGTCATATATTTCAGTTGGAATCCAAGATTCCATAGATTTAAGATGTTATAAACATCAACATGAAACTATGATGGTTTATCCTTCTATCAAATGCTTTTTTGTTATCATATTAATTTTATTTTCAACTTTACAAATCATTAGTATTTGGTAGAAAATATAAAAGACTAAAGCTAATCCAATGGTGAATTCTTTCACTTGGTTCCTTGTATATAAGAAAATATTGATAATAGAGAACCTTATGAAGATAGATCCATGACTCATTAAGATGTTTTCTCTATAAAAATCAAGTGGAAAATATCTCTCATATTTTTTTGGAATATGAGTATACAAAAAAGGTATTGATGGAGGCAACATCTCCTCTCCATAACAAGGTCAAATAACCCTCTTCTTTGCAAGAATTCTTCTCCTCTTGGGTGAAAAATTACAAAGATAATCTTATAAATAAACCTCTTCTCAAAATGTATTGGGAAACACTTCCCAAATTTATATGCTGAAAAATTTGGTTGGCTAAGAACAATGTAATCTTTAATAACAAGTTTACTCCTCCCCAAAGCACTTCAATCAAAGCATTATCATTGTATGTTGGACTTGAAGGTCAAAAGCAGGATTGTAGCTCCCCTATGAAAGAGTTGGATTAGGTAGAGTAAGTATGGTTTAGTAAATTAGTGGGTATGGTTAACAACCCACAAATTACTTGTTGGAATCAACAAATGATGAGAGAATGCTCGAAGCTTAGAATGACAAAGGTATACTTAAGAGCCTAAAAGAATAGTAAACAATGTTAGATTCTCTATTTTGATGGGGCATCCAAATGAAATCCATGAGTGGTAGGAGGGGGAGGGGCTCTTTATGGCCCTTAGGATGACAAAGTGTTCAGGTACTCTTGGGGACTTGTTCATATGACAAATAATCAACCAGAGATTCATGGTCTTTATTAGGTTCTTGTGATTGCCAAAGAAAAGGAGGTGAGAAAGGGTTCACCATCCTAGGGGACTTCCTCCTTATTTTGCTACATTTAGAAAAATCCGTGGAAAATATCATGAAAAATGCACAGAAAATGGTAAAAGCATAAAAAACATACTTTCATGTGTTATGAGATCATAACAAAGAAACAAACAAGCTCGCTAATGATGGATGCAAATTGAAAGCAGAAGAATTGCACATCAATGGCTAAATTAAGCCATCAATTATCCCTTAATGGAGCCTCCTCAAGGCTCCACCAAGTTTATAGACATCAAAGACTTTATTATCAATCAATAGTTTTATGTTTTTTAAATGATGTGTTATGTTGGGGCAATTATGTAAAGTATACACGTTCATAAACCCTATTTTTGTTACTCAACAATATGCTCCTTAAAAAAGTTTAACATATATCTTGAATAAGAAAAAATATAGAGATTTTAAAGAAATTGTTATATAATTCTTGATATATTTTAATATAATATTTTTCTAATTAAAAACAAATGCTAATAAAGTCATTTTTATTTAAATTTAAATTTAATTATTTTGAATCAAATACTATTACATCAATTTTAAATTTATTAAAATAACTTTTCATGAATATTTCTATTAATTTATTACATTTAAAATCCAAAAAAATCCTTATAAATCCCATTATTTTAAAACCTAGCAAACCAACCTAACCAACCAAATGTTAATATTAATTTCTGGATCCAAAATGGGTAAAATATATCAAACCGAATTCCTCTTTAAACCCCTTTATTTAATTTACTAAATATCTAACATAATCCACTTCCTAGCCAAGTCACTAACACTAATTTCATGCTTTAAATTTTTAAGCTTAAAACCTCTTCGCTTATCATACTATATCAAAGAAAATCCGTTTTGGACCTCCATATTTTTGGACCCCTAAATTTTCCCACTTAAGCTCTCTAACTAATTTCTTAAACCAAGAGATCAAACCTAAAACCTCTATATCTTCCCATATATGAAGCCTAATCTCTCCTTAAACCCCCTGCAGTTATCTAAAAAGGCCCACCCCAATCCCTCTTCCTTGCCAGATGTCAATGTCAAGATTACGGTCGATTCTTCTTTAGAGTGAGATGACACTTTGGAAATATTCATTACTAAGATTGTCGATTGTAAATGGAGTAACCATCCAATGGAGTACAACTAAAAGGAAAAGTAATCTTCACAGGATAAGGAGGTCGGATTTGCAAATAATTCATGGGCCCACCACCTAGTATGCATTCTTTTCTACATCAAGACTTTTGGAAAAAAAAATCATCCTTATCTTATCCCTAAGCAAGGGGATGAGCGCGTTAACTCAGGCAAGTCATAATCAAGAGTTTAAATGATTCTAGGGATAAGCGCCTTTAACTCACGCAAGACATAATCAAGAGTTTAAAGGATTCCAGGGATAAGCGGGTTTAACTCAGGCAAGTCATAATCAAGAGTTTAAGTTTAAATGATTCCAGGGATAAGCGGGTTTAACTCAGGCAAGTCAGCAAGAGTTTAAATGATTCTAGGGATAACTCAGGCAAGTCAGGCAAGTCATAATCCAGAGTTAAAGGATGATTCTAGGGATAAGCGTCTTTAACTCACGCAAGTCATAATCAAGAGTTTAAAGGATTTCAGGGATTCCGGGCAAGAGCTAACCAGTCTACCATAAGGCATTAAATCACTGGTTAACTGCATGCCTTTTAACTTTACAACACACCCTATTATTTTTCATTTATCTCGTTATGCGTGCGGGTGTGTTATAAAGTTAAAGAGCATGCAGCTAACCAATCATTTAATGCCCGATGGCAGGCTGATTAGCTCTGGCCTTCCGACAATAAACGAGTTTAACTCAAGCAAGTCATAATCAAGAGTTTAAGTTTAAATGATTCCAGGGATAAGCGGGTTTAACTCAGGCAAGTCAGCAAGAGTTTAAGTGATTCTAGGGATACTCAGGCAAGTCATAATCAAGAGTTAAAGGATAACTCAGGCAAGTCATAATCAAGAGTTAAATTGATTGCGATGAAATTTAACAAACAATAGCTTCTTACCAACTGTCTACAAACAGACAAAATCATGTGAGAGCCAAAGTCTCGATGGAAGTGGAATGATTCAAAGTCTCTGGAGTCGATGGGAAGACACCAATCAAAGTTGCACTGGATTCAAATTGCAACCAGCTGGCAAATTGATGGAAAGTGTAGTATGTAGGGCCCATCCATTAATCACGGATAATGGTGTCATTCCTTCATTATCTCACCATTTCTATTTTTATTTTCAGTGAAAGCGAAATGTCTTGTACATATTTTCCCGGGTGGTATTTCTAAAACCACCATACTCTTTCTAACGAACGAGTTGTTTAACGAGGCCACAAAACGAAAACGTGGCAGGTTTAGACTACGCGATTATTATTATATGGAATTGAATCCTCGAAAATGGGATAACGTTTCTTGTATGGGCGCCACCGCCACAAGTGGTGACCACTTTTCCTTTCAACGTCAAACGTCATTGTCACTGCTCATTATTTGAAAGGCCAACGGATTAAATACGCAACAGGTCCCACATGGTCAGCCAGTCTGGTTAAAACACAGCGCGTAAAAGTGACCATGGTTGGTAAATTGAACGCTATAAATCAAGGGCATCAGGTATACTCGGTTTGCCCAGCTCGGTGACAAATCCTCCCTGGTCTGAAAAAAATGGAGGCGAGAAGTAGATCTAGAAATGCCCCTGTGATGCCCCTTACCCTTGGCCTTTCGAGATCCCACTCTCCCACACGACATTTCTCCCCGCCCTCCTCTTCTTCCTCAGCTTTCAACTTCGCTGTTCACAGGACCCTCTCGCCTACTCGTGCTAAATTTAGCGGCGCCTCTTCTTATTCTTCGTCTGCTTCTGTCGCCGCTTCATCTTCTGCCGGTTTCGCCCTCGACAGATCCTCGTCGCAGGTTCGATCCGCGCGGCGTCCTATTACACCAAAAGGAGATGTCCCCATGAAGTCCATTCCCTGTGCTCCGCCTAGGAAGACGTGTATGTGTTCACCCACGAATCACCCTGGTTCGTTCCGTTGCAGTCTTCATAAAAATAGCAGTAGTCACTCCTCGTCTACTCATTCTCAGCTGAATGCCAGGAGATCTGCCATGACGAATTCGTTGGTAAGGATCGGCGGTGTGGAAGGCGAATGGGTGAAAAGAGCCCTCACAGCTCTCATACGCCCCTCCAGCCACCACATGCGAAGGAGATCGTCTTTTCAGCCACGGCCTAGCAGGCTCTGTCATATGACCATGGCCCAAGATATCTCCTGAAGCTCGCATCAGGCCGCCGCCTCCCTTTTCAGCGTTCCTTTTGTCCTATTAAGCCGATCGTTCGGCTCACGAGTACAAAGGAGCAGCCCGTAGTTTTGTTTTCGGCTTAAGGACTTCGCCCAGGCTTTTTTGTATCTCTCCAAAAGCCTATATCTAAGAATCGCTGCTCATGCGTTGATATTGTGAATATATTTAACCTACAAGCAACGATGCTACGGATCTCCCAAGGGAACTCAGCATTTCCTCACCAGTAGAAAGTCAGAAAAACTAAGGGACCAGATTGTAAAATATATAAATAAACATATATATATTCATTGCATTCCATTTCTCCTTTCTTTGTTCAGTCGCCGTCAATATTTGCCTGTCAATTGATTGGGTCATCGATCACTTAGCGGAGTATTTCTCTTTTTAAAACATAATCAGTTTCTTTTTCGGTATACCAGTTGGTTTGTGGGGTTAGGTTTAGTGCTTGCCACTAACAGTTTAAGGTGTTTGAGTTTTAAAATTTTTGGTCCAGATTGAAGGGTCATTGCCACTCACAGTTCCAGGTGTTTGAGTTTTAAAACTTTTTTGGTCCAGATTGAAGGGCCATTGCCACTCACAGTTTCAGGTGTTCGAGTTTTAAAAATTTTGGTCCAGATTAAAGGGCCATTACATAATTTTGACGATAACATCTTATTGTGGGAAGGGTGCCTTTGCCGCTCACAGTTTCAGGTGTTCGAGTTTTAAAAATTTTGGTCCAGATTAAAGGGCCTTTGATGATAACATCTTAGTGTGGGTTATTGGTACTTTTCTCATCGGCCTATCCTCAACCTAAACACATTAAAGGGCCTTTGATGATAACATCTTATTGTGGGTTATTGGTACTTTTCTCATCGGCCTATCCTCAACCTAAACACAGATTAGGCAAAATAAATGAACAGTACCTAAACACAGATTAGGCAAAATAAATGAACAGTATCAGTAAAACGAAATGAGTGAATAATCGGCCTATGCTCAGCCTAGACACAACTTAGACAAAATAAATGAACAGTATCAGTAAAACTGAATGAGTGAATAATCGGCCTATGCTCAGCCTAGACGCAACTTAGACAAAATAAATGAACAGTATCAGTAAAACTGAATGAGTGAATAATCGTAGTCTAATGTGTGCAATTTTCTAAAAACAGTCTCATCGGTGTTTGGAATTGTAAAATATTAAATATTTGCAATTTTCAAAGATCAGTCTTCGAATTTTGGTGTTTGGAATGGTAAAGTATTAAATATTTGCATTTTCAAATAACAGTCTTATTCCCATCTTCCCATCTCTAGGGTTAGGGTTTTGGTGTTTGGTGGTTGGAATAGTTTGGTGGTTGGAATAGTTTAGTTTCTGGAGTTAATTAAGTTTTATTCTTATCTCTAGAGTTTTGGTGTTTGGAATAGTGAGCAATCTAAAGTTTTGGTGTTTGGAATAGTGAGTAAGCCAGACTTATTCTCATCTCTAGAGTTTTGGTGTTTGGAATAGTGAGTCCTAGTCTCGTCTCTCGAGTAATCAAATCTGGAGTAATCAAGTCCGATTGTCTGGAGTAATCAAGTCCGGTCTCTGGAGTTTTGGTGTTTGAAATAATCAGAATTCGGGGTCCGATTGTCCGGAGTAATCAAGTCCGGTCTCTGGAGTTTTTGTGTTTGAAATAATCAGAATTCGGGTTTAGAATAGTTTGAGTCTTATTTCTGTAGTTTTGACCAGTATTTTTAGTGAGTCTTGTTTCTCTGACCTTTTGGTGTTTGGAATGGAATTTTAGAATTTTGATGTTTCTTGGTGTTTGGAATGGAATTTTAGAATTTTGATGTTTCTAAATTTTTGGTGTTTGGAATAAAATTCTAGAATTTTGATGTTGGACTTTTGTATTTAGAATAGAATTCTAAAATTTTAATGTTTGAAATTGACTGGCAAATAAGCCTACGGGTGTTCAGAAAATATTTCTTCAATTGATTTGTAAGTAGGTCATACGGGCGTTCAGAAAATATTTCTGTTTTCAAGAGTGTTCAGAAAATATTTCTGTTTCCATCATCTGTTAAAATTTGTGTTACCCTTAAGAAAGAAATTGAAGGCCCAGTAAAATTTATCAGAGCCCTATTTTGATTGATTGTTTGAATTCGCCGTTCAAAAGCCATCCATCTCTTAGCTTATACGTTGCATTGCGGCGTGCCTTGCGCTAAATCCCTTAAGCGGACTGTGTTCCGTTTAGTTTGTCGCCTTGTGCTAAACCCCGCAAGCGGACTGTGTTCCGTTTAGTTTGTCGCCTTGTGCTAAACCCCGCAAGCGGACTGTAGACTGTGTTCTGTTTAGTTTGACCGTATTCATTGAATTGTGTTTTGTTTAGTTTGATCTTATTCAATGAAGGCAAGAGCTAACCAATTTGCTATAGGGCATTAAATGACTGGTTAGCTGCATGCCCTTTAACTTTATAATACACCGGGGCGCATAACTAGATAAATGAAAATAATGGGGTGTGTTATAAAGTTAAAGGGCATGCAGCTAACCAGTGATTTAATGCCCTATGGCAGGCTGGTTAGCTCTTATCTTCAATGAACGCCCTCTGGATGATTTGCGTATGTTTCTTCTTTTTATATTTTATTTGCAGTTGTCGACCAAGGTTAGAATTTCGCTGAAATTTTTGCTTGGGAACATTTATCAAGAAATTTGGTGAAGATTTATCAAGAAATTCAAAGCCTAGAAGTGTTAGAAGTGTTTGAATGGTTCTCTTGATCACTATCAAAATTGATGAAGCATAATTAATTTCACAACAATAATTTATATTTCGAAAAATGTCTGCTTGCATTTTTCAAAGCAGTTGTCTATAATGAGACTTTTTGGAAGCTTTTCCGGCAGGTTTTGCTGGTCAAAATCCGGTATCAATTTATTGGAATCGCAAGTTTGATAGCTAGTTTCTGTGCAATCAAAGCGTACCAGGGGTTTTTCAGGGGTGCTGAATCCAAATATGCAGTGAAAAAACCATTTTAACTACAACAAATCAAGATTTAACCTCAATTTTTTTCGCCTGATTCCGCCACCGAAATCTCCAAAAAGTCGCATTATAGACAACTCCTTTTTTCAAAACCCTACCAAATTTCTATTAGTTTCCTGACAAAATTATGAACTATTTAATAATGTACCTACAGTTCATTCTTTTTATAATTCTTTTTATATTTGACTCTTTAATAATGTGCCTACAGTTAATTCTTTTTATATTTTCTCTCTGCTTTTTGGGTGTGACTGTAGTCCATGAACGCACTTCGAAGGATGTACGTACATTAGTTCTTTTTTTTTTAATGTTTCCCCTTCTGAAGTTATAATCATTGGTCTGAGAGTTACAGAATTTCTATATATTTTTAAACAATCGTTTTAGCATTGCAGGTTTCTTAGGTTTGTGCGTTGCAGAAGACCGTGTTCGTACGGAGTGAACGCGGTAATCGGTGGTAATGTATTCGCATTACGTTATATTATTATTGGCTATAGTTTCATTAGTATGAGGAATGGTTAAAAAAGTTATGGAAATACAAAAATTTGGTAAGATTTTTGTTAAATTTCAAAATTTTAGGTGTTCTAGATGTTTTTATGGTGCTTAATCTATTTCCACTATCAAAAACACTATTCAAACAGTGTCTCTACAAGATTTTTTGAATTTTTTTTACCCGGATTAGCGACTTTGGCTGTCTCCTCAGCCTAGTGAGATGACTCCCTACTATTTGTTTGTTATTTTTATTTATTAATAGAAAGTAAATTTTATTATCAATTTTAATGTTTTTTAGTTTTGTAGGAGTCCTTATATTGTTTAGATTTTTGGAGGCATCAATCATACTCAAGTAGTGTATCAAGTAGTGTAGGAAGATACAAGTAGTCACTCATAGTAATGTAGGAAGATACAAGTAGTCACTCATACTCTAGTGGTGTAGGAAGATACAACTAATATGAACACAAGTCTCCATCACCAACTCTGGCCTCTGGCCTATGGGGTTTTGGTGTTTGGAATCTATTTGCAAGAGTCCCACTCGTGTTCAAATCTCTGGAGGCCTGTACAAATCTATGGAGACGTGAGATCTTGATTTGTGTTATTTAAACCATTTTTTAAACTTTATATATGGGTAAGCACCCTGAAAACCCATAGGATTGTGCAGGATTTTAGTGAAATTTAGTGAAATTTTAGTTAAATTTGGCCAAAAAAAAGCCAGTGGTAAAGCTTA
The DNA here is from genome assembly GCA_000404065.3 of Pinus taeda. Taxonomy (NCBI): domain Eukaryota; kingdom Viridiplantae; phylum Streptophyta; class Pinopsida; order Pinales; family Pinaceae; genus Pinus; species Pinus taeda. Next base: position 196,660 of record APFE030102819.1, on the reverse strand, counting down.
AAAAAAGTTGCACTAAAAACAACTCTAACGGAAATGGACTATAAATTGTTTTGGACTCTCCCCCTAAATTGATTTTTATTTTCAATTTTTTTTATATTTTAACTCTAATTAAGTGGGCACTATACCTGGCCCAAACTAATTAATTTATACTTAATGATTCAAAATTTATCTTAATTACTAATTAAAAATATTTATAAAATATTTTTTAAAATTAAATCCTACTATTACCAATTATTATTGATAATTAAAATTAAAATTTTGAAGGCTCCATTCCAAAATTAACACAGCTAAACATAATAAAATTACATATTTTTTAACAAAATAAAAGATATCCAATTAAAAAAACAAATATAATTTTTAACAAAATTAAAAATATTTTATTAAACTATATTTGTGTTCAAAAAAACATTTAATTGAAAAAAGCATAAATGCAAACTTTCTCTTTTTAACCCTCATAAACAAAAACAAACTAACTTGACGTCATACTATCCATAACACTATATATATAATATATATATAGTAAGTTTGTAGTACTACATCTTCATCATGTCCAATATAAACGCCTTGGGATGAAAAAGTTTATTAATTTTGTGACACTAGAAGCTAAAACTGAAACACACTTTACATTGTGATTCCTTCAAAAGAACCAATCACCTAGCTAAACTATGTACAACTTTTCTATCAAAGTATCTCATGATCAACATTTTTATTTTTTATTTTTTTTACATTAATGAGAATATTTGTATTAAATATAAAATCTCTGGGCACATCACCATTGTTACATTATGATTTGTCCTTTGAAGAGGAATACAACCGATATTAAACATATATTAGTGTTTGGAGGTGAATACCTTCCAATAGAGCCCCAAAATTAAACAAAACTTGCATATATTAGTGTTTGGAGGTGAATACCTTCCAATAGAACCCATAAATTAAACAAAACTTGTAGAACATATAGCCTACTTCAAAATATAATTGTGGATTACACATTGATCTCATTCTTGGTTATTATCCCTTAGAATATACTAGAAACTCATCTTTGGGATATCTTTTAATACCTTGTCAATTCAACTTAAGAGATTGTTCATAACTTTGTCTTCTGAAGAAAATTCTGGAAAAGATCTTTTGACCAAATACTAAATTATTACAAAGATAATCACCCAACACACTAAGAGAAAAACTTGAAATTATTCGTAAAAAATAGCTTAGAACAAATCCTAAATATCATTTTCTCCAAAATCCCATAAAACTCTAAAACTTTAATTTTTCAAAGATCATAAAATAAACCTCCCCTATTGCCACCTACAAATGATCAATAAATTAAAACAACTAATTAATATTTTTATTTTTCGATTAGCGATTTGATACTAGGCTCTCCGAATCATTATTCTTTTAGATTTTGTAGGGTTGCCGAATCAAAACTCCATCTTCAATCATATTTTAAATATTATTTATATAATATCAATTTAAATATTGGTATAAGGGTTTTTCTTTCATGTATTTGTTTCGTTTTCTGCATTGTATTTATTGTATATGCTTTTGTATTTGCTCATCTCTATGTTCTTGATTATGTATGCCTTGTATCTGTTGTATCTGTTTTGCATTTGTTCATCTACAAAGTACAACTTCCTTCATGTATATGTATAATCTATATCCATTTTCGAGGTTCCTCTCCTTCAAATTATCTCCACATATGAATTATGTAACAATCTACTCTCTTATATTTTCTCATATAAAAAAAATAAATAAATATAAAATTTGACGTGTATCCATATATTCCGACTTAATTATTATAGTATGTTATAATAAAATTAACAATAAATTTATAATATATTTTAATTTATATTATAAAAATAAATTAAATTATAAAATAGTTGATATACTTGATTATATAAGTTTAAAGATAATGAAAATATAAAAAAATTAATATTTTAGAAAAGTACGTATAATTTATAAATATTTATTTTTAATTATAAACATGATTTTGTAGCGCGAAATTAAACTCCACTTCAAATAATATTTTAAAAATTTATTTAATATAATATCAATTTAAAAAATATTATTATAATATCAATTAAATAGAATTTGACAGTGATTCAGGTGTGCTGCCTTATATTATTATGGGATGTTATAATAAAAATTAACAATATATTTTTAAAATATATTTTATTATACTATTATAAAAATAAATTAAAAATTATTAATGATGATGGTTGGTGGTAACTTCCACTGAGACTAAATTTTGGTCTATCAAACTTAAAGAAACAAATTATTTAGTTTGATTTAAGATTGTATTCCTATGCTCAAAAAATTTAGAGAGAAGCCTCCCGAGCTCATTATAATTTTAACATCGTAAAAGGCTAGAAAGGTTAGTTTTGCGACAAAGATTATGAAACTGAGATCTAATGTGGTTGTAAGCGGGGCACTTTAAGAGGAAGTGGTTTTCATCCTCGATGTTCCTATTCTCACAAAGATGGCAGATCCTTTCCATCCATGGTGTTTTAGGAACTGCCCAACTACCTGTTTCACTATGGAGCTCATGAGAGTTCGCTCTAATCTTCACTATATTAATTTTCTTCTTTGAGCTAGTTAAAACATAGAGATACTTTTGATCTTCTAGGGTGGGGTTGATGACCTTCTTATAATAACTTAATTTTCTTTTAGTTGCTAAATCTTTCTCACACCACATTTTTCTTTGAACTTAGAAGTAACAATATTTTTAATGTTATTAATGTTTTGCAATGCATCATTCTCGTTGATCTCCCAAAGGTTTAACCAGGCACTCATGTCTTTATACCACCCACGCTTGAGCCTTAGGTGGTTTTGGCTAGAATTTAAAGCTAGGTTAGGAAGTCTATAATCTCCTATGTTATTGAGTTTGTGCTTGTATAAGAGAAGCCTAGTCATAGCTAGGCTCTCGATAGGGGAAAGACCTACTTCTATAAAGAGAATAGGATAGGGTGTATTGCTTTTAATTTTCAAGTTATACATTATAAAATGCTTCTGGATTTGTTCAATCTTTCTCCAGAATTCTCTAAAGATGCTACAACCCCAGACCTCACATCCATATAAAATAACAAGAGTAACTAAAATTTAAAACTCAGTTACTACATTAATACAATTATATATAATATAATGTATATAAAATTGATTATATAAGTTAAAATAATGAAAAATATTAAAATTAATTAATTTTTTTTGAAAACTAACTTATAATTTCTATTATATTATAATGATACTTAATTATAAATTTGATTATATAATTGTGCATTACATTATTAAAATATTTTAATAGGTTAATTACTATATTTTGTGGTTTAAAGAGTAATATAAATAATATTTAAAATAGGTAATTACTATATTTTGTATTTGAAGAGTAATATATAAATAATATTTAAATAGTTTATATTATAGTTGAATATATGAAATAAAAGTTTACAATATAGTAATATAAAATTTCCTTAAATGCCTAGCACTAATATTTATATGGTTTATATTATAATTGAATATATAAATGATGTTGTATAATTAAAAGGTTTCCAATATAATAATATACGATTCTCTAAAATGGGTAGCATCCTGTAAACACTTAAATTCATGGATAGCCATGGTCGCCCTCCTTATTCTCACTACATGGTTGGGACAATTGGAAGCAAAAGAAAGTAGGAAAGGTATCTAATGGAATCTCAACTTATGGCAATTCGTATCACAACCTGCTCCATTGTGCAAGCAATTTCCTTATGATCCATAATGATGATTTGATGCACAAAATTCCCTTAAATGGGTAGCATTATAAATTTGATTATATAATTATCCTATTATATTATTAAAAATATTTTAATGGGTTAATTACTATATTTTGTGTTATAAAAGATATAAATAATATTTATATCTTTTATAGTATAGTTGAATACATGAAATAAAAGTTTATAATATAGTAATATAAAACTCTTTTAAATGAGTAGCATTAATATTTATATGGTATGGTTTTTATTATAGTTGAATACATGAAAGATGTTGTAGAATTAAAGGTTTACAACATAATAATATGTAATTCCCTAAAATTGGTAGCATTTCGTCAACATTTAAATTTATGGATAGCCATTGTCGTCCACCTTAATTCTCACTACATGGTTGGGACAATTGGAGGCAAAAGAAAGTAGGAAAGGTATCTAATGCAATCCCAGCGCATGGAAATTTGTATCACAACCTGCTCCATTGTGCAAGCAATTTCCTTATGATCAATGTGATGATTCAATGCGCTACACTCTTCCTCGCTCGTCCAACATGAAGAAGCATAAATTTCCTAATCATTTAGGAAAGTCAAACTCCCCAACCCTGTATTTATGGTCTTCTCGACAAATGATATGCTCATCACTGAAGTTATTTTGGTTTCTTGTTAGCTTTGTTATTTCAATTCCCGTTTCCCTATTCAGTTGGAGTAAAGAGTTTCCTCCTTTATTTTGGGTTATTTCCTCCTTTTTCTCCCCGGGGCCTAGACTCTTGGTTGGGATTTGTCATCATCATTCTCTTGATTAGTGAAGTTATGCTTGTGGATGTTTCCTCTTATATTTATCTTCTTTCATTTTAGAACTCAAGTAGCCTGGGCCTCACTTATCTTGTTTCACTCTTCTCTTCCTTCAATACCACTTGTCATGTTAGTCACTCCGTCTCTCCTGCCTCTCTCAAACACCCCTTTACCCACCCTTATCCTTGTCCCCTCTTTTCCCCCTTGTTAGCCCCTTTACCCCGGGGCCTAGACTCTTGGTTGGGATTTGTCATCATCATTCTCTTGATTAGTGAAGTTATGCTTGTGGATGTTTCCTCTTATATTTATCTTCTTTCATTTTAGAACTCAAGTAGCCTGGGCCTCACTTATCTTGTTTCACTCTTCTCTTCCTTCAATACCACTTGTCATGTTAGTCACTCCGTCTCTCCTGTCTCTCTCAGACACCCCTTTACCCACCCTTATCCTTGTCCCCTCTTTTCCCCCTTGTTAGCCCCTTTACCCCTAAACCTTCCTTAGTTTCCTCCTTCCCTCATTTCTTGTTATCTCACCACCTATTATTAGGGCATTAACATTCTACAATTTATCAAGTATGGCTCCCTGTGGTGTTGGGCGATATGGTAAGTATATGCCTGGGGGTAGATCCAATCCTCGAATTCATGACCAAATCAATGTAGATAATTATGTTTCCAACTATTGGGAGCCTATGCCTCTAGTTGTTATAGCCAAATTCAACATAGCTAGAGGAGGAAGCAAGAGTTGAAAGATAATTCTTGCAAGTTGAAGAAATTATAGAAAACATGGGTCAATGGATTCTAATACAGGGACCGACAAGGAAAGACACAACGGATACCTTTAGGCGCTAGGTTTATATTGGAAAATGAAAACATCATGGATAAATATTGGTGGAAAGCAATGATGTTCATCAGGAAATAATGTTGTCGATTGAAACCCACTAGCTTCAAGTGCAAAAACTAGATCATAGTAACTCTAATTGCTAAAAAAAATTATTAATCTAGAGTTCTCAGAGCCTGAAGAAGAAGAATATCATCTAGTTGTGGAAAAAATGGATCAACCACATGGGTAAACATGTTGAAAATTCTCTCTCTCTTATTTTTTACTCGTCATTCATAATGAATCTACTAATTAGTTAAATTTTGCACTAAAGATATATAGTAATAACTCAGATAATAAAAAACTTATGATTCTCTTCTGTGGTATTACTTTTGAAAATTTGTTCATTTGGACAAGGAAAATGCTATTGGGCTACTGGTATAGTTCCCTAAGTGGCATGCCAGTAAAAAAAATATGTAATTTTTTCCCATGATTTAGATGAAATATAATATTACAGAGGAGCCCTTCCCCCCCAAAAAATAACATTCATCATGATTAGAGTTTTGCTGACATGTTGTGCCATTCAATGGTTATGTCACATTACAATATTCATCAGGGATTTTATCTAGGACACTCCTTAAGGGTTATCTTGGATTGAGAGATATCGAGAGCCATTCCAAAAATTGGAGGCTTTGATGTATTTGTAGCAAAAGGCACTTTTGTTGTCGTTTCAAACCTAAATCTAAAGCAACCAAGTTAGCAAACACTTATTTTAAATTTTTCTCTCCCACCCAAATATTTGAATGAAAAGAACGCGCACACATTCTAGGGAATGTGCATGTACATGCACCATTCTGAATAAATTATTTTGCCAATGTATATCCTTCACCTCCAAGTGAGGAGATCAATTGGTTTTCTAGAGAAATGGAAATTGTTATTCTTCCTAAGTTTTTGACCAATTGTAGGGTCAAAGGATGTTCCACCAACAAATTTCTTATCCCCTTGGTTAGGTTTGATGGCATTTTGTGTGGTGTGGACATGCCTATCTCTTCCCTAGTCCAGGGTTGGGTATCTTATGGAAATACGAATGGGGGTATCAGGATTTCCCTACATCGTGGTGCACAAAAGTATGTGGGTGAGAATCTCGCTACTGGCTCATGATAGTATTCCTTTGCCAAGGCTTTATGTATTGATGATATTCGCCCCCAACACGATGGAAATCCCACGAAAATTTTCTCAGTAAATCTAGCCTAACCACAATAGGGGAGGCTTTTGTTTCTTTTGTTTCAAAAGTTTGAAATCTTTTCATTTTTTTATGGGTTTACCATCAAACACACAAGTTGGTTCTATTAGTAATGTAGGATGGAGAAGGTTCTAATACTATTGTGTTGTTCCCCCATATGTATAGATTTCTTTGTTTTGGCAACGAACGATTAGAGGATATAAAATACTCCTCCGTGTATTGTTTGGGCACTAATAAGGGTGTGCTAGAGTAGATTTTGGGCGGCATACTTTATACATATGGGGTTATAAACCCACATAAAATGGGAACTTTCCCTCTCTGGATGGAGCCTGTCATTCATCTGTCTTGGGAAGAATTTTTTACTTTCCAGGTTTTCATAAAAAGCATTCATGGGAAGAGAACATTGTTTTGGATAAACACTACATATACCATTATGAACTAAAAAAAAATATCAAGAACAAGTGTTATATTCATGTGGAGTATCAAAATCTCATATATGAAGGGATTTTACTACAAGACTATGCACAAATCAAAGGAAATGGTATCTACAAGAATTCATTCATTATTCTAAATTTGTGGTTACGCAGTGGTACTCTAGGATCCAAGACTCAAAATGGATCAACTTCATACAAGGATGTAGATACGGGAAATTCTTCCCTTCCTACAAATCCAAAATAATCTTGGACCATACATTTTTTAACAAATGGAGAATGCTCCTCACATGGATGTAAATCTTTCATAAGTAAAAACTCTATTTTCTACTCTCAAATGAAAGGTTGTCATTTGTAGATTTAATGGTTTTTGGCCCAAACTTGAGGCTTTTCACTAATGGATATTAACCCTTTGGATGCTAAACTACGAAATTTACTTATGCTTCAAAGGTTTTTTCATTGTTCGATTTGACACACAAAAGGAAATGGATACCGTACTAAATGATGGACCATGGTTTTGGGATATTGCGGGCCTTTTCATTACACCATTTTTACTTGAATTTGATGCCATAACTATGGTGGTTTCTATTATGTCGATTTGGGTGAGACTCCCAAATCTTCCCCTTCCATTCTAGCACCCTAGGGTCATAAAGGACATTGGGAACACACTTGGTAAATTCAAGAACATGGACAATGAAAGGACAAAGAAAGGTATCTTTACATTCACCAAAATATGTGTAGATATTGATCTTAGTAAAGGCCTTCTTGGCCATATACAAATGAAACATTAAGACTTTAGCTAGACACAAGTTTTAGATTATGAGAACATGGCTTTTAGATGCCAAGAATGTTTTCAAACTGACCATATACATAACACATGCCCCCTGGCCAAAAAGGACCGAAAAAAGGAATAAGAGGCTGACAAATAAACAAAAAGGTTGGCAGTGTACTTATCCTCACCTATCAGTTGATGAGGACATTCCAGAAAACTAGCCAGTCCAATTAGAAGAGGATGGTCAGAGACATCATGGCTTACACATAGCTAGGGATGTGGTTGCACAGGTTGATGCTTCTCCTAAACAAAACATGGTAGATAGCGAATCTCTCATGATTTCAGAACAATAGACTAATGAGACAAACATGAAGGATGTTTTGTGGGGCACAAAACATGTCCATGTACCTAAGAGCTCAGACTCTAACAAGGATCATTCTCAGAAGATATCTAAGTGTTCTTTGGCTTTGGTTCCTATTGGAAATAATCTAGTGGTTTGATAGTAGGTCCAGAAAAAGAGAGGAAAGAAGGGGAAGATCAATGCTTCTTGATCTTCCCCAATATTTACTTTTTGGTTGTTGTTTTATTCACTACTTTGTACGTACATTTATATTGGCCATTTGGTCTTTATTTGTTATGATTTAGGCACATACTTTTGACTTATGTACACCACTCATGGATTTGGGCAGATCCAAGGAGAATGCACACGTTTATAGTATGTATATACAAAATGTATTTTCTATCTATTATTGAATGAAAGTATAGGTTTCTTTTTGTAGGGAAAAAAAAAAGAGTATATCAGTGATATTAGGAGGATGTAAACATTAAGTATGTGTGTCAAGGGCCCTTGACATGGTAAGGAAAGGAAACCTCAACCTTAAGCTATAAAGGTTGCTTATAGGACATAGAATGTAAATGAAACTTTTACACATATAGGCAAATAACAATATCTCAAACTACCACATAGGACCTATTAAGTACATCCTTGTCATCAAAGTGGGATACATGAATTATTAAAATATTCTAAGAACTAGTTATGAGTCTATGTATGAGTCTTATTTCCTTAATCCTGTTTGGGGGAGAAAACTTAAGCCTCTAGCTCTAATGGTGGATTCTAAGGTTGAATGGACATGAATGATGACTTGAACCACTGCATAGGACCTTTCTTTATGATCTTTGGTGCTTAAGATGGGATATTGGCTCTTTTATAATGTTTTTAGCACTACATTTGGGTCATAATGTCTCGAACATGACTAGAGGAGGAATCTCTAGTTTTAGGCCTTTAAAAAAAACAATTAGGCATTTAGAGACAAGAATGTCACCTCAAACATGGGTCTTAATGCCTTAGACATAGTTAAGGGAGGAAATCTGAAATTTAGTCCCTAAAGGAAGTTTCTAGCCATCCATGGGAAAGAAGGATACCTTTAACAATCAACATGGCCTCTTAACAATACCTTTAGCTTATGATTGAGGATGTCAATGCCACTAGGTTTCTTTGGTAGGTAGGCATGTATCTCACAACCTTAAACATAATCTAGGGAAGAAGGCCACATATTAGGTACTAAAGAAAGATTTGAAGCATCCTAAGTCATGAATAATGCCTTGAAGCATCACATATTACCTCTAAATATGTCCTTTGCCTTAAAGAAATGATGTTAGTCCCCTCACAAGGTTTTGAGCATTAGGTATGAGTCTCAAGGCCTTGATATGGTTGAGTATAGAAAACCAAGCCTTAATTGACATACAAATATTCTAGATATCTAAAGCCAAATATACTGCCTCAAACCACTACACTTGAAATGTTAAAGTATTAGGAAAATTCGAGGGATCGATAATCATGAATGACACCTAAAACCACTACAGATGACCTCTTAAGGGAATCTTCGATATTTAATTAGGGATATGGGAATTGTTAGGAAATTTTGAGCATTATGTATGGGTCTTGTTTCTTGCACATGATTGAGAGAGGAAACCTAGGCCTTAGGTTCTAAAGGAAACTTTAAGGCATTTGGGGCCATCAACAACATTTTAAATCACCACAAGGGACCTTTTTATGGTATCTTTGGTCTCCAAATTTGGATAATAAACATTATGAATTTTTCAACATTAAGTATTAACCTTTGTACAATAGATATGGTAAAGGGAACAAAACTAAAAAAATAGGCCCTAAAGGAATATTCTAGGATTATGGGGCCAAATTGAACGCCTTAAAAAAACCCAAGTGCCCTCTAGAGGGAATCCTTTGCCTTTAACTAGATATATGGGTATAATTTGTATTTTTAAGAGCTAAATATGGGCCTTAGGGCCCTAAACACAATCATGGGAGGGAAAATGAACCTTAGTCCCTAAAGTAACCTTGTATTAATCTAAGGTCAAAAGGATGCCTAGAACAACCACACTTGGCTTCTTGAGGGTATCTTTGGTCTATGCCTAGTGATGTTAATCCCACTAGGAAGTTTTGAATAGTAGGTATATGTTTCAGGGACTTGGAAATTGATATAGTGAAGAAGGCTAATCCTTAGGTCCTAAAGCAATATTTGACACATCCATAGCCATGAGAAATGCTTGAAAGCACAAAAAATGACCTCTATAGGGTATCCTTGTCCTTTGAGAAATGGTTCTAGTCCCCCAAAAGGTTCTGAGACTTGAGGCATCGATATGGTAAAGGGTGGTAGCCTAAGTTTTTTGGTTAATGTACAAAACTCATAGTCATCTAGGGCCAAACTTGGCATCTCAAACCACCACTCCCAACCTCTCTAGGTTAAGGTAGCTTGTAGGGCTCAAGTGTAATGAATGGAACCTCAAACCTGTTGGAAATAATACTGAGAGGGGGGTGAATCAGTATTATCAAATTATTTTCAATATATCTTCCAGATTGATACTTTAATTTATTCTTCAGATATTGATCATTAGTTTGTATGTCAGTACCATATAATAATGAGCAAGAACAGGGAAAACCGATAATCACACCAAAGAACACCAGATAGAAGGTGGAAACCCAATGTGGGTGAAAACCACCTGCTGCAATATGTCTCTATCTTCTTTCAATTAGAAACTTCTTTTACAATGATTTTGTACTGGTGCAGTCCTTTACCAGTACGCAGGCTACTACCTGCAGAGAGCTACAACCCTCC
>APFE030102819.1:159977-179701 GCA_000404065.3 Pinus taeda | reverse complement strand
GGCGCAGCAAAGGGGGGGCTCCGCCCCCCCTCTAATCCCCCGGTTTACTATGTAGCTTAGTCGTGGAAAGAATATAACAAAACCCAACAAGTAGCTGTATGAGCATCAACAACACTGAAAGGATCATCCAATAGATAAATATCAGAATCTTGATATAAGGCACGGGCAAGCTGTATCCGCTGTTTCTCGCCACCGCTGAGATTGACACCTCTTTCTCCTATTTCATTCTGATCACAGAAGGGAAGATTCTGGAGGTCTTTATCAAGCGAAGACTTGAGGATAACTTCCTGGTATTTCTGCTCATCCATGGGACACCCAAATAATAAGTTGTTTCGTACTATTCCAGTTTGAATCCATGCAGTCTGAGAAACATATGCGAGGGTGCCACAGACTTGCAACTGCAGAGGCAGGGTTGAGAACAATAAGAAAGAGAGTCAATCAATTTAAATGGTTAAAAGTGTTAAGGTAAGGAGGTAAATAATTCATACTCAAACTGCCCCTTAACTTTGGTACTTCTCCAAGTATTGGAGCTAAAAGAGTTGATTTTCTAGATCCAACTTCTCCACAAATTGCCAATTTTTGGCCATGTTTAACCTCCATATTTATGTTCCTCAATGCGGGATTTGATGAACTGGAATCCCAACTTAGTGTTGCAGAACTGATAAGAAGAGAGTGGTCAGAGTTCTAAGGAAATACACGCTCAACCACCCGATCCTGTTATTCAGCAGCTTCAAGAAATTTGATGATACGACTTAATGAGACCTTTGCTTGAATGATAATAGCAATTACATCAGGCATTAGTCAAATTGGTTCTTGAACAAGGCACAAAGTGGCTATGAATGTGAAAACGTTGCTTGGAGTAAGAGGAATTTTAAAAAAATAGCAGGTTATAAACGTTACAGTCGAAATCAAAACGGGAGATGACCAAAACAAGAACGAATTATAGGCTTTCCAAATCTGAACCGCAGATAGCTATTTGAACTCTACCTTGCACAGCTTCTCAATACTTTCTTTGAAGCTTTCCTCCCATGCATGCAATTTCATTGCTTTCATATGCATCAGAGCTTTTGTGGTAGCCCTTAACCGCTGATCATGGGCAGACATGAGTTCAGTTTGAAACTTATGCTGTAACTTTGCCAATGGAGAGTTAAAAAGAACGGTAATGATGATAACCGCCAAGGCCGAAAGTGTGGCCCATCTAATTTCATGGAAGAGGATGCCTAAAGCAAACATAAGCTGGAGTACTGTTGTCCAAGTCTGATTAAACCAGAATGGAAGTTCGCCAATACAATAAGCATCTACCGCCATATAATTCATGATTTCTCCAGTTGTCTGTACTTGTTTAGCTTCATTGGACAACTTTAGTTGTTTCTGATAAATTGCTGCAACAAGTGAAGAGCGCATTTGCAGACCAATCCGTCTAGTGCCAAAATACCACTGCCTTTGATATATGGACTCTATGGTCTTGGCAATAAAGAGTGTTCCTGCCAAAACAAATCCTTCATATTTGAATGACTATCTACCTTTTGAAAATCCAATAAAAGCATTCAAAACAAGTAGTCCAGAAGACAGAGTAAGTATTTTGAGAAAAGTATAGAACCCAGTCCTTGCCAGATTTTTCCAGTGACAACAAACCAAAGCACAGAAAACTGATGGAGTGCCAAATGGGTTTTTCTATTTTTGCCTCAACAGTTCTTCTGTAAATGTTGTATAATTATTCTTTTCTTGATCATCTCCACACACAAAAGGAAAATCATTTTCTTCTAGAGGCTTCTTCTTTCCTTTGGACAAAAGAGAATTCAACCACCAAAATGTTATCCTGTTGAAGAATCCTTCCTTGGCAAAAGGAGTTACAATGGAATTTAAATTCAATGTTATCTAATCTTCCTCAGAAAACCTCTGGCTGGAGTTGTGATACCCATGATTTCGGTAACCCCTGCCTAGAAAGGGTTCTGACAGAAGATCATGCTCTGAACCCTTCAAATCCTTTTTCGCAACACAAATGAGCATCAAGCAACATATTGGCCATGAAACAAGGGAGAGAATAGTGCCATAGGGAAGCTCTCTTTCATTGATGAAATTCAGTCCAGCTGAAACACAATCCACTGTTCCGAGCAAAAATGACACAATCCACCAAACACGCACAAATGTCATTACAGACCACGTTAGCCCACTCGTTACTGTTAATCTGAGTGTAAACCATGCCAATCCTTGCACTAAAAGTACAAGCTGTTCATGCAAGGGAGTTAAATCAAACCCATTTCCCAATTTCTCTTGTAAAAGCCAAATCCCCAATCCCAAATTAATCGCAGCCAAAATAATATTTATCAGTGCAACACATGTGCGAAATGGCTTTCGAGGTTTCACATTTCTCAGTATGCTCGTCCACCTTACCCACTTGATGAGAACGATGGACCAGAATGTGACCAAGAAGACTAAATGTATGAATGCGATCAGAGCATGTTTGTTGCATGAGGTCAAATGGAACGTGTGTAGTAATTCAGAGTAGAGAGATAGGGGTAAACTACAGTTCTCTTCACAACGTTGAGCAGGGGAGAATGCGTTTGGCGTGCCACAAAAGTTGTTCCAGAGCTCTAGGTTGATAAATCAATTCAATGCAAGACAATTAATAAAAAAAATTGTATAAGTTCTTGAAAAATTTCATCTACCATAACAATCTTATAAACATATGACTATCATATTATATATATGTCATACGACCAGGGCCAGGCTACCCATTTTGTTGAAAAATCCATGATTCTGTGATTTCAAACAATAGAAACAGGATAACTCAGACTGAAAATAAAAAAATATAATCAGAGTAATGAGATTACCTGTAAATATTGCCATCCTTGTTCTGTAAACCACATTCGAATGAATGTTTTTGATATTTTGATTTAGACCTGGGTCACTGAAATTTTGAATGTGGATTGGGGAGTCTGCACTGTCCGAAGGAAATGCATGCCACTAAAACACCACCGAAGGAAATGCATGCCACTAAAACACCACCTGTTACTTGAAACTTGAAAGGTCTCACTTACATATCTGGATGTTAAGACGGTAAGGTTTGTATGGATCGTGGCCCTTGGCATTGCTCAATTCAAATCAACGGCTCGTGATTATCCAATCGTCTAACAACAAAATCGAATGGCACATATTTTGACACATCAACAGTTTGGGGAGTTCATTTAAGAGGGAAACACCTTACGACTTAATTATAAAAGTTTAATTTTATTTTTAATTATTATTATTATCAAAAATGTAATATATATAGAATCGAAAAATATGTAATTATTTTAGTAGTAGATATGTTTAATTATATATTTTTAATTTGTAAATAAGATTTTTTATAATGGCATGGGTTAATATCATGACTCATCAGTAGTACATGTCTTTAAAATTATAACTCATTTTATATTATACTTTCTGTTTATATGCCATCTTTATTAATTAATAATTTTAATTGAAAGGTATAAAGTACATAATTACTTTGAAAATAGAATTTAATTGATCAAGGAGGATCTTGTCATTCCATTGTATTTGGAGAATTTATGTCGTCTTCAGCTTCGCCAATTTTTCCGGTGTTCTTTAGTTCTCCCAGGGTTGGTTTTGTCATTAGATCTTCATCGTGGAAATGTCACAATGTGACAATTTGTTGTATATGGTTTTTTAAAGGCGACCACTGAAAAGGGGAACCTAGCTCATTGTATTTAACCTATGTTACAAACCTATGGTGAAGAATCTTATACTAAACCTAATGCCTAAGCCATAAGTGCATTAACAAACCAAAACCGTAAGGTTAATGAGCTATGAGACTCTATTACAAAAAATTACAAAACAATAAAAATATAAAACCACCGGCCCTAAGTGCTACCTCTAAGCACAGCAAAACCATGCCACATGTGAGCAGACATAGGTGTAAACATACCAGCAAGTTAAGCCATCAGTCCTCAAACCACGCGACGTTCTAAACCACAAAATTTTGTATGTGAACAAAAGTGTTTAACCTCCAAGTTTTGGAACTGCAGCGGGTATAAATTGGGCATGTGAAGAGGTTTTAAGTTCAGTGCAACACTTACTGTAACCACATCGGAGGTTGTGAACAGTGGAAGCCAGGTGTAACCACAACAATGGAGGTAAGTAGGCACATGAGCAATGGTCGCCATAACCGCCGGCGAAGAAGCTGCTAGGTGGCAGGTAGACAGTCGACCGCCAAAGAAACTAGTTGTTCACATGGGAATAGTTAGCCAACGCGCAGTCAACCATAACCACAAGTGGTTCTATGTTTAATATAAGGTTATATTTGGGTTTTTCGGTGAAGATTTGTTAAAACTATTAATTCGATAACCCAGAAGCCATCCTATGTGTCATTGTACAACTAGACCAAGGCTCGAAAACCCATCCAGAATGCGACCAATTAATCTTGGATTTAGCTAAAGGAGGTTGAATTGTATTTGCGGGCCTATAAGAGGAAATTTTTTTCATTAAAGAGGTTAGAGTGGTTTTGGAGTTTTTGTATGCAAATTCTAGACATGAGAGGTTGTTTTATTTTTAGTGTAACAAGAGCATCAGGAGTCGGAATTGTGAACTGTAACAGGTGTTGGAAAGCTGGTTCAAAGAGCTTCCTTCTCATAGTGATCATATGTTCTGACAAGCACATTCAGTTTTGTCTATTCTCTTTGTAATCGAACTCTTTGTTTTTCAATCCTAATAAAGTGGTCGCCCATCTTGAAAGTGGACCCAGAGACGTAGTCCATCATGGACGAAATCCTTAATCAAATTTGTTGTTTGGTATCACTGTGTTTTTACTATTCTCACTTTTGTTATGCATTTTTCTTATGTTTAATTAGTTGTCGTAAAGTCTTCTTCTCAAGCAATTTTTCTTCAATTTCTGCACTTTCATTTAACAATAAAAAAATAATGGCCAATCAATTCTACATCAATTTTTAACATATGATCATTTTGGATAATATAATTTGGTATCAGAGAAGGTTTCATTTGTATACTTTTCCATTGAATGTTAATGAGGTCAATGTCATAATGAGGAGAAGAAATCCTTGAGCAGATTGATCCAAAGATGGGAAAGTGATGAGTTGTTCATAGGTTGCGCATGTCAGGATCTAATGCAGGTGAAAACACTAAAACTAAGATGAGTGATGAAAAGTTTCAGCAAGAATTCTTGACTATACAGCAAATTTTGGGAGAACTATACAAAGACAAGAAGATGAGAGATGCAGCGTCTTCTTCAAAGACATCAAAGAAGGACAAAGGTAAAGGCAAGGCTGATAAACCTCCTTCACCTCCATCATCTCCATCATCCCCTTATTCTTCTTCTTCTTCCTGTATAAAATCTAAAACAGAAAATAAACCGAAGAAAAAATATCTTTTTAAATTTGATGTAAGATTTGAATTACCTATTTATGCTGGTGAAATGAATCCTAAAAAGTGAGATAACTGGATTAAGCAGATAGAAGTGTATTGGTGTATTCAAAACATCTCTGACGATAAAATGAAAATTCGTTTAGCTACACTTAGAATGGGGGGAACATCCATAATCTAGTGGGAAGGTAAAACTTAAGTAGATGTAAAGAGAAAAGGAAAAATCATCTCTTCATGGTCTAAGTTTTCAAAAGCTCTTAGGAAATGGTTCTATCCTTTAGGATACATGCAAAAAGTTGTTATTGATTGGTATCATCTGAGGAAGGCTAAAGGGAAAATAGTTTAGGAGTTTACTCAAGAGTTCAGAAAGAAAGCATTGGTGCTTGGTATTTCATTGGATACATGTGAAACTTTATTAAAATACATTGACAATTTACGTTCATATTTGCAGCATTCATTTTTGTTGTTCAATCCTGATTATTTTGATGAAGTGTGTGTTTAAGCCATACATATTGGATCAAGTGGTAGTCCATTCAAGTTTTCATAGAAACCATTGAGACAATTGGAAATGAAGGATTCTAAAGACAACAAGAAGAAGGGCAATCTGAAGGGAAAGAGATCAACAACAACTTAGAAGGAAGGTGAAAGACCTACTTGTACTCATTTCCAGAGGATCAGGCATGATGAGCCCAAATGTTAGAAAATTTACCGAGAACTCGAACCGAAAAAGTTTTGGAAGAAGAAAGGTGAAAAGAAGCCCAATACAAAAATCCAACAATAACTCAGGTGTTGAAGGTAAAATAATTGCAATGGTTTCAATAGGTAAAACTTCTGATACTAGTTCAATTTCTAATACTTCTATACCTTCTTCAAACCAAAATCATCGAAATGATGATAAAAGGGTTGAATTATTTCACATAAGGATAACTTCTAAGGACACAAAGATAGATACATTATTTGACAGTGGATCACAGGCAAATTTAGTATCTGAAGATTTAGTTAAGAAATTGGGTTTGGAGACACATAATCATCCAAGACCTTACCCTCTAGGTGGGCTGAATAAAAAGATTCAGATTAGTGTCACAAAGAAGTGTCAATTAAAATTTTCCATAACAAATCACTAAATTGATGAAGTAGATTTATATGTGATTCCAACAGATATATGTGGAGTAGTGTTAGGAATTCCTTATCTCTATGATTGTGATGCAGTGTTTGATAGGAAAGAGCATAAATATCATCTTAAGAAAGATGGGATTGAATTTATTGTCAGGGCACATAAACTTTGAACACACTTGGATTTAGTTTCAGTTAATCAGATGAAGATATTAATAAGTTCAAGTAAGAAATATGTATCTATGGTTGTGAAAGAACAACATAAAGATCGATAGGATTCTTTTTCAGGTTTTGAATCTCAGTTCAAATATAGATTGGTTAAAGTGGTAGATTCTTTTCAAAATCTATTTAAGGACCGAAAAAACCTTCCTCCAAAAAGAGAAATACAACATGAAATACAATTAATGTTAGATGCGTCTCTTCTTAATATTGGAATGTATCACCTATCAGTTATATTGAACGAAGAAATAAAGAAACAGATACAAGAATTGGTTGAAAAAGGTTGTATTCAGCGTAGTTCATCTCCATGTGGCTCGCCCATCATTTTGTTTCCTGAGAAAGGTGGGACATGGAGAATGTGTGTCAAATTTAGGGCCTTAAACAAAATAACAATAAAAAATAGGTATCCTCTTCCTAGAATAGATGATTTACTTGATCAACTGAAAATTTTTGTCTATTTCACTAAGTTAGATTTAAGAAGTGGGTATCATAAAATCCACATAGCAGAAAATGACATCTAGAGGACTACATTCAAAAATAGACAAGGAATATTTGAATGGTTGGTAATGCCTTTTGGTTTGAGTAATGCACCAACAACTTTCATGTGGGTTGTGAATGATGTTTTCAACCCATACATTGATAAATTTGTCATAATATACTTATATGACATTCTGATTTTTAGTTCTAGTATAGAAGAACATGTTAGATAGGTTAAGCAAGTTTTTGAAGTATTGAACAGAGAACAACTGTACCTTAAACTTTCCAAACATGAGTTTGGGAAAACTTCACTAAATTATCTTGGTTATAGAGTTGGAGGTGGAAGTTTAAAAGTAGATCTAGCTAAAGTCAATGTGATTGTTAATTGGCCAAGACCATAGAATGTGGTTGAAGTTAGAAGATTTTTAGGTGCAATTTAGTATTTGAGAAAATTTATTGCTTAGTTTTCTTTGATTACTTCACAGTTACATGCTTTAACATGTTCTAAAGTTCCCTTTCAGTGGGGAGGTAAACAACAAAAATATTTTGATAAACTTAAGCATAAAATAGTCACAATGCCAATCTTAGATTTACCAGATATTCAACATCCATTTCAAATTGAAACAGATGCTAGTGATTATGTAATGGGTGCAGTCTTACCTCAAAAAGGGAAACCAATTTTTTTTCATTCAACAACATTTTCTAAAGAAGTAATGAATTATCCAACATATGATAAAGAACTATTTGCTTTCGTTGAAATTTTAATGGAAATGTTATTTAATGGGTAAGGAAACATTGATTCACACAGATCATTAGCTGCTTCAGTACTTACAGTCTCAAACTAAGTTGTAACAATCTCATCATTACAGATGGATGGGATTTGTTTAGCAATTTAACTTAGTAATTAAGTACAAGAAAGTTGTCACAAACAAAGTAGCTGATATGTTATCTAGGACATCTTTGAATGCTTCCATAGTTCTACATAGTAGCTCTTTAAAACATGAAAGTTATATAGAACAATATAGAATGAATGCTTATTTCAAAGATATTATGAATCAGTAACTCATGGTGCTCACGTGGAAGAAATCAATTATCATGTTCATGACAAGTTGTTATATTATCTGGGTAAATCATTCATACCACAAACAGAAAGAACACATGTTGTTCAAGAAGCACATTCTTCTTGCATTTCAGGACATTTTTGAGTAAGCAAAACAATGGCACAAGTTCAAAGGTATTGCTACTGGCCTCATAGGTATGAAACTATTGCTAAATACATTAAATGATGTGTGATGTTTTCGATCAGCAAACCGAGAAATCAGAAAATTGGTTTATACAGGCCACCACCAATTGCTTTGCGACCATGGGAAAACATTTCAATGGATTTTGTTGGAGGACTTCCTATGTCTAAGAGAACGCATGATTACTTGTATGTTGTGGTCTACAAATTCAATGTAATGTGTATTGTTATTCCCTAGAAAAAGCAAGTGACAACTGAATAGACTGCAAATATGTTCTTCGATCAGGTATGGGTTCATTTTGAGTTACCTACATCTATTATTAGTGATTCAGAGACTTGTTTTGTAGGAGAATTTTGGTCCAGCTTATGTGAACTCATGGACACAAAGTTGAATAAGAGTACAACATTTCATCCACAAACCGACAGAAAAAATGAAGTGGTAAATAGGACAATCATACATATTCTCTGAGGGTATTACAGTAAGCATGCTAAATTGTGGGATGAATGTTTAACTTATGTGGAGCATGCTTACAATCAAGCCTTACATTCATGTACTAATCGATCGCTATTTGAAACATTTTTTGGGTATCTACCGAAGTCACCAATGGATTTCATGTTTGGTGAAGAGGATAAAGTGCGTGAACATGATGATGAGAACAAGGTAGTTAAGTTCATTCAACGGATACAATAGATACATGTAGCAGTGCAGGATCAATTAGGGAAGACTCAGACTGAGTATAAAATGCACCATGACAAGTATAGAGTCGATCATCATTATTAGGTTGGTGATCATGTATGGTTGTATATCAGTATAGATAGGTTGAAAAGAGAAGGTAAGAAACTGAAACCCATTAGGTATGGCCCTTTCAAGAATATGGAAAAGATTGGGCTTTTTGATTAAATTTACCTCCTTATATGCGAATTTACTCAGTTGTGAACCTCCGATGATCATGGATCTTGAGGAAGATACACAAATTCTGACTATTGATGATTTGGCACCTGAGTACATGAATGAAATGCAGGAAGATATCATATTGGATAGGAATGTTTGATCTTCAAGGCATGGATATGTTGAATATTTTCGAGTAGGACTGAAGGGCATGAATCCAAGCAAGGAAAGGTGGATGGAGATCATAAAAGTGAGGGAACTTTACCCTCACCTGGTATCTGCTCAAAATCAAACTTTTATGGTCAAAAAGCTTTCAAGCACAGAGGATTGATCCAGGAGGAGGTTGCTAGTCCAGTGTATAAAAGTGAAGGAACGGTACCCTCACCTGATACCTGCTTAAAATCAAACTTTTGTGGTCCAAAAGCTTTCAAGCGGAAAGGGTTCATCCAGGAGGATCTTGTCAGTCCAGTGTATCTAGAGAATTTAGGTCGTCTTCAGCTTCATCAACTTGGCCAGTGTTCTTTAGTTCTCTCGGGGTTGGCTTTGTCATTAGTTCTTCATGGTGGAAATGTCACAATGCGACAATTTGTTGTATATGGTTTATTAAAGGTGACCACCGAAAAGGGGAACGTAGCTCATTATATTTAAACTATGCTACAAGCCTACAGTGAAAAATATAATATTGAACCTAATGTATAAGCCCTAAGTGCATTAACACACTAGAACCCTAAGGTTAATGACCTCTCAGACTTTGTATTACAAAACATTACAAAATAATCAAAATATAAAACCATAGGCCATAACGGCTACCTCTAACCGTAGTGGAACCATGGTCCATGTGAGCGGAGACATGTGTAACTAAAGCAGCAAGTTAAATCGTCAGTATTCAAACTGCGCGAGGTTCTAAATTGCAGACTTTTAGATGTGAACAAATGTGTTTAACCTCTAGGCTTCGGAACTGCAGCAGGTATAAACCGGGCATGTGACCAAGTGTTAAGTTCACCATAACAGTTACTATAACCACATTGGAGGTTTTGAATGGTGGAATCCGAGCGTAACCGTAACGGTGGAGGTAAGTGGGCACATGAGGAATGGTCGTCGTAACTGCTGGAAGGATAAGCCTCTAGGTGGTAGGAAGACAATCAATCGCTGAAGAACACAGTTGTTCACATGGGAATGGTTAGCCAGTGTGCAGTAAACCTTAACCACTAGTGGTCCTATGTTTAATATAAGGTTATACTTGGGGTTTTCAATGAATTTTTCTAGAAGTATTGTTTCGATGACCTAGAGCCATCCTATGTGTCATTGTACAACTAGATTGAGGCATGTCAGTGTCATTGTTTCATTGACATGTCAGTGTCATTGTTTCATTGAAGAGATTATAGTGGTTTTGGAGTTTCTGTATGTAGATTCTGGAAGTGAGAGGCTATTTTGTTTTTAGTGTAACAGAAACATAGGGAGTCAGAATTAGGAACTGTGATAGGCATTGGAAAGATGGTTCAGAGAAATTCCTTTTGGTAATGATCATAAGTGCTTGTGATCACATTCAATAAGGTCTATTTGATGTGTAATAAAACTCCTTGGTTTTCAATCCTAATAAAGCAATGACCAATCTTGAAAGCGGACACAAAGACATAGTACATCAGGGACAAACACTATAATCAAATTTTTTGTCTGCTATCACTGTGTTTTTACTATTTTCACTTATGTTATGCATCTTTCTTACCTTTAATTAATTGTCATAAAGTCTTCTTCTCAAGTAGTTTTTCCTCAATTTTCGCACTTTTAGTTAACAATCAATTCAATAAGGGCTAATCAATTCTACATCAGTTTTTAACATATGATCATTTTGGGTCATTAATATTTGATTTGTGAATAGTACTAAAAATATTCTAGAATAATCCATGGATATTAAATTTGTACTGTCCACCTAATAATTATTGACAACTAAATTAAAATCATGGAAATCCTATTCCAAAATAGACACTAATATTTAAGTAATTATATTATCATACATGTTGTTTTTCCATTCAAAAAATTGAAGTAAAAGAATGTATTTTGATAGTGCCTCACAAATCATTTTAAAATAGAAAAATTAATTTTTTTGAGTTGAAATTTTGTTTCTGAGTGTTCTAACACTAACATTTACAAATTTCTATTAACAGGTCCTTTATGTAAGTTTGTAGGGGGCAGAGGGTGGGGTGGTGGGATTATTTTATCAATGATTCATTTGACATTGAAAATCATGGTCCAATGTAGCATTGTGACAGAGATTGTTTCAATATGAAAATAAAACATGGTAAAACATTTTCAACCATGTTTATTTTAGTGTTTATAGTATTTCTTATCATGTTTTATTCCTTCGATTTATATCATTAATGCTTTGATTTAATATTATTTCCTTGTGTTTATAATCCCTTTGGTTTTTTTATTACTCTTGTGCGTTTAGATTATCAATTCCTTCAATTTATTTATCTAAGGGTTCATATTCCTAGGGTATAATATTATTCATAGGGTTTATAATATTAATCCTAGTGTTTGATATAAATCCCTTGTGTTTATAATCATGGTCATCCATGGACAACCATGGTCCAATGTCACATTGTGACAAAGGTTTTCTTAATATGAAAATCAACCATTATCAAACATGGTAAAAAATGATCCAATGTTGCATTGTGAAAAATATTGCCTCAATATGAAGATGAACCATGGCTAACCATGGTCCAATGTCACACTGTGACAAAGTTTGTCTCAATATGAAAATCAACCATGGTCAACCATGGTCAACCATGGTCAAACAACTCTTATTTAAGGTTCTATAATGTCTATCTTAGGGTTTATATACCTACAGATTATAATATTAATCCCTTGGGTTTAATAATATTACTTTGGGTTGATAATATCTTGGTGTTTTATAATTAATCCCTTAGGTTTATAATATCAATCATTTGGGTATAATAATATAAGGGTTCATATTCCTAAGTGTTACAAATCCATTTAGGTACATCAATTCCATCATCTAGATTAATTTTTTAGGGCTCATTAAACCCTAATTTCAATTGCTACATGCCCTAAATAGGTCACCCCTATGAATGCCTCCTTCCCATGCAATTTCATGACTCGAGGACATCCAGAAATAGCCTCTAAAAGGACCAGCATAGGTAAGCCCTTGTAAGGGTGTGCTGCACAGCAGTTGAGTCCATTGCTAGGGTGATCTGCAGAGTAATTAGGCTTCCTTTCACTTGCACTAGGCTTCCCTTAACTTAGGCTTCCTATCCTCTCATCCCTTCCTCCATCGAACTAATTCTATGTATGGAAGGCCATTCAATGCCACCATTTATGACAAAACCTCCTTCATCTTCCTATAAATTGACCACTCATCTAAGTGATCAAGTCCTCGATTATGTTGAATTGTAACGAGATAATATTGCTATGAGATTTAGCTTTGAAGCAAGTATTGTAATGCTACAAGTTTGTCGTTCTTTTGATGTGATGTGGATGGGATCCAAGATGGAGGAATGGCTTTGAATTAGACACCAATGGTTGTAATTTCTTCTTATATTCAATAAATTGTTTGAACCTTTCTCCTGTATGCTTGTATTGTTTTATAATGCTTATATGTGTGAATTGTATCTAGTTCCTTTCACTTATATTCAATAGATATTTTTCTTTTGATTGATTCTTTGTTTTCTGTTGTGTTTACAGGTACTTCTCAAGTGTATTATGTATGAGAAGGAGTGACATTATCGATACAAAGGAGACGAGCGGAAAGTGAAACCACAAGTAGGTTTTCTCATCTTCTCATCTTCTCATCTTATCTATTGCTTATAGAAAAATATTGAAACACTTTAAATTGTTGTTCTAGATATGGCTACTTATCTAGGGAATTAGTATTTATCTGTACATAGCAAATTCCCCAAAACACTAAGGTATAATATTATTCATAAGGTTTATAATATTAATCCAAGGGTTTAATATAAATCCCTTGGGTTTATAATCATGGTCAACGATGATCTAATGTCACATTATGAAACATATTCTCCCAATATGAAAATTATCTATGGTGAATCATGGTCAACCATGGGCCAATATCACATTGTGAAAAAGATTATCTCAATATAAAAATCAACCATGGTCAACCAGGGGAAACAATGGGCCAATGTCGCATTGTGACAAATATTATCTCAATATTAAAATCAACCATGGTACAACACCACATTGTGACAAAGATTGTCTCACTATGAAAATCAACAATGGTAAATCATCATCAACCATGTTTATTTTAGAGTTTGTAGTATTTTCTTAGGGTTTATGTAGAGACTCCAAAATCTATTCAAAATATCATCCACTTTCACCTTTATTGCCACCATTTCAGTCACATGTCGCAAATCCATGATCATATAACATTTCATTAGCTTCCATTTTCATAATTATATGGGTTCCATTTGTGTTTTCCAAAAGTTCATGATCTCTAGTACTATAAGTGAATTCAATGGTTGAAACCTAGAGAAATGACATATACTTGCTAATACTTAAAAGTGGCTTGAATTTCATGACATTTGTAGGTCATTTGGATGCTTCTAAGGCACCCATATGTGGCCTCCAATGTCAAAATTCGAATTCCCTTAAAGATATGGAAAATATTTGGATAAAGGTCAAAGAGGGTATGTGTCATATCATTACCTATTTGAGTTGTGTCTCTATGAGATTTTTTTGTGGATCTAGGGAAAGAGTACTGGACCTCCATTAATAAGGTAGATTCTTATGTCCTTGTACAAATAGGAGAGCCTTCTCCTTTGAAAGGCATGTGTGAAGTTTGGGAAATGCTCATTTTTTGATTATATAACTTGGATTTGGCACCATTCTCATAAGTGATGTTCAATTTGATTTGGTTATGCTTGCATTTGGAGCCTGTTAAGTTTCCATCTTTCATGCTTTTGGATTGACCACCTACAATGTGGGAGACTTATTGTTTTTAATAGATTAAGATTCATTGCTTTCATATATTAATATTTATTTATTTCATATCCTTTCCTTTGTGAGAGATTAAGAGTGATTTTTTTATTTGCTTTCCTATCTAGAGATTAAGAGTGATTGCTTTTATTTGCTTTCTTATCTAGAGGTTTAGAGAAATTGTTTTTATCTTCTTTCCTATCTAGAGGTTAATAGCGATTGTTTTTATTTTCTTTCATATATTTTCTTGTATGAGAGGTTAATAATGATTATTTCTGCATTCATTTCATGTTATGTGGTTTTGATTATTCATTTCCAAGGATCCTGATTTGATAATTCTCACACGATCCCTTAGAATATATTTCATTTCATGAATTTCAATTCCTAGAAGTGTGATCGATTAAGGATTCAATTCCGCGTGATGTACTATAATGGGACTATAATTTATTTTTAATTGAGTGTTGAATTAGAATAGGTGAATTTGGTTTGTCGTTATCTGGTTTTGTATTTAGATTGATCTAAATTAGAATTTGGTTTCTAGCATATATAGTGCATGCATGCTTCTCAAGTTTTACAAAACCTTCGAGTTGACAATTAAATGATAGGTAATTAATTTGACACAACAATTTTTTTCAATTTTCTTCAATCACGCAATGAATTTTTCATCAGAATGTTTCGACAATTTTGCATGCCAATTTTCTTAAAAGAAGAAAGAAACACAATGATGGCCTCCCGCCTTTTCCAACGCAACTTTAAGTGACAAGACTTGGTGCATTCAGTATGACAGCCGTTGGACTTTAATGTTGGTGTACGCTCTCCTGATATTTTTTTAGGGGTTCTGACTTGTAGCGCTGGTTAGGGTTTTCCGCCTGCCGGTTTCCCTTATCCGGTCATTCACCTTTTGTCAACCCTATACTCGCTCGATTGCCATTTTCGCTTTTCACTGTGCTAAACCTTAGCTCCGCTCTGTGAGGTTTTTCTGCACCGCCGCCGCTCTGATTCCAACACTGTGTTCTATGGATGTTTTCGGTCCTCTGCCGCTCTGAAAGTAGGGTTACAACGACTATGGCGGCACCGTCCGCTCTTGCACTGTAATAATCTTTTGGCTTGATGTTTGTTAAGTAGTCTCTGTCATTTAAATGTTGTTTCTTGCTGGTCAATTTGTGAGTTTGTCTTGTGATAGGGTCCCCGCCAATCTATTGCGCTTCAACTCCGCTACTAAGGTAGACTATGGTTCCATGCTAAACTCGATTGCCACTTCTCCTTCAGACCCTAACGCCCTCGCTCCTTGTCTTCAGGGTATAGTGATTGTTTTGTTTTACGATGTTGCCTCCTCAACTCCAGGTGAGGTTCCACGTTTCATAACTCGTTCATTTGCTGTTTTTAATGGTTGTTTTGTGACTGCAAATAGTATTAACCTGTCTCCATTCTGTTTGCAGGATGCTCGAGGTAGTTGGTCACCGTTGCTTGACACTGTTTGCGGTCTCTGGCAATCGTTCGAACCCTCCCAGTCCTTTTCTACGGGTAGGGTCTTTCCGTATTGGCTTGACTGTAATTCTGTAGAGGTTCTGAGACTTCGTTTTATAATAGTCTGTCACCTGAGTGGTGAACAAAGTGCTTCTCTCGACTGTGTAACTCTTCTGTTGTTATGTACATTTGTCTTTCGTTATCGAAGCTCTCGTTCTGTAATACTGGTATTTGGTTATTTGAAACCCTCGTTCTGTAAGGTGGATATTTGGTTATTTGAAACCCTCGTCCTGTAATGTTGGTACTTGGTTATTTGAAACCCTCGTTCGCACCGACTCTGTTCGGGTGCTTCCTCGTTGTGATAACTCTTTAGCTCTGTTTGGTTGTATCGTTCTTTTGGTTGAAAACTCTGTTTCGAAGCTCTGTTTCGAATGAGCTTTTCTGATGGAGCGTGAGACGCTCAAGACTACGGTATACTTTGGTTATGACAGTTAATGAAATGATACAATTTTGTTTTGGGTTTTCATTCTAGCATTTACTTTTATCGTAAATAACATGAGGGTTTGTATGGTATTACCTGATTGGTAGCCTGCATTCGCAATTACTCGTTTTCCTTTATCTGGAAGTGATCTTTGTAGCAGCGCCCTGCTCTTCCTGTGAATACTTGCTATCTTTGTTATATCAACGTAATTTAGTTACACAAAATATATATATTGATGCATGAAGTTAATATGTACAGTGGTGCTTCAATTGATAAAAACAAGTTTTTATTTCAAATGACTGTATATCCTTTTTCTCTGTTTGAGGAATCCCTACACTGTTTTGCTTTTCCCTTTTTAATCTCTCAGAGGCACAACCGTTCTTCTGTTCAGGTTGAACTGTCCCAACCAGAATTGGGTAACTGTCCACCAGTTTCTTTTACAAAGCTGTTGGTTAACCATTAACTGTTCCTAACTAATACAATTCATATTTTGTGGCTTCTATGGTTCTAATGACCCTTTGGTAAAAAAATGCTAATTTACTGTTAACCTATTTTACTCTTACTAATTCCCAATTGAAAAGAAACAGTTCACAATTTGTAATTGTCATGGTCCTAACAACCTTCTGGAAAATAAAACAAATAATAAAAGAAAATTAAAATAACCGACAAGTCTAGCAACCTGTCCAGCTATGCATATATGATTGTTTGTTTTTGTCTCTCCACGAGACTGTCAACCACCTTCTGTCTCCTCGGAGCTGGATGCTCCTACATAAGGCTTTCGGGGTGGAAAAAAGTCATGGCTCCATTCCATGAGGTCGTCGACAGAATAGTCTGCTTTCCGTATCTACATTGCGTTAAGCCACGAACTGTCCTCTATCGGACGGTTCTTCCACTTGACCAAATACCGCAGATACTCCTTCATGCGTGTGCGCTTAGCTACCTATGTGTCTAGAATCCCTTCGATCTATAGGGGTGGTGCCATTGGCATCTGTCTCGTCCACGAATCTTCTTGACAACTGGTGTCCCACGGTGGCTTTACTGCTGTATTATCTGCTGAGTCAGCGACATAAGGAAACAGATCTGCCACGTTAAAAATAGGGGAAATACCGATCCCTGGTGGCAACTGTACTTGATAGGCGTTTGCGGAAAATTTGCGAATGATTTTAGAGGGCCCGATTTTCTTAAATTTTAGCTTGCTATACTCTCGTTTTGCAAACCGTTCCTTACGTAAGTACGCAAGGACTTCATCTCCTATGTTGAATTGAACTTCCTGACGCTTTGTATCAGCTCGCTGTTTATACCTCTGATTGCTGTCCTGTAATTTCAGTTTCACCTGTTCATGTAAGTTACTCATTTCTTGGGCGAAATCTTCCCCATCAGCGCTTCGTTTCTCAAGTTTTCCCAAATCTCGTAATTCATGCACTCCTCGCGGATGCATGCCGTACAAAATCTGGAATGGACTGTATCCTATGCTGCGATTAGGGGAATCGTTGTATGCAAATTCCGCCTGAGAAAGTACACGGTCCCAAGTCCGGGAGTTTTCACCTGTTAAACTCCGAAGTAAATTTCCTAGACTTCGGTTTACTACCTCCGTCTGACCATCAGTCTGCGGATGATAAGCGGAGCTGAACTGCAACTGGGTATTCAACTTTTTCCACAGAGTTCTCCAAAAATGACCGGTGAACTTTACATCTCTGTCAGAGATAATGGATCTTGGAAGTCCATGCAATCGAACGATCTCAGTAAAGAAAAGATGTGTTATATAAGTAGCATCGCTGGTTTTCTTGCAAGGTACAAAGTGTGCCATTTTTGAAAATCGGTCTACCACAACCATTACTGAATCAAAACCTCGTTGTGTGTTCGGCAAACCCAGTACAAAATCCATACTAACTGAATCCCATGGTCGGCTAGGGATGGGTAACGGCAAATAAAGACCAGTGTTCTGACTGTGACCCTTTTCCAGTTGACAAATTTTACATCTACTCACGTACCTCTGCACATCCGCTTCAACTTTGGCCAGAAATAAAAATGTTGTACCTGAGCAATCATTTTGTCAATACCGAAATGTCCAGCCAGACCCCCACAGTGTTTTTCCTGTATAATGTTTCCCGCATAGAACAGTTGGGAATACACAACTGTCCTCCCTTAAACAGAAATCCTTCCTATAGATTATAGTCTAACCACACGCTGTTATTTCTTAACAGCGGGTTTTGGCAAGCCTCATAGGCCTCCCTAAATTTAGTATCAGTCTGATACAGTTCTTTTAAATGCTCAAAGCCTAAAATCTACATCGTGCTCTCCTGTAGAAGCAACGTTCTTCTACTTAGTGCATCTGCCACCTTATTTGCTTGCCCACTAATGTGTTTTAGTACAAATGTAAAATTTTACAAGTACTCAACCCAAGCTGCATGCTTATGGTTCAATTTATGCTGCTGCATAATGTATTGCAATGCAGAGTTATCAGTAAACAAAACAAACTCGTTACCTAATAGATAATGTCGCCAATGTTTCAAAGCTTGCACAATGGCGTAAAACTCCTTGTCGTAGGTTGAGTATTTTTTCCTGCTCTCATTTAGCTTTTCACTGAAATAAGCAACCGATTTGTCCTCCTGACTAAGGACTGCCCCAATGGCCATACCATTGGCATCGCAACGAACTTGAAAAAGTTTGTTGAAATCAGGCAGTCTTAATATGGTCTTTCAGTAATCTTCTTTTTCAAAATCTGAAAACTATTTTCTACTGCTTCAGTCAAGTGAAATGGCTTATTCATCTTCTTGATTGTATACAACATCGATGCGCAAATATCGCTGAAATTTTTGATAAACTTCCTCTAAAAACTGGCTAGTCCGTGGAAACTTTGGAGTTCAAATAAACTTTTTGGAGAAGGCCAGCTAACTATAGCCGTCACCTTTTCTGGGTCCATTTTTAGTTCATTTTCTGCAATGACAAAGCCCAGATACACTAATTCTCACTGAAAAAAGGTACACTTTTTCAGATTAATTAGCAGCTTGTTCTGCTGCAACTTCCTCAATACACTCTGCAAATGTCTGAAATGTTCCTCTTTAGTCTTGCTAAAAATCAAAATATCGTCCAGGTAGACTATTACGAACTTACCATTAAATTCCTTTAGTACCTCATTCATTAGGTGCATGAATGTGTTGGGAGCGTTGCTCAACCCAAATGGCATCACCAGCCACTCATATAAGCCTTCATTCGTCTTGAAAGCTATCTTCCATTCATCTCCTTCCCGAATTCGGATCTGGTGATATCCACTTTTCAAGTCAATCTTCGAAAGATAAGCCGCTCCACTTAAACAATCCATCATATCATCCATTCTCGGTAAGGGGAACCTGTACCTAACAGTAATTTTGTTAATAGCCCTGGAATCTATACACATTCGCCACTCTCCTCCTTTCTTTGGAGCCAAAATGGTTGGTACTGCACATGGGCTCATGCTTTCTCGAATCAAACCTTTGTCCAATAACTCCTGGACCTGTTTCCTGATT
>APFE030102819.1:144349-157849 GCA_000404065.3 Pinus taeda | reverse complement strand
TCCTCTTCCTCTTCCTCTTCCGTCAGCTTCCATTGTTCCTATTCAACAACCTAGCTCTGATACCACTTTTGATGGCCTCCCGCCTTTTCCAACGCAACTTTAAGTGATAAGACTTGGTGCATTCAGTACGACAGCCGTTGGACTTTAATGTTGGTGTACGCTCCCCTAATATTTTTTTTCGGGTTCTGACTTGTAGCGCCGGTTAGGGTTTTCCACCTGTCGGTTTCCCTTATCCGGTCATTCGCCTTTTGTCAACCCTATACTCGCTCGATTGCCATTTTCGCTTTTCACTGTGCTAAACCTTACCTCCACTCTATGCGGTTTTTCCGCACCTCCGCCTCTCTGATTCCAACACTGTGTTCTATGGATGTTTTCGGTCCTCGGACGCTCTGGAAGTAGGGTTACAATGACTATGGTGGCACCATCCGCTCCTGCACTGTAATAATCTTTTGGCTTGCTGTTTGTTAAGTAGTCTATGTCATTTAAATGTTGTTTCTTGCTGGTTAATTTGTGAGTTTGTCTTGTGACAGGGTCCCCGCCAATCTATTGCGCTTCAACTCTGCTACTAAGGTAGACTATGGTTCCATGCTAAACTTGATTGCCACTTCTCCTTCAGACCCTAACACCCTCGCTCCTTGTCTTCAGGGTATAGTGATCGTTTTGTTTTACGATGCTGCCTCCTCAACTCCAGGTGAGGTTCCACATTTCATAACTCATTCATTTGTTGTTTTTAATGGTTGTTCTGTGACTGCAAATAGTATTAACCTGTCTCCATTCCGTTTGCAGGTTTCTCGAGGTAGTTGGTCACCGTTGCTTGACACTCTCTGCGATCTCTGGCAATCGTTCGAACCCTCCCAGTCCTTTTCTACGGGTAGGGTCTTTCCGTATTGGCTTGACTGTAATTCTGTAGAGGTTCTGAGACTTTGTTTTATAATAGTCTGTCACCTGAGTGGTGAACAAAGTGCTTCTCTCAACTGTGTAACTCTTCTGTTGTTCTGTACATTTGTCTTTCGTTATCGAAGCTCTCATTCTGTAATACTAGTATTTGGTTATTTGAAACCCTCGTTCTGTAAGGTGGATATTTGGTTATTTGAAACCCTCGTCCTGTAATGTTGGTACTTGGTTATTTGAAACCCTTGTTTGCACTGACTCTATTCGGGTGCTTCCTCATTGTGATAACTCTTTAGCTCTGTTTGGTTGTATCGTTCTTTTGGTTGAAAACTCTGTTTCGAAGCTCTGTTTCGAATGAGCTTTTCTGATGGAGAGTGAGACGTTCAGGACTATGGTATACTTTGGTTATGACAGTTAATGAAATGATACAATTTTGTTTTGGGTTTTCATTCTAGCATTTACTTTTATCGTAAATAACATGAGGGTTTGTATGGTATTACCTGATTGGTAGCCTGCGTTCGCAATTACTCATTTTCCTTTATCTGGAAGTGATCTTTGTAGCAGCGCCCTGCTCTTACTGTGAATACTTGCTGTCTTTGTTATTTCAACGTAATTTAGTTACACAAAATATATATATTGATGCATGAAATTAATATGTACAGTGGTGCTTCAATTGATAAAAACAAGTTTTTATTTCAAATGACTGTATATCCTTTTTCTCTGTTTGAGGAATCCTTACACTGTTTTGCTTTTCCATTTTTAATCTCTCGGAGGCACAACCGTTCTTCTGTTCAGGTTGAACTGTCCCAACCAAAATTGGGTAACTGTCCACCAGTTTCTTTTACAAAGCTGTTGGTTAACCATTAACTGTTCCTAACTAATACAATTCATATTTTGTGGCTTCTATGGTTCTAATGACCCTCTGGTAAAAAAATGCTAATTTACTGTTAACCTATTTTACTGTTACTAATTCCCAATTGAAAAGAAACAGTTCACAATTTGTAATTGTCATGGTCCTAACGACCTTCTGGAAAATAAAAGAAAATTAAAATAACCGACAAGTCTAGCAACCTGTCCAGCTATGCATGTATGATTGTTTGTTTTTGTCTCTCCACGAGACCGTCAACCACTTTCTGTCTCCTCAGAGCTGGATGCTCCTGCATCAGGCTTCTGGGGTGGCAAAAAGTCATGGCTCCGTTCCATGAGGTTGTCGACAGAATAGCCTGCTTTCCGTATCTGCGTTGCGTTAAGCCACGAACTGTCCTCAATCGGACGGTTCTTCCACTTGACCAAATACCGCAGATACTCCTTCATGTGTGTGCGCTTAGCTACCTGTGTGTCTAGAATCCCTTCGATCTCTAGGGGTGGTGCCATTGGCATCTGTCTCATCCACGAATCTTCTTCAAAACTGGTGTCCCGTGGTGGCTTTGCTGCTGTATTATCTACTGAGTCAGCGACATAAGGAAACAGATCTGCCACATTAAAAATAGGGGAAATATCGATCCCTGGTGGCAACTATAGTTCATAGGCGTTTGCGGAAAATTTGCGAATGATCTTACAGGGCCCGATTTTCTTAAATTTTAGCTTTCTATACTCTCATTTTGCAAACTGTTCCTTACGTAAGTACGCAAGGACTTCATCTCCTATGTTGAACTGAACTTCCCGACACTTTGTATCAGCTCGCTGTTTATACCTCTGATTGCTGTCCTGTAATTTCAGTTTCACCTGTTCATGTAAGTTACTCATTGCTTGGGCGAAATCTTCCCCATCAGCGCTTCGTTTCTCAAGTTTTCCCAAATCTCGTAATTCATGCACTCCTCGCGGATGCATGCCGTACAAAATCTGGAACGGACTGTATCCTGTGCTGCGATTAGGGGAATCATTGTATGAAAATTCCGTCTGAGCAAGTACACGGTCCCAAGTCCAGGAGTTTTCACCTGTTAAACTCCGAAGTAAATTTCCCAGACTTCGGTTTACTACCTCTGTCTGACCATCAGTTTGCGGATGATAAGCGGAGCTGAACTGCAACTGGGTATTCAACTTTTTCCACAGAGTTCTCCAAAAATGACCGGTGAACTTTACATCTCTATCAGAGATAATGGATCTTGGAAGTCCATGCAACCGAACGATCTCAATAAAGAAAAGATGTGCTATATAAGTAGCATCACTGGTTTTCTTGCATGGTACAAAGTGTGCCATTTTTGAAAATCAGTCTACCACAACCATTACTGAATCAAAACCTCGTTGTGTCTTCGGCAAACCCAGTACAAAATCCATACTAACTGAATCCCATCGTCCACTAGGGATGGGTAATGGCATATAAAGTCCAGTGTTCTGACTGTGACCCTTTGCCAGTTGACAAATTTTACATCTACTCACGTACCTCTGCACATCCCGCTGCAACTTTGGCCAAAAATAAAAATGCTGTACCTGAGCAATCGTTTTGTCAATACCGAAATGTCCAGCTAGACCCCCACTGTGTTTTTCCCGTATAATGTTTTCCCGCATAGAACAATTGGGAATACACAACTGTCCTCCCTTAAACAGTAATCCTTCCTGTAGATTATAGTCTAACCACATGCTGTTATTTCGTAACAGCGGGTTTTGGCAAGCCTCATAGGCCTCCCTAAACTCAGTATCGGTCGGATACAGCTCTTTTAAATGTTCAAAGCCTAAAATCTGCATCGTGCTCTCTTGTAGAAGCAACGTTCTTCGACTCAGTGCATCTTCCACCTTATTTGATTGCCCACTAATGTGTTTTAGTACAAATGTAAAACTTTGCAAGTACTCAACCCAAGCTGCATGCTTATGGTTCAATTTATGCTGCTGCATAATGTACTGCAATGCAGAGTTATCAGAAAACAAAACAAACTCGTTACCTAACAGATAATGTCGCCAATGTTTCAAAGCTTGCACAATGGCGTAAAACTCCTTGTCGTAGGTTGAGTATTTTTGCCTGCTCTCATTTATCTTTTCACTGAAATAAGCAACCAGTTTGTCCTCCTGACTAAGGACTGCCCCAATGGCCGTACCACTGGCATCGCAACGAACTTGAAAAAGTTTGTTGAAATCAGGCAGTCTTAATATTGGTCTTTCAGTAATCTTCTTTTTCAAGATCTGAAAACTATTTTCTGCTGCTTCAGTCCAGTGAAATGGCTGATTCATCTTCTTGATTGTATCCAACATCGGTGCGCAAATCTCGCTGAAATTTCTGATAAACTTCCTGTAAAAACTGGCTAGTCCGTGGAAACTTCAGACTTCAAATAAACTTTTCAGAGAAGGCCAGCTAACTATAGCTGTCACCTTTTCTAGGTCAATTTTTAGTTCATTTTCTGCAATGACAAAGCCCAGATACACTAATTCTCGTTGAAAAAAGGTACACTTTTTCAGATTAATTAGCAGCTTGTTCTGCTGCAACTTCCTTAATACACTCTACAAATGTCTCAAATGTTCCTCTTTAGTCTTGCTAAAAATCAAAATATCGTCGAGGTAAACTATTATGAACTTACCATTAAATTCCTTCAGTACCTCATTCATCAGGCGCATGAATGTGCTGGGAGCGTTGCTCAAACCAAATGGCATCACCAGCCACTCATATAAGCCTTCATTCATCTTGAAAATTGTCTTCCATTCATCTCCTTCCCGAATTTGGATCTGGTGATATCCACTTTTCAAGTCAATCTTCGAAAAATAAGTCGCCCCACTCAAACAATCCATCATATCATCCATTCTCGGTAAGGGAAACCTGTACCTAACAATAATTTTGTTAATAGCCATGGAATCTGTACACATTCGCCACTCTCCTCCTTTCTTTGGAGCCAAAATGGTTCGTACTGCACATGGGCTCATGCTTTCTCGAATCAAACCTTTGTCCAATAACTCCTAGACCTGTTTCCTGATTTCTTCATGGTCTTTAGGACTCATGCGATAAGCTGCTTTATTTGGCAGGCTTTCCCCTGGTATAAAGTCAATACAGTGACTAATACCTCTCCTTGGTGGTAATTCATCTGGAATATCATCCACCACTATGTCCCCAAATTCTTGCAGCAGCTTCTGGACTTCTCTGGGCAAATCTGAAATCTGTGTATGAAGTACCACTGCCTTTGGTCTTCTTATGACAACAAAATTTATTTCGTTGTCCTCAATTTGTTTTATAAACTCCTTTCCGCCTAACAGTAGTGCTTTCACCCCACTGGTTTCTGCTATATTTTCCTCCTTGATGGGTACAAGCATATGCTTGATCCCATCTTTAAAAAACTTATAGCAGTTGGTTTTTCCATCATGAACTGCACTTCTATCAAACTGCCAAGGTCATCCCAACAGTAGGTGACAGACATCCATTGGCATGACATCACAAAGGATCTTATCCTTGTATCTACCGATCTGAAACTCCACCTCACACTGTTCGTCAACTAACAACTGATGCCCTTTCTGTAGCCATGACACTTTGTAGGGAGTAGGATGCTTCAGTTTCTTCAATCCCAGCTTTTCTACCATCTCCACAGCTACTAAATTGTCGGTACTCCCACTGTCGATGATCAATTTACAGCACTTACCCTGGGACTTGCAGACAGTGCGAAACAAAGCCTTTCGCTGATCCGGTTCTGCAACCTCTTTTGCTGGTTTTAACAGCACTTTATTCAACACTAAAGCTTCACCTGTCTCCGGTGTGTTTTCTGCTTCTTGAGGTGTCTCCTCAACATCCTCCGGCTGAGCAACATAAGTCCCTCTCCCACCTGCTGGTTCTCCTTCAGGACAGTCATATGACTTGTGTCCCAATTTGTGACAACGATAGCACTGGACAGTTCCCCTGCCCCGACCAAATCCTCGCCCTCGCTGAGTTGGTCGTCCTTCTCTAGTGCTATTGTCCTTATCTGTGGTGCCAGCAGACTTGGAACTACTGCCCTCCTCATTTGAACCTGTACTTCTACCTCTGCCAAAAACCTTGCCTTTTCCCCTGCCAGTTCCACCTCCTCTCTTAGCGTTCTGCTTCCGGTTAATTTTCTCCTCTGCCTTCAGTGCAAAATGGTAGGCTTCATCCAACGTTTGGGGTGAGAGGATACCAATTTCATCCAGAATCTCCCCCCTCAAGCCATTCACAAATCTGGCTGTTTTTTCTGGGGTATCTTCCACATACCCTGCTCACAAATTCAACTTATAAAATTCCCCTGTAAATTCCTTAACAGTCATTCCTCTTTGCTTCAAGTTCTGCAACTGTCTATACAACATGATCTAGTAATCTTTTGGCAGAAACTTTTCTTTCAGTTTTGCCTCCATTCTGGCCTACTTCCTTATAGGCTGTTTGTGTAGCCTCTTCCTCTCTGCCTGAATGCTATCCCACCACAAGGACGCATGCCCTTTCAGTTTGGTGGCGGCGAACTTCACTTGTTTGTCCTCACTGGTTTCCTCAAACTCAAAATATTTATTTACTTCGCTCAACCAATCTAGTAACACATCTGCAGACAAACTCCCGTCA
The DNA here is from genome assembly GCA_000404065.3 of Pinus taeda. NCBI lineage: Eukaryota > Viridiplantae > Streptophyta > Pinopsida > Pinales > Pinaceae > Pinus > Pinus taeda. The sequence goes on along the minus strand of APFE030102819.1, from coordinate 151,482 downwards.
TAAGTGGGTAACTCATGCCTTGGCTTATGACTGGACAGCAAAACTGACTTCAATAATCGAAGTTCTGGTGTCACCCCTTCAAACTCGTCCTCTGGTTCAGCTACTTCTTCATCACTTTCATCTGTTGGGTCTCTCCTTCCCCCAGCCTCCACCGTTGTCAATCTTTCACGCAAAACGTGAATCTCCTCTCGAAGTCCCTCATCTGCCATCCTACGGACTACTCGTCCCCTTCCTCTTCCTCTTCCTCTTCCTCTTCCTTCAACTTCCACTTGTTCCATTTGTTCCAATTCAAGAAACTAGCTCTGATACCACTTTTGATGGCTTCCCGCCTCACCAACGCGGCTTGGGTGATTGGACTGTACACATTAATTATGACAGACGTTGAATTTGTGGTTACTATACGCGCCTCTTGATATTTTGTTTTGGTTTTTAACCTGTGGTAACGGTTACACTTGGCCACCTGCCGGTCTCCCTTGTCAAATCATGCCTTTTATCAACCCTAATCCTATTCACTTACCATTTTCGCCTGCTCGCCGCGTTAAACCTCAGCTCCGCTCTGTGGGGTTTATTCGCACCTCCCTGTCTGGTTCCAGCACTGTGTTTCTATGAATGCCTTCGGCCTTCCATCGCTCTGAAGGTTGGGTTGCGATGATTATGGCGATGCCGCCTGCTCCTGCACTGTAAATATATTTAGATATGCTGTTTGTTGAGCTTTCTCTGCTATTAAACGTTGTTTCTCGCCTGTTAATTTGTGGATTTAACTTTGTGACAGGGTCCCCATCGTTCCGTTGCGTTTTAACTCGGCTACTGAGGTAAGCTCTAGTTCCATGCCAGATTTAACTTCCACTTTTTCTTCAACTTCTAACGTCTCCGCTACTGGTCTTCGGGATTATAGTTGTGGTTTGATTTTTCGTTGCCGCCTCCTCGTTCCCAGGTAAGGGTTAATATTTCGTATTCTTCATTGCTGGTTTCAAGGGTTTATCTGCAGTTGCTGTATGGACTAACTTGCTTCTACTTTGTTTTTGCAGGTCGCTCGAGGTAGCTGGCCGCCGTTGCTTCGCACTCGTTGCGGTTGTTGTCACCCGTTCGAACCCTTCCAACCCTGCTCTACGGGTAGGGTCTTTCCATGTTGGCTATTTATGAAGCTGTAATGGTTTTTTTTTTTTTAAGACTTCGAGTCAATTAGTTTTTGTCACCTGAGAGGTGAACAGATAGTGTTTCTCTCAGCTGTGTAACTATTCAGTTGTTTTGTAATATTTGTGTTTCGTATTGAAACCCTCGTTCTGTATACTTATTGAAACCCTCGTTCTGTATATTTGTTGAAACCGTCTCCTGTAATATTGGTATTTGGGTCTTTTTGAAACCCTCGTTCGCACCAAATCTGTTCAGGTGCTTCCTTGTTGTGACGACTCTTTGGTTCTGCTCGGTTGTAATATTATCGTGGTTGAAAGCTCTGTTTCGGAACTCTGTTTCGAATGAACTTTATTGACGGAGTGTGAGACGCTCAGGACTCTTGTATGCTTTGGTTATGATAGTTAATGAAATGATACAATAGTCTTTGGTTTTCTGTCCAGCATTTACATTAGCATAAATATTGTGAGGGTTTGTATATTTGTTACCTGGTCGATAGCTTGCGTTCGTATTTACTCGCCTTTCTCTTGTCTGGAAGTGGTCTTTGTGGCAGCGCCCTGCTCTTCTTGTGAATACTTGCTGTCTTTGTTATTGCAATGTAATTTAGTTACATAGAATACATATATTAATGCATGAGATTAACTTGTACAGTGGTGTTTCAATTGAAAAACAACAAATTTTTATTTCAAATGACTGTATATTTTGTTACTTTGTTTGAGGAATCCCTTACACTGTTGTTCTTTTTCCTTTTAATCTCTCGGAGGCACAACCGTTCTACTGTTCAGGTTGAACTGCCCCAACAGAATTGGTTAACTGTCCACCAGTTTCTTTTACAAGGCTGTTGGTTTCCATTAACTGTTCCTAACTAACACAATTCATAAAAATGCTAATTTACTATTAACCTATTTTACTGTTACTAATTCCTAATTAAAAAGAAACAGTTCATAATTGTAATTGTCATGGTCCTAATGACCTTCTGGAAAATAAAACAAATAATAAAAGAAAAGTAAAATAACTGACAAGTCTAACACCTGTCCAGCTATGCATGTATGATTGTTTGTTCTTGTCTCTCCACGAGACCGTCAACCACCTTCTGTCTCCTCGGAGCTGGATGCTCCTGCATCATAGTTTCTGCACAATCAATGGCTCCCAGGGGTTTTCCAGGGCGCTGAATCCAAATATGTGGTTAAAAGACCATTTTAACTGCTAAAAATCAAGATTTAACCTCATTTCTTCCGCAGGATTCCGTCACCTGAATCTCCAAAAAGTCGCATTATAGACAACTCCATTTTAAAGGGGAACCCATGGATGGAAAAACTTACACATCTGGCTCATATTGGGCTGTAGAATGAGCCTCTCGGCTCAATTTACTATGGAGATTAACTATGAATACTACTAAGAATATTCTAGAAAAATCAGTGGAGGGTAAATATGCATCTTTCACCCAATAATTGTTTAACCTCAAAGAGTGTCTACTTTGGAATAGTCTTCTACAATTTTAATTTAACTATCAAGAATAATTAAGCAGGTCGTAGATATTTAATAGTTGAGGAATATTTTAAAATATTCACAATAGTATACACAAATCAAAGGCCAAGATTTTTCTCCAAATTAGTTATGTCATTTTCCCCCATTTAATTAAATTTATTAATTCTAAAAAATGTCATATGAAATGAGTTATGGTTTTTTAGGCATGTGGTATTGATAAACCATGGTATTATTTATTTATTAATAATAATAATTTAAAATAAAGTTATAATTTAGTGAGTTTTATTGCAAAATATATATAAAAAATGCATTCTTCTCATAAACAATTTTAAATGTCTGGTCAATAAAAAATAACAAAAAGTTAAAAATGATATGGTTCGATTAATAATAAAAAGTTAAAAGTGATAAACAAAATAATAAAATTCAATTTGTTATATTTTGATTTTGTTATAGTTTGTTACAATACCATGGGGAAATACCATGACTTATCAATACCACATGTCCAAAAACGATAACTTATTTTGCAATCAAAATATTTTATAACAATATGACAAGATTATTAAACCTTCAATATTCACCTCCACTTTAGATGGATATTATTAACTTGTAAATAGACTTTTTTACAATATGGTGACTTATCAATACCACATACCCAAAAAACATAACTTATTTCACAATCAAAATAGTTTATAACAATATGACAAGATTCTTAACCATGGATATTCACCCCACTTTACCATGGATATTATTAACTTCTAAATATGATTTGTTACAATATCATGGGCCAATGGCATGAAATATCAATACCACATGCCCAAAAAAACATAACTTTATAACAATTAAAATATTTTTTAACAATATGACAATATTCTTAACCATCGATATTCACCCCCACTTTTTCATTGATATTATGAACTTGTGAATAGACTTTGTTACAATATCATGGCTTATCAATACCACATGCCCAGAAACCACAACTTATTTCACAATCAAAACATTTAATAAATAATTTTATTTTATTAAATTTTATAACTTTTTTTAATTAAATCTAAAAGGAAAAAGGTTATAATTACTTTTGAGATATATCTAAACCCTCTATCCTCATGACTACTAAAAATATTTTCATAGAAATTAAGTAAGGTTTTAATAAAATAAAAAATGGGAAAACTTATATATGTAAAGATGCGAAATATATATAATATAAATAGTATTATTAAGTATAGGCTTAATATTTTACAAGCGATTGAGTTTTTTAACTTAGATATTTTCTTAAACACAGTACAATCGAATAAAATTTAAGAGAGAGGGGGTTGGAGAGGGGGAGGGAGAGGATCATTTAAGAGAGAGGGGGTGGGAGAGAGAGGGGGAGAGCGAGGGCAGAGAGAGAGAGAAAGAAAGAGAAAGAGTTTGTATGGGGGGGAGAGAGAGGGACGTGGGAGAGAGAGGGAGAGACAAGAATGAAGAGAGAGAGGAGGGGAGATAGAGAAGGAGAGAGAGAGGGAGAGACAGAGTTAGAGGAGGAGAGAGAGGGAGGAAAGAACAACAACATAGAGAGATAGAGGTGGAGATAGAGAGGGAGAGACAAGGGAGAGGTGGAGAGATAGTGAGAGAGATAGGAAAGGAGGAAAGAGAGAGAAAAGGAGAGGAGAGAGACAGGGAGAGAAGGGGAAGAGAGAGATAGAGAGACATAAAGATGGAGGAGAGAGAGAAGGAGAGTAAGAGAGATAGTGATAGAGCTAGAGGGAAGAGAAACAAAGTTATTGTTAGGTCCCTATAATACTAGTGATTCCCTCATTACTACTGTCATTTTAGCCCTTATTGTTATTATTGTGCCCCTAGTGTCCCCATATTATTATTATTGTGCCTCACAGAAGTCCACTATTCTTATTTTTGTGCCCTTATATTATTATTGTTATGCCAACTTTGATTATATTGTGAGCCCTTAGACTCTTTTATATAGAAATGAGGTTTTTTCATTTGTAGCATCCAAGAATTGTTTATTTGTGTAATTTAAATGAGGTTGTCCCCTTGAAGAGGTTGATTTTGAAGTCGTTGATCTATATTTTCTATCTTTTTGTGAGCTGGTTTCATAACAATGATGGGGGGAGAGATAGAGGAAGGTGGGAGATAAAGGGAAAGAGAGGACTCAAGAGAGAGAAGGAGAAAGAGAGGGAGAGAGAGATGGAGTTGGAAGGAGAGAGAGAGGGATGGAAGAAGAAAGCCATAGAGGGAGAAAGATGGAGAGAGAGGGAGTGACAAGGGAGAGATGGAGAGAGAGGGAAGTGACAAGGGAGAGATGGAGAGAGAGTAAAGGAGAGTGAAGAGTGGGAGGGAAGAGAGAGAGAGAGAGAGAGAAAGTGAGAGAGAGAAGGGGAAGAGAGAGAGCTAGAGAAAGAGGGAGGGAGAGGGAGAGAGATAGCTAGATAGATAGATATGTAGTGACAATGTGTATGTTTGGGAGGTGAGATACATAGAGGGAATAAGAAAGAGACACATAGATGAAAATATAGATATTATATAGTATTATATAACCAGCTTAGATCCATATTAACTAATTTGGATCTTGGGGGGAGGCCCTCAAGGTCTAAAAAATTGAAATGGATCTTGGGGGGAGGCCCCCAAGATCTGAAAAATTGAAATTGCTAGAAGAAAAGGAGGAGAATTCCCAATAAACAAAACCACAAATACACCTTTTATTAAAACCGATAATAACTATAAAGGCTACATTGTGGTGGACCATTTGTCCTTTTACAAAATGCGACTTGTTACTTATAGTATTTTTCAGTTACAATACCATGGGTCAATTCCATGGGTGAATGAATACCATGGGTGGATGTCACAATATTATGGGCAAATACCATGGGTGAACGAATACCATGGGTCGATGTCACTTACAATACCATGGGTGAATGCCACTTACAACACCATGGGTAAATTCCATGGGTGGATGAATACCATGGGTTGATGCCATTTTCCATTCAGATCATTCCTCCTTCCTTAAGAAGTAATGGTCCCCATTGCGTGAAGTTCCCTCCTGCGAAGCCTCTGTTGAATATGAAGAGCCACTGAAGAGAAGGGTTTTATGTGGTTAACCCATAATCATGATGAATGAAGATCCGAGGATAGAGATACCCTGTAATGCTTTTGACCAACTGTGATGCTGACAATGTGCGGCCTAGCAAATGGACTTCGATGAAGTGTGGGTTTGTGGATGACCCATAACCATGATGAACAAAGATCTAAGGATAGAGATACCCTGTAATGTTTGTGATCAACTGTGATATTGACAGTGTGTGGCATAGCAAATGGACTTCGATGAAGTGTGGGTTAGTGGATGACCAATAACCATGACAAACAAATATCTGAGGATAGAGATACCATGTAATGCTTGTGACCAACTGTGATACTAACAGTGTGAGGCCTAGCAAATGGACTTCGATGACAAGGATTTTGTGCAGTTGACCCATAACCATGATGTTGGTTGTTGATGAAGTAGCATGTGGCTACATAGCCTGGGGTGGGAGGGCACATCTCCAAATAACCCAAGCTGAATGCTGCTATGCTGGAACTGATGAATGTGAAGCAAGTGCCTACTAAAGTGGGTTGGGAGGGCACGTCTCCAACGAGAACCCGCTTCGAATGTTGCTTCAGAATTAAAATGGACATAACTTGGTCAATATAACTCAAAATATTTATTATAACCCATTTTTGGAAGTAGAAGGACCATTTTGCATCTTCCCATGTGTTGGAAATCCCTATCTGGACACCCTAGAATCTCTGTTTCGTGCTGCAATTTTTTTTCTCATCACAAAAGTTCTGAAAAAATAGTTGATTTTAAATCAACGATATCTCCCACATCCGAACTTTGATTCGAACCATTTTTTTTTTGAAATTAGGTGATTTCTCAAGAGGAGTTCAAATATACAATCCTTTTTTTGAAATTCTGCACAAAAACTTCAAAAAATTCTAAGAGAGTCGTTGTCCACCAGTTGTCGATAGAAAAAATTCTACAACATAGCTGATTTTAAATCAGTGATATCTCCCTCATCTAGAGTCCGATTCGACCGATTCATTTTTTAAATTTTGGTATTTTTTCGCAAGGAATATAGATTTGGTATTTTTTTGTAAATATTTCACTAAATGTTTCATATCTGATCTGCAAACTCGCCGCCCAAAAAAAATTCCTGCAAAAAAATGAAAAAAGAAAAATTCTTCCTGCTTGGGCCAAGAAAGTGCTCTGCGGAGGTCGCAACACGTGCCTGAATTTTGTTGAATATTGCTGAAAAAATTGAAACTGAAATATGCATGAAACCCTCATTCCCATAGAATCATAACCTGCTTTGATACCACTGATCCAGATCTTGTGGGGAAGCCCTCAACATCTAAACGATTGAAATGGATCTTGGGGGGAGCCCCCAAAGTTTTGAAAAATTGAAATTACGAGGAGAAAAATAGGAGAATGCCCAATAAACAAAACCACAAATAAACTTTTTATTAAAACCGATAATAACTAT
>APFE030102819.1:119579-134251 GCA_000404065.3 Pinus taeda | reverse complement strand
GGGGAATCCAGGGTGAAGTGGATCTCAAGGTTGGGAGGATAAGAGCAAAATCATTGCAGGTGAATCCCTGAAGAAGGTACGACGGTAGCAGATTGCCAGGTATGCATTCCTAAAGAGCTCTGACTTGAGTAACAGGTGAAGATAGCATACAGACAGGTTCAGGTATTTATGTTTCTTTATCTGGTTATTAGATGCTACAGTTATCTAGTAATCCTTTTTAGACATTAAACAATGATAGTTGTAGCTGTTATATATGGTTAATGCATATAGTCTATCCTGCAGAACTAGTTTTCGTGATTAAATTCATCGTTGTAGAAAGTAGAGTGTTTAAAGAAAATGCCAGATTAAGACTAAACCCTGAATCGGTTAAGAGACCGCAGAGTACATTAACGAATAGAAATGTATGAATGCATGAATGGAACCATTGGCTACGAACGTGGTCAAATAACCCGTCTCAGAAAGTTACAGTTCTTAAATAATAAAAAGAAACAGTCATGAAACGGTGCTCAGACGGGTGTCATTACTGTATGAGTCACAAAGATACTTCATGGAAACCATAGTGAAGGGCCGAGGGCCTTTAATAAACAATAACATTCTGAAAGTAAAAGTATTCAGAACGGCCGTGAGGGTTATGGTCGCAGCTAAAACCCAGCGGAACGTTTAACCATAGAAAATATCACATAGCTGTACAAGATGAGTATTAACGTTACATGCAGGACATTGATATGAGTTTAACACGATATCGAAACTGTGGAAATTAAACAATATGCCTTTACCAGGCTTAGACATCACGGGTCACAAGTATAAAACCCTATGTGTGGCGAAAAGGGTTCGACTTGCATTCATTAATTCGAATGCAAGCCTTAACCCTACAGCCGCATTAAAGAGGACATGAAATATGGTAATGAACTTGAATACTAAACCTGAACCATATAATAGCTCGACTACTGATGCATATTAAATATAGCTACTTATAAAAGACTACAGCGTCTTGCCGTATAGAATAACTTCAAACTAAAGAATCGACAATCATACCAAGTTCGAAACAGAACAAATCATTTATTGTGGTAAGCCCATAGGACATTAACTTCATACGCATGACCATATTAAACTGTAGTAACAGACAGTTGGGTAAACCCTGTGGAATATCACTAGCGTATGAATGACAACATTAATTTGAATATCAAATAAACAGAAGCTGCATAGATATAGCCGGCAGTGTAATAACAAAATCAAACGTTAATCAATTAAGAGGTCGTAGCCGAGCGTAAGATGTTCAATACACAGGTAAACTATTCACAGTATTTGCTTCACGAGTCCGATAAGGGACTATAGCCCAATAGAAAGGCGTAACAGAAACAGTAACATAAGGGTTCTATTAAACATGCAAAATACTTGAATATATGAACTCTGAATTAACTGTATCAATTCGAAACAGAAATTTGAACTCAGTTCCAAGTACCCATTTACACAGATTTACAAATGGCTTGTAGCCGTAAACAAACATAGCTAAACCTCAGGGTTTCACGAGATACAGGTCCCGCATGGGGAGGGGCCGCCTGTAAATCTCAACCAGGGCTTGAACAAATAATATCCAGACCTGAGAACACATGAATAACAAGACATAAGTCTCGTTTCAGCCTGTGGAAACCTCCATTCCACTTAACAACAGATACCCTCTACATGACAACCCTTACAAGAATGATGACTCACCCGAAATGACCGTGGACCAGCACACTCTCCTTGCAGGCAGTAGAAGCTGTAAGGTCCAAACCCTCCTACATAGAAAATACACCATCGTTAAGTGGAATAGAGGAAAGCAAAGGTTCAATGAGCTACATAATAAATTGTCAAAATGCAGGACTGTAAACCTGTATATTATTGCTATGGACAGAGAGGATCATACCCGAGAGAGAGTGGCAGAACTGGTGCGGTGCGGAGGAAGTTCTGCTGAGCTGAGGTTCACTCTGAACGCAAATGAACTGAGGCCGAAGAACCCAGTGGCTTATATGATACCGACCGAACCCGCGAACCAATCTGAGCCCTACGATTAGATGGAATGATCACCATCGTTCGTATGAGCAGAAAGGCTGGCGCGAAAACCATAGATGTACAACCCTCTGAACGTTCACATGGCTTCTTTCCACTTGGCCACAGGATGGATGAGCTAGATTAACATCCGCTTACCACCTGGTGCCGTGTTAAATGAACAAGTATTCAATACATTAAGGTTGTTGCATAACTGCTGGAGCGGGTAAGGTGTAACGTAACTATACATGCGTGAAAACCAATATGTTGGTAAGTAATAACCGATTAATACAAAGTGAAATACGTTTTGCGCATGGATTATAATGTTATACCATGGTGCCGAATCCCTTGTGGTCAAGGTGGGAAAGTGACTTGTAGGGGTTAGGTAACAACAAATTTTTTTATTTATGGTATAAGTTAGAATGTGGTCGTGACAAGTTAGAATGTGGTCGTGATAATGTGGTATCAGAGCAAAGGTTTCAAAACTGTGGCCTCTGGAAGAGTAAAGTTTACCTTATAATGTATAAATGAGGGAACGATATGCAGCTAATTGATTTTCTTGTGTACCAATTAGGAGATCCATACAGAAACAGCCATCTGCTAATAGTCAATAAGCAAGATGGAGGAAATGCAGGGAACTGGCGGCATCGCTCAAGAGAATGCTGAGCTGTGGGTACAGCTTGGTGCTGAGACACGCAGTACCAATCTAGCGATACTGCGAACTGTCCAAGAGCTGAAAAGTGAGATGGCGCGTCTGCGTGAGGACAATGCGCGATTGACAATGGAGCAAGAAAGAATATTGAAAAGTTTGACAGACAAACAAAATCCACCCTTAGCCAACCCCAGTGCGGAACAACAAAGGGGAACTGTAGAACGGAATTACGCACCTGAGATTTCAAAAGAACAGGAAGACCATTCTGATAACGTGCAAGAGCAGCAAACCTCAAAGAGGCAGAAAATGGAATTACAGGGAGAATTCCGAAAAATCAAACCTCCACTTTTCGATGGAGAGCAGGAAGAAGCAGCGGAGGCATGGCTAATTAATATTGATAAGTATTTCTAGCTATACGAGTATGACCAGAATCTGAAGGCGCGGCTGGCCCTTTTCCAGCTACAGGGCAAAGCCACCTTATGGTGGGAAGAAATTAAAATTGTGAAGGGAGTAAGTGAGCAAAGCATAACCTGGGAAAAATTTCAGAAATACTTTAAGGAGAGGTATTTAACCGAGCGTTTCTATGATGAGAAAGCACGAGAATTCCATGACTTACACCTGGGACAGCAGTCCATGGACAAATTCATAAACTGCTTCACTTCCCTTCTTCGCTATGTGCCCTATATCAAGGAGGAGAAGGCTAAGGTGCAGAGATTCGTGAGTAGCCTACCGGCCTATATAAGGGAACGTATTGAGTTCCACAATCCCCGAACCATGGATGAGGCAATTCGTAAGGCAAGAATTTGTTACCAACAAAACAAACAAAAAGGGGACATTCCAAACAAAAGATGGAATGAAAGAAAAGGAAACAGAGTTGCTGCAAACAACAAAGGCAGTCGTGGAAATGGCAGTAAGGGGGCTGGGAAGGGTCAGATCAGCGGAAACATAACCAAAGGTACCTTCCAGGCTAAGCCAAGCGAAAGCAGAATTAGCGAACCCCCTGCCCGATCAGAGATTGAGGGAACCAGACCTCCAATCCTGTGTTGGGGGTGTGGAGGACCACACTACGTTAAGAATTGTCCACAGCGTAAAGTTGTTGATCAAATATCTCAAATCCATGAAGCATCAACTGTTGGGGATGTGGCACACAGCGTACCAAGAGTTAACGAAGCCTTGGAGGACCGGCAAGCGGAATACCAACCAAGCATGGTGAAGTTTGAAGGTAAGATCTCAAACCTCTCTATAGCTGTACTTATTGATCCTGGAGCTACTTTAAGTTATGTTAGTCCAAAATTAATGGAACATTGTAAGCTATCACCAGAAAGGTTCAAAAATCCATGGTTGGTACAGTTAGCTACGGGAGCCAAGAGACAGGTTTTAGCTAAAGTTAATAATTGTTCTTTCAGCATAGCTGGACAGCCAGTAACAGCAGACCTGAATGTACTCCCATTAGGTTCTTATGACATCCTTATTGGTATGGATTGGCTGGAAAAGCACTGGTCATTAGTGAACTGCAAAACCAAAACCATTTATTACAAGGATGATTTGGAGCAGCAACAGGAATTGCATGGGATTAAACATCCTATCTAGATTCGACCTATCACTGCTACTCAATTAGCTAAGTGCATTAGAAAGAAGTGCCAAATCTATGCCATACAAGTTGGTTATGCAAACCAGAAAGATAAGATGTCCGCATTATACAATATCCCGGTGGCACAGGAATTTACAGATGTCTTTCCTGAAGAGGTACCGGGGCTGCCTCGAAAGAGGGACATAGATTTCACTATAGAACTAATACCGGGAGCAGCACCCGTATCACGGGCCCCATACCGAATGAGTGTACCAGAGCTAACAGAGTTGAAAATGGAGCTACAAGAGCTGTTGGATAAGCAGTACATCTGTCCCAGCGTATCACCCTGGGGAGCTCCAGTATTATTTGTGAAAAAGAAAGAAGGGACCCTTCGTATGTGTATAGATTATAGACAGCTGAATAAGCTCACAGTCAAAAGCAAGTATCCTTTACCCAGGATAGATGAACTCTTTGATCAAGTGAAAGGGGCCAAAGTATTCTCCAAGATTGATTTGTGATCTGGTTATCATCAGATCAGGATTAAAGATGAGGACATTGCCAAAACCGCTTTCAGGACACGCTATGGACACTACGAATTTGTAGTGCTACCTTTTGGTTTGACCAATGCACCTCCTACCTTCATGTGTATGATGAACAACGTGTTTCATCGGTTTTTGGACAAATTTGTGCTGATATTTATCGACGATATTCTGATATACTCTCGTTCCCAGCAGGAACACGAAGAGCACCTTAGGTTGGTGTTACAGACACTTCGAGAACATCAACTATACGCTAAGTTCAGCAAATGCGATTTCTTCAAGGAAGAAATTCAGTATTTGGGCCATGTGATTACTAAAGAGGGAATTGCAGTAGACCCTGAAAAGATAAAAACCATTATGGAATGGCCCATACCCAAAGATGTTGCTGATATGAGATCCTTTATGGGATTAGCTGGCTATTACCGGAGGTTTGTGGAAGGTTTCTCTAGGATAGCCTATCCTATCACTTCATTGCAGAAGAAAGGGAAGGTATTTAGATGGACACTAGAATGTCAGCAAAGCTTTGACCGCTTGAAGCACTTACTCACCACGACACCCATCCTGAGCATAGCTGATCCTAATAAGGATTATGTGGTGTGCACCAATGCAAGTAAGGAGGTCGTGGGAGGAGTATTAATGCAGGAAGGAAAAGTAATAGCGTATGAATCCAGGAAACTAAAAGAGCATCAACAAAGATACTCTGCTTACGATTTAGAGTTAGCTGTTGTCATTCATGCGCTGAAAATGTGGCGACATTACCTCTTAGGGAGGAAATTTCTGTTGTTAACAGATCATCACAGTTTTACGCATTATTTCAGCCAACCTACCCTGAACGTGAGACAAGGCCGTTGGTCAGATTTCCTAAGTGGATTTGATTTTGAGATAAAACACTTAAAGGGCAGAGAAAACCGAGTGGCAGATGCCTTAAGTCGAAAAGTTCATTGTTTATGTGAACTTTCAGTTAGTAAGTGGCAGAATTCGCTGGTTGAACAAATAAAAGTAGCAGCAGATTGCGATTCTGAATATCAGCACTTAAAACAACAGGTACAGCAATCTGTTAATGAAAGATTACAGCAGGGATACACACTAGATAGTGCTGGAATGTTGTTCTTTAATAAGAAATTGTATGTACCTGATTCAAATGACCTTAGGAGGCTGATTTTAGATGAGTTCCATATCAGCCACTACACTGGCCATCCGGGATACCAAAAGATGGTCACGGCACTCAAGAAAGAATATTATTGGCCGGGAATGAAGAAACAGGTGGTTGAGTATTTGGCGCGGTGTTTGGAATGCCAACAGATTAAGGCAGAACATCAGCATCCAGCAGGACTGTTGCAGCCTTTGCCCATTCCGGAATGGAAATGGGAAACCATTTCCATGGATTTCATAACTGGGTTGCCCTGAACAAAAAAGGGCAACGACTCTATTATGGTGGTGGTTGATAAGTTGAGTAAAGCAGCGCACTTTATACCGGTGCAGTCCACCTACAAGGCAGTGCAAATTGCTCACCTCTTTATGCAAAATATATTCCAATTGCATGGGTTGCCAAAGGTAATTATATCAGACCGCGATGTGAAATTTACTTCCACTTTTTGGAGAACATTGTTTGCTGAGTTGGGGACTCAGTTGAACTTTAGCACAGCCTATCACCCATAGACCGATGGTCAAACTGAGCGAGTTAATCAGGTGTTGGAAGACATGTTGCCGGCATATGTGATGTTAAAACCGAGTCAATGGGAAGAGTATTTACATCTGGTCGAATTTTCATATAACAATGGGTATCACAATTCAACCCAGCTAAGTCCCTTTGAGGTACTGTATGGACGAAAGTGTCGCACACTGTCAAGTTGGGGTGGACCGGAAGACAAGCTGAATTTGGGTTCAGAAATGCTTAAAGACATGGAAGACATGGTGAGAAAGGTGCGTGCAAACCTAAAAGCTGCACAAGGCAGACAGAAAAGCTTTGCGGAGAGGAAAAGAAGATTCACAGAATACAAAGTTGGCGACCATGTGTTTGTGAGGATTCAAACCAGAAGGAGCACACTGCAGTGGAGTGGGTGTGCCAAGCTGGCTCGTCGATACTTGGACCTTTTCAGATCTTGGCTAGAGTAGGGCCAGTGGCCTACCAACTTACCTTGCCAAGTCACATTAGGATTCATAATGTGTTTCACGTTTCTGTGCTAAAAAAATATGTCTATGATCCTAAACATGTCATTCAATGGCAAGATGTGCAGGTCGAACCGGAAGGTGAGGTTCTGGTCGAACCACAGAGCATTCTCGACTGGAGAGAAGTGCGGCTGGGGAAACGGGTTATTACCCAAGTAAAAGTGTTGTGGCAACACTATGGGCCTGAGGAGGCTACATGGGAAGACGAAGAAATCATTAGGAAAGTTTACCCAAACTTATTTAATGGGAATAGACATCGGGACGATGTCCAATCCCAGGGGGGGGAAGATGTGATGACCCAGGGTAACTTGTAATTTGAATAGTTACTATGGTAAAAATTGTATGAGTGAAAGACTTGATATTACTAAATGACATTCTTAATTATGAAAATGAATATATCAGATTATTTTTACATGTGTATATTCATGAAATGCTGGCAGCCTCCTGGAGGAGGATTTTCTATTAAAAGAAAATAAAATCAGTTATAAAACTGAAAGTAACTCCTTCCCACCCAAAGGGAAAAGCCTTGGGAGGAAAACCTCTGGGCTGTTGAGGAATAGGCAGAGAGAAGAATTCCAGGGGAGAGCAGACAGAGAAAGAGGTTAATTCTGGTAGAGACCAGATAACCCAGCACAGGAGTGCATGTGTCTTGTTGACGGCTGTAGGCCTGCAAGACTACTCGGGGGGAGAATCCAGTGTGAAGTGGATCTCAAGGTTGGGAGGATAAGAGCAAAATCATTGCAGGTGAATCCCTGAAGAAGGCACGATGGCAGCAGATTGCCAGGTATGCATTCCTAAAGAGCTCTGACTTGAGTAACAGGTGAAGATAGCATACAGACAGGTTCAGGTATTTATGTTTCTTTATCTTGTTATTAGATGTTATAGTTATCTAGTAATCCTTTTTAGACATTAAACAATGATAGTTGTAGCTGTTATATATGGTTAATGCATATAGTCTATCCTGCAGAACTAGTTTTCGTGATTAAATTCATTGCTGTAGAAACTAGAGTGTTAAAGAAAATGCCAGATTAAGACTAAACCCTGAAGTGGTTAAGAGACCGCAGAGAACATTAATGAATAGAAATGTATGAATGCATGAATGGAACCATTGGCTACGAACGTGGTCAAATAACCCGTCTCATAAAGTTACAGTTCTTAAATAATAAAAAGAAACAGTCGTGAAACGGTGCTCAGACGGGTGTCATTACTGTATGAGTCACAAAGATACTTCATGGAAACCATAGTGAAGGGCCAAGGGCCTTTAATAAACAGTAACATTGTGAAATTAAAAGTATTCGGAACGGCCGTGAGGGTTATGCTCGCAGCTAAAACCCATCGGAACGTTTAACCATAGAAAATATCACATAGCTGTACAAGATGAGTATTAAGTTACATGCAGGACATTGATATGAGTTTAACACGATATAGAAACTGTGGAAATTAAACAATATGCCTTTACCAGGCTTAGACATCATGGGTCACAAGTATAACACACTGTGTGTGGCAAAAAGGGTTCGACTTGCATTCATTAATTCGAATGCAAGCCTTAACCCTACAGCCGCATTAAAGAGGACATGAAATATGGTAATGAACTTGAATACTGAACCTGAACCATATAATAGCTCAACTACTGATGCATATTAAATATAGCTACTTATAAAAGACTGGAGCGTCTTGCCATATAGAATAACTTCAAACTAAAGAATCGACAATCATACCAAGTTCGAAACAGAACAAATCCTTTATTGTGGTAAGCCCATAGGGCATTAACTTCGTACGCATGACCATATTAAACTGTAGTAATAGACAGTTGGGTAAACCCTGTGGAATATCACTAGCGTATGAATGAGAACATTAAATTGAACATCAAATAAACAGAAGCTGCATAGATATAGCCGGCAGTGTAATAACAAAATCAAACGTTAATCCATTAAGAGGCCGTAGCCGAGCGTAAGATGTTCAATACACAGGTAAACTATTCACAATATTTGCTTCAGGAATCCGATAAGGGACTATAGCCCAATAGAAAGGTGTAGCAGAAACAGTAACATCAGGGTTCTATTAAACATGCAAAATACTCGAATATATGAACTCTGAATTAACTGTATCAATTCGAAACAGAGATTTGAACTCAGTTCCAAGTACCCATTTACACAGATTTACAAATGGCTTGTAGCCGTAAACAAACATAGCTAAACCTCAGGGTTTCACGAGATACAGGTCCGACATGGGGAGGGGCCGCCTGTAAATCGCAACCAGGGCTTGAACAAATAATATCCAGACCTGAGAACACATGAATAACAAGACATAAGTCTTGTTTCGGACAGTGGAAACCTCCATTCCACTTAACAACAGATACTCTCTACATGACAACGCTTACAAGAATGATGACTCACCCTGAATGACCGTGGACCAGCACACTCTCCTTGCAGGCAGTAGAAGTTGTAAAGTCCAAACCCTCCTACACAGAAAATACACCATCGTTAACTGGAATAGAGGAAAGCAAAGGTTCAATGAGCTACATAATAAATTGTCAAAGTGCAGGACTGTAAACCTGTATATTATTTCTATGGACAGAGAGGATCATACCCGAGAGAGAGTGGCAGAACTGGTGCAGTGCGGAGGAAGTTCTGCTGAGCTGAGGTTCGCTCTGAACGCAAATGAACTGAGGCCGAAGAACCCGATGGCTTATATGATGCCGGCCAAACCCTCGAACCAATCTGAGCCCTACGATTAGATGGAATGATCACCATCGTTCGTATGAGCGGAAAGGCTGGCGCTAAAACCATAGATGTATAACCCTCTGAACGTTCACATGGCTTCTTTCCACCTGGCCACAGGATGGATGAGCTGGATTAACATCCGCTTACCTCCTGGTGCCGTGTTAAATGAACAAGTATTCAATACATTAAGGTTGTTGCATAAGTGTTGGAGCGGGTAAGGTGTAACGTAACTATACACGCGTGAAAACCAATATGTTGGTAAGTCATAACCGGTTAATACAAAGTGAAATACGTTTTGCACATGGATTATAATGTTATACCATGGTGCCGAATCCCTTGTGGTCAAGGTGGGAAAGTGACTTGTAAGGGGTAGGTAACAACAATTTTTTTTTATTTATGGTATAAGTTAGAATGTGGTTGTGACATATTTACATTGAAATTCCAGTAATTATATTATTAAAATTATAAATATATGAAATGAAAATTATTGAGATTAAAGAAGTTCAAACCATGGCCAAGACGTAATATGGCCATATTTGAAATCCTATTTTAAGTTAGATTTTTTTTATGCTTTAAAAGAAAATGTGATTGTGGAAGTAAATGTATATGATATAAAATACGTAGTGTTTTAGTTCGATGGTGTGTTGTACACAACTAATCATATTTAAAACGCTATTTTAGGTTACAAATATCTTTGTTTTAAAAGAAAAAGTGATTGTGGAAATAAATGTATGCGATATAATCATGTAATATTAAAGTTAAATTACGAATGATTATTTATATAAAAAGAAATATACAAAAATATTGAATAATTTGACAAAATTGTGATTTGGGAAATACTAGAAATTTCTATTTAATTTTATGTTAAAAAATTAAAATAAAAATAAATTTCTTTATGTTAAAAAGAAAAATTAATTTTTTATAATGTAAATAAATTTTAATGTTAAAAAAACAAGAAAATATTTTTATTAATTATCGGATTCTAAATGTATTTATTTCACTGCTTGGATTTTGTTTTTTTTTATCATAATTTAAATTTATAACTTAAATTTATCCATCAGAATTTATTGTTTGAATTTTTTTTCAATATTATAATATTTTTTTTAGTTTTTTATATTTTAATATTTTTTTAGTTATGTGATGAATTATAAAACATTAAATATTATATTAATATTTTGGGTAGATTTAAAATAACTTTATCACCAATTTTCTTAATAACACTCAAAATTTAAAATGTAATAGCTAGAATTAAAAAATTCCCTAAAATTATTATAAGCTAAATGTGAGATAAAATAAAATAATTAAATAATTACAATACATGTGGACTATGATATCAGACTTGATATGAAAAATAACTTTGTGGATTATGAGATCAGACTAGGATTATGAAAAAGAACTTTTAAAGGGAATTAACTTTAATATGTTTAGTAGACATCAAATCAATTTATTCCATGTTTTTAAAGATAGATGATGAAGGCTAGATATGTCACTGATTTTATTTAATATATTTTAGCTATGGTTTTTTTAATAATTATTTTCAAATCTCAAAAATATGAAAGGAATATTATAATTATATTATATATATATATATATATATATTATATATATATATATATATTATATTATTATATTAAGTTAATTGGATTTTTTAATTAGTTAACATATTTTTGAAATTGAATTAAAATGATAATTATGTAAAAATAATATTTATTTATCTTATGCTTTTACCTATCTATCTTATTTATTTTCTATTGGTATTATTATTTTGAATAAGCATGGTCATTGGAAATAAAGTGTTTTGAATATTCTCATTCTTTCCTATGTTTTAATTGTTCTAAAGTTAAGTTTGAAAAACAAAATTTACAAATTTTCTTTGCAACTTATTATATTGAAGAGATGATTGTTATGGTAACTCTCATCCAATGAAATTTCTGAAACTATAGTTATCCAGTAGAATTGGATATCACACTGATGAATTGGGAATCATTATAGAATTGATGTAGTCATCATAACACTATCAGAAATATTACCGTTTGAGCAGTTGAGCAAATCCTAGTGGATATTTTTTTATAGATATATGTTTCTGTCCAAAAATGTAGAGAAAAGGATCATGATGATGAAACAATGTAAAAACAGTTATAAACCGTCGAAATTAGAATTGTATTACATTGAGGATTCATTGGGCTGTGTTGTAGCGACTGCAACACCCTCCAAAAATATGGCCTACACTTAAATTTTGGAGCCTTCTGTGGATCCTGTGATTGATCGTTCCTTAGTCACTTAGTGGTAAGTTGATGATATCAAGCTCCCCTCTTAAATATTAAGAGGTATTCACACAGTTATATTTATATAGTACGTGTCATCTTTGGGCATGGGGATTATCGCTTGACATGCAAAGGAAAGTTTGTTTCTCTTCAAGCGGAAATCTTTGTGAGAATGGGTTATCCTCACCATGTGGACATGTTTCACAATCATTTCACGCACTCTTGCATAAGTGTTTCCTTTATCCTCTCAAATTCTATCATCAAATCTCACTTGTCATAAGGTATTGCAAAGGTTGTTACATTAAGCATACTATGTTTTTATATGTTTTGGATGGTCTATGTTATATCAGTAATTGTTCAAGTGTGTGATTGTAGTAAAGTTCTATAACTTCTCACATCAATTCCATTGATCCCTCACATAATTGAATCTCGAGGCTCCCCTAGCAACCTAGCCTCATCCAGCTTTCCTCAACTTCACACTTCACATCTACAACCCACAAGCTTTTCCCTTGCTTGTTGTAACTGCACAGTGCACAAAAAGTCGAGCCTCCCTTGGCATCCAAAACCACATAGTGGCTTCGTCTAATGTCCTTCCCTTAGCCAAATTAAGGGGTTTTAAATTTTTAGTGGGCGAATATTTTGTATCATAGTACATTTTTACAAATCACCTCAAATAGCCCACCTTATTTTAAGGGAGAGGGTAAAAAAGGTAAATTTAGCCCTTGAAATTAGGAGTTACAACCTTCCATTCGCCCATTTTCAAGAATAGGTTTTATTTAAGTGAATCCATTCGCCCATTTTCATGAATAGGTTTTATTTAAGTGAATCCTATGGGCCAAATACCATATTTATAAAAGAGATATGGTAAATTAATAAAAATATAAATAAATGAGAGGTATGGTAAATAAATAAACATTTTTTATATTTACTCCATAAGTCACCTTATATACATGTAAGGATGTAAACAAATAAAAATATAAGTAAAGTGGAGGTATGGTAAATAAATAAAACATCTTTTTATACTTACTCAAAAGGTATGGTAAATAAATAAAAATATAAATAAACTAAACGTATTGTAAATAAATAAAACATCTTTTTATATTTAGTCCATAACCCTCGTTCTATTTATGAAGGCTCAAGAAAGAGGTTTTATTTAAGTGAATGCTATGGGCCAGATACCATATTTGTAAAAGAGGTATGGTAAATTAATAAAAATATAAATAAACGAGAGGTATGGTAAACAAATAAAACATTTTTTTATATTTGCTCCATAAGTCACCTTATATTTACGAACACTCAAAAAATGGGTTATATTTAGGTGAAACCTGTGGGCAAAATACTATGGGACAAATACCATGGACTAGATTGTTATTAATACCATGAAAAAAAACCATTATTAACCCTAATATTAGAATTAATAAAATATGGCACATGGTATTGACCCATGGTATTCACACATGGTATTGACCCACGGTATTCACCTAGAATGTAGCCTATTTAAATGGGGGAATTAAACTAGCATAGATCCATCGATCTACTAACCCCGAGAGGTATCAAATATCCTGATATGCAAACTAGCATAGAGTGAAAAAATATTTGATCCTCTTGGGGCTTGGTGGATCAAGAATGGATGTTGTAACTTGGTGGATCAAGAATGGATGTTGTAATTTAATGTAGGTTAAACATTTTAGCTTGGTTAAAATAAAAAATAAAATAAAAATCAACTATTAATTTTATTAATTTATATAAATTACTAATAGTAATTTTTAAGCTCCAGGTTTATGATAACCCATGGTATTGATAATACCATGTTATTCATTTAAGCATAGACTATTTAAAGGGGAAATTCTATCATCTTAGATCCATCTTAATTCTGGGTCTACCAGTTTATGATAACCAATGGTATTGATAATACCATGGTATTCATTTGAGCATAAACTATTTAAAGGGGAAATTCTATCATCTTAGATCCATCTTAATTCTAAGTATACCAAGTGCTCAGAGGGATATATAGGTTGGTTTTTATGATAATGAAGATATTAAATAGACTTAGGAAATTATATTGTAAAAACATCTTAAGGTGAATGGTCAAAGCATAGACATTGGACAAGTATATTTGTATACTTCTGTTTTAAACTTAAACAAATCCAGGGCTAAAAGGAATGGATTGACTGCTCATCCTTCTATAACTTCCCAACATATGTTGAAGTAAACAGATTGTAATTTCGGTAATTTTTATAACTGCAAACAGGAACATACTTATGTATTGGCAGGGTGGTTAAGAGGTCCCTAGAAGTGATGAATTTGAATTTTTCTTGGTTTTATCTATAGTATTCGGTTTTTTCTCATGCTTTCTGTGAATGGAACGGGTGAATTTTATCCTACACCCACTAGATTATCAATATGTAATCTCGGTAATTTTGATTTCAAAAAATATTTTAAAGAAATACAATGATTTCATTTGTGTATTCAATAAACACAATATTCTAATGGAATACTACATTTGTGGTTTACCTATATAGATTCCATGGAGAAGTGTTAGTGGTGTGACATTAATTGTCCTCAAGAAGAGGGTTTAGTTTTACTCTTTTATGGAAGCAAATACTTTCTTCTAACATTTTTGAATTCCATGAAAAATTTGAAAGTCCTAATAGTATTCAATTATGGGTTCAAGAGAGACATAGTATTCAATTATGGGTTAAAGAGATCCACACTGAATGATCTATC
>APFE030102819.1:96565-119559 GCA_000404065.3 Pinus taeda | reverse complement strand
TATCAATTATGGCTCTAGATGTAACAATGTCTTGATTTTGTTGCTTGAAAATAGAGGTTACGCTTTACTATTTCACATAATTTCTTACAATCTTTCCATAAGTATTGATTTGTAATCTCATTCACTGAGGGATGACTGTAATGACAAAGGTAATATTCCATGGTCTGAAGTTTCCCTCTTACTAAATATTTAAATATATCACCACAATTTAACTATTATTTAAAGGAATTGTATTTGATTTGTAAATAATTCATTGCTTGATTTATAGATTTTGATTTTTTCCCTTTTTTTTTCTTAGATTTGGTATGAGATATCTTCTAAGATTTGGGTTCCCTAGTTTCCCCACCATAGTACGAGGTTTAGATGCTAACATTAAATATTCTTGGAACATTACAACTTTTCCAGTAAGAGTGCTTTGAAACATTGTTGTTGCTTTTCCATGGTGTTAATGCAAATACGCACTACAACTAGTGCCATTATTTAGATCACGTGCCAAAATCTAGGTGGTCTTGTAATGATGGAGTGATTGTTTTATAGCTAAAATCTAAGGTCATATGCATTTTTATCTCTTATGTTGTCCTAAGATATTCAAATTCAGAATAAAAATTCAGGTCTCGTTTCCACTGTAGATTGTAGTCAGTTTCTTGAACATAATATATAGTATATTATCTTTTACTAATCAACTATGGACGTGATCCCTCGCAGGAAAGAAAATTCAAAGTGACTTTGATTTCACATTGATTTGTCAAAACATCCACACAGGAAAGGAGATTCAAAGTGACACTATGATGGCCATTATGTCAAGCCAAGTGGTCACACTCCCTTGATCATGAGCACGATTGTGATCAAGATGGAAGACTTCATAGTCTAGATTGATTGTTTAGCAGTTATAGTTAGTGGGCTCATTCAAAAAAGCTTCTATTTCACTAATCCTTTTTATAGAGTTGTCAGATTCAATTTCCAAAGTTTTTAATTACACTATAGAGTTGAGTTTTGAGAGAGTTGTGATTCATAGTGTTAAGTATAGCAGATACGAAACTTGAACGAAGACAAGCATAGTAGAGGTATCAGACTCTAATATAAGCTTACCTGCATATTATAAGGGACTTGGTTGGCTTTATTATAATTATATAAACAAGTTCCATGTCGTGGAAGTGTGAAAAAGAACAGTGATATTGCCACCATGTGGCTCTTGTCATATATGGTTTTATACTTTTTCAAAAAAATCTCTAAGAGTTCACAATGCTAAGATTCATTAGGACTTTACAAAGTTTTATTATTTAGTGAAAGACTTGCCAAGATATTACAAGATTTTATAATTGAGTAAAATATTCGCCATGCCTGGTAAGAGATTCGCCAAAAAATTATATATACATATTATATTATTGATAAAATCGCGTTCCATTTTTCCTATATACCATGGAGATTCGCCCATTTATTATATTTATAAATTTAGGGGGGGTTCTTAAAATTTTCCCTGGTGCCTGCATGAAGAATACATTTGATGCATAACCCTTTGGAGTGTAGGTATGGAAAACAAAGAACATATTTTAAAATGCACCTCTTAGTGTAGCTTGAAGGATCATTTATCGTTTTCATATCATTATCTCTTCAATGACATGCATGGTTGCAGAATTGATAGTCCTTCCTTGTGGACTACTCTACAGGATACTAGATAGACCTTCCTCTCTTACAGTTATAATGACTGTCACATCCATTGTGGAATACTCTATTGGATGGTGGACGAGTTTTCCCTTGTACTTTGGTTTTAACAATTGTCACGTCCCCAGTGGACTATTCCACTGGATGTTGGATAAACCATCTTGGTTTGCTTGTGTTCTTCCTGTGCAGTAATAAAATTAACTTTCACTTAGAGGCTCAATTATCTCCCCCCTTTTGCGGTAAGAAAACCCAGACATAGTTACGTTAGACACACATAAGCCACACTTACCTTGCTATTTGAAGATACTAGTGTAGCACTCTAATGTGCTAACATCCAGAGCCAAGTGAAATCTCTAAGTATACGGCAACCAGAGCTTTATATTGGATGGGACTAGGACACTAAACAATGTAAGGTGTATTTGGGACTTCATATCGGGGAGATCCCCTTGGTTGATAGAGTTTCATCACCGTTGACAAGCTGTAGTGGAGCACTGCATGTTGTTGTTGTTTGTATGTGCTATGTGTTATGATTGTTC
The DNA here is from genome assembly GCA_000404065.3 of Pinus taeda. Lineage (NCBI taxonomy): Eukaryota > Viridiplantae > Streptophyta > Pinopsida > Pinales > Pinaceae > Pinus > Pinus taeda. Next base: position 117,361 of record APFE030102819.1, on the reverse strand, counting down.
GTTCATGTTTAGCTATGTCTCGTAGGTGTGTTGGACTTCAGGTTTAGTTGTGTCTTGTCAAGTGTGTTAATTGATATATTGAAGGGAGCTAGGAGGTGACACAATTGTGTTTAACTTGAACAAAGCATGACACTCAATGTGATCAGCCAAGTATATTGTCAGTAGATTTGTTTATTTATTTTAGGTGGATGGTGGCTATATATTTGATTCAAGTTTGAATTGTGTCAGTAGATTTGTTTATTTATTTTAGGTGGATGGTGGCTATATATTTGATTCAAGTTTGAATTGTGTATGAATGAAAATTCAGTTTAGATTTGGAGACTATTTAAAGCTTTCTATGTTTTTTCCACTCTAATATTCAATGGAGATTAGTGATTAAATGGTACAATAAATGATAGTTCCATAATTAGTAAATTATGGTCAAGAAACTTTTCCTATTGAGTGGAGTGAAGTGTCATAATAATGAAGATGTGAATCGTTATAATATTGATCTAAGTTCTGAAATAAGTTTGCACACCAAAATTTATTGTACTTTAAATTAATCACACCTACAAATACATGAATGATAGGTTGAAGACATAAATTCAATTAGTTGACAAAATATCTCAACCAAACACTAAAATACGAGCTATATTAGTTAGACTAAATCTCTTAAATCTAACTAATTAACAATCATACAACAATTACATTAATGATGAAGAACATCTATCAATATACATAAAACAAATAAAATTTAAATAAAAGCCTATAATAATAAAACCAATAATTATAAATGAATATAATTCAAATGGCTATAATAATAAAACCATATAAAAGATTATTATAAACGAAGATAATTCAAATTGTAATACATTGAGGTAATGACACGTGGAATAATGAACGGAAAATATTACCGTTGGAGTGGCCGAGAAAAGGCAATTGGATTCTTCCTATAGATATATATGTTTCTATCCTCCTCATGACAACGAAAGGCCGAGAAAATCTAATTTGATTCTATCTATAAATATATATGTTTCTATCCTCTCATGTCAACGAGGAAAGGCAGCTGAGAAGAGGATCGTGATGATCAAACGTCGTGGAAGACGGTTATAAACAATCAAAATTCAAATTCTATTCAGTTCGCGATGTAACACGTGGAATGATGGATCGAAAATATTACCGTTGGTGAGGGCCAGCAAAGTCAATCTTTGTTAAATTTCATAGCATCATTTCAAAGCTACTTATATGTTTTTTTCAATTTAATAAATCTAAAAAAACGAATTTTTACAAACTAGTTTCAATTTAGTAAATTTAGAAAAATAAAAAATTATTTTAAAAGTTACTCGTTTTTATTTTCGAGTTAATCAGTTTAAGAATAATTAATACACACTTATTTTCCAATTTAATAAAGCTGAAAATATTAATACACACTTGGCGCGGAGCAATTTGCACGGTAGATGGTGTGGGGATGCGAATCGTGTCCCATGCTTGAGGGCGGCTCCTACGCTTCTGCATCTTTTTCTAGGTTTTATTTCGGAAGCCAATTTAGATGGGCGGGTTCGGTTCATCGCTCAGGATTCTTCCATTTAGTTACCTCGGGCTTCAAATAGGGACTGTCCAACGCCGTCCTATTTGCAACCTTCTCTCGAAGCTGCACTTGTCGAAGCAGCAGCAGCGCCCGGGGTTCAAGTCCCCGTCAGTCTCTGTAAAGGTGACGATTAAAGCAGGACAGTCTGCTGCGTTGTCCGCATTCGAAGAAGCCACCCTGATTGTGGAAGTTCATGAAAGAGGAATGCCTTGAAAATTTCCACAATGAAAATTTGCCTTCCATGCATTGAGCGTTTGATTCCCGCAACAACATGGGATGTATACATTCCATGGATAGGGTGTCACGGGACTGGGACAGAGCCGTAGAATTTCTACGGTCTCCACATGGGGTCTCATTTATAATAATAATTTATTTATTTGAGTATTTGAAACAAGAATACTATCGTCTGAATGATTCATTATTATAGTTCATTCTGGAATAAACAACAAAATACTCGGAAAATTTAGCATCCGCCTTTATTAGGAGAAACTGTCATACGCCACCCTAAAATGCTCAAAAAATTGGCCTCCACCTAAAGGACACCGAATTTCGAATAAAACGTGCGTGTTTTATCTCTTTAGGTTTCATTATGTAAATTAAAAAACAACATACTCGGAAAGTTTCGCATTCTCTTTTTTTTTTTTTGAAACCCTCATCTGACACCCCCAGAATGCTCGAAAGATTGGCGTCCTACCTTTATTTGGAAAATAACCTAATTTAAACTGTTACAAAAAAATGCAGGTTTATCTCTTTAGGTTTATTATATAAATTAATTAAATTGAATTTTTTGGAATTATTTTTTTTTTTAACTATATTTCTACAGAGACTTATATTTTATAAATTGTGATAATGATGATAAATTATTTTATTTTCTAGTTTCATTGTACAAAACATAGTAAACTATAACTCTATTTTTGTAAATTATATAACCATAGTTTATTATTAATGATTCTAATAAATATGAACATTCATGTTTTAAATTTTATATATAATTAACAATATCAATCTAAAGTCAACTATAATAGAAATATAGTATTTTTTTTGGAAATTACAAATACATTAAACAAAGAAAGCAAATTATATATAACAAAAATGAATCATATTTATCTATAATCAACTATAATGAACATGTACTTCAGTTTTAGAAATTATACATACATTAATTAAGCATAGTGAACAAAAATCAACCATAATCAATTATAGTTAACATAAGTATCATGTTCAGCCATAGTCAATTATAAACATCATACCCATATCAACATGCACCTAAACATTAATATTTAACATTTCTTTTCTTAATTTATTATTACTTTTATTTTATTAATGTTCTTTTATTACTCTTACTGGGAGTGAATGAACGATTTAGTACCACTTGGGGAATTCGATACTGACCCTCAGAGAATGAGAAAATTGCTTGGGGATTGGCGAATGGATGTTTTACCACAAACTTGTGGCTGGTGTTTATGTGGTTCTGCGAGGCCCCCGTATCCTTGCAGTAATTGCTCAATACCCGAATTTTTATTCATCGTTGGCATTATAATGTATCAATTCGTTTAGAAGTTTGATTGCATGGCTGACCGTATATTAATGTGCTTATGAAATTTGAATTGGTAATTTGAGGATTCATGTTTTTTTTGTATTGCTGGGAGATTTTACGTTTTTTTTTTTTTTTTTTTCCTTTCTTTATTTATATATTTTTATTTGATCTTGATGCGTTTTTGGTGTGGAAAAGAAAAGAATGATGTCAATTAAGATAATTCCGCACCAGGTAGTAGTGAGCTATGAAAAATATTAAGTATTATATAGTTTTTCCGTTTGTAAGTTGGTTGAGAGTAAAAAAATATTTAAAAAATATGGTAACTTAATTTAGGTTATTATATGGTGTTTAATATTGTTCGTGAACAATAATAATGAATTAAAAAATATTTTAGAAAAAGATAGTATAACTCATAGAGGTGTCGTTTCTAACAATAATGTGATACTCTTATTTAAGAATTCTAAAAAGGAGTGAGAAAGCACACTAAAAGTTCTCAACATATTATTAATACTAAAATCTTAGGCTTTTAGTTTATTTGGAATCATTCATGGAGATGGTATAGATGTTTGTGAGGCGTTTGGATTTTTTGATTTTGGCTATGGGGCTTTGTATATTATTATGGCCATATGTGTATGTCAGTTATGATGTAAAATTGATTTGGTTTGGGATGGTTAAAAATTGAGGTTTCTCTTATCTATTATAAGTATGATATAGTCTTTTAGTTTCTGGATGTCGTGGAGGACTCCAGAATGAGTAGAAACATTCTGAAGGTGCTCAATACATCTTTCATCTCTCTTATTCTCAAACAGGACAATGCTCTGACTCCAGATAGATTCAGACCCATACCCTTGTGCAATGTGGCGTACAAGATAATATCCAAAGTAATTGCCAATAGACTCAAACCCCTTCTCCCCATTCTAGTTTTTGTGGAGCAAATAGGTTATGTCCAGTGCAGACAAATTCTAATTAACATCATCCAAGCACATGAGGTGGTGCATTCATTGTTAAGTAATAAGAAAGTGGGAATGATTATGCAACTGGACATAGCCAAGGCTTATGATAAGTCGATTGGAACTACATCAGGGAGGTCCTTCTAGCCTTGAGATTTGACTACAACTAGGTCAGGTCAGTCATGGCCCTCGTGACTTCTTCTAGTTTTTCAATTCTGGTTAATGGTTCTCCATCTAAAACTTTTAAACCTTCAAGAGGCCTCAAGCAGGGATATCCTCTCTACCCCTTTACCTTTATCCTCATGATGGAAGGACTTGCTCAATCTATCCATCATGGTAAAGAAGTGGGTACTATCCAGTGGCTCAGACTCTCTGAGACTATACAGGCTTTGACCCATCAGCAATTTGTAGATGACACTATGCTTTAGGGCATCTACACAGTCAAAGAAGTGCTAGCATATAAACAAATCCTAAGTGACTTTGGCATGGAAGCTAGTACATAGGTAAGCCTCTCCAAATCTAAGATTTTCTTCTTTAATACTAATATTGGTATTCAGTAGAATATCTATAGAATTTTGTGCTTTCAAAGAGATGTGCTACCTTCCAAATATATGGGAGTTTGACTAACTGAAAAACCTCTGCACAAGAGTATCAAGGAGCCAATAATTAACAAGATGCAATACAAGACAAGGAAATGGACCATAAGATATTTGAACTTGGCAGGCTGATTGGTGCTTACAAAAGTTGTTCTTCAATCAATCCCCACCTTCATGCTTTCAACCCTTCCAGCTCCAAAAGGAGTCTTGCATCAATTTAGAATCATTCAAAGAGACTTTCTTTGGGGTAAAGGGGAGGAGAAAAAGAAACGGGCCTTGGTAGCCTTTGGTATTATTTGTAGACCTAAAAACCATGGAGGTCTTGGTCTGGATGACCCGAAAGTGCCAAACAAAGTTTTAGGGGCTAAACTATGCTGGAGATCGGTAAAAGATCTAGAGGCATAGTCAGCTCATATTTGGAAGGACAAATACGCTAGTAATTGGCAAAACAGAAACCTTATAAGGATGTCTGGCATCATAAAAGGCTCCTACATCTTGAATAAAGCATGGGAGAATAGAATCATAGTTCAAAAGAATAGCTTCTGGGAAATCAGAGCGGGAGATCTAGCTTTGTTTCGGGAGGGTAAATGGCAACAAGAACCTATAATGCTAAGAGAGGACTTTGTGGAACTCAAGAATGATACTGACACCAAAGGACTACTTAGGCTAAAATTTTTTTGGGATCAGACTAGAAGTGAAGGAAAACGGTGGACCTGGAAGAATATGAAGTTCAGGGATGATAGCCCCTTAAAAGTAAAAGCTAATGCACTTCTAGCAATGTTGTACCAAAGGAAAATACTGGTATCAGAGGATCATGACCAACTTAGATGGGGAATTATAATGAAGGCACCTTTAATCTTAAGGAGGCAAAGCGCTTAGTCCTGGAGCTTGATTCTGAGGAACCAGACAAGGTTTGGCAAAACCTATGCAGACATCAAGGATGGATTGAAACCAAACTTTTCATGTGGCTAGTACATCATAAGAAAATTCTTACTTGGGAGAACAATAGGAAGAGGGGTGTTTTGGGACCTTCTAGATGCTAGTTTTGTGAGTCTCAAGAGGAAACGATGGAGCACCTATTAAAAACCTGCAAATTCACCTCCAACTTGTGGGATGCTTTTTCCTTCATTTTTAGAATGACAGACATGCATAGAGGGGGAACCACCAATACCCTTAATAACTGGAGATGAAACATTTCAGATTATGAAATAATCAGTGAAGCTTGAGCTTTAACTCCAAGCTTCATAATATGAAATATATGGAAGGAAAGGAACAACATAATCTTCAAACATCAAAAAAGTTCCTACCATAGCATCATGACTCAGATCTTATGTCAAATCAAGGAGACGGTGGGAACTTTATTGCAGACTCACCCAAGTAATCCCCCTTCAGATGTTGATTTGCAGATACTTCTTTAGTTGGGTATGCAGGGGCTTATTCCATAGGGCATGGACGGGAAGGTAAAGAAACTAGCCACTCAGAAAGACTTATGGAATCCTCCCTCTTAGGGTTTTATGAAATTCAACATAGATGGAGCCTCAAAAGGCAATCCAGGTACTGCTGGTTATGGTGGGGTGTTAAGGGATGAAAATGGATACATCCATTTAATTTTTCATTGCCATCTAGGAAGGGCCACAAATAATATGGTGGAGCTAATAGCATTAGAACAAAGTTTAGATATCCTTAAGCAGGACAATCTTCAGAACGTCATCATTGAAGTTGACTCTGAGCTAATCATCAATTTGGTTAAGAGAATCTGTTGTGGTTTGGCACCGAAAAGGGTCTCAAGACATTAGAGGTTGCTTCAGGTCTTCCAAAGGAAATAGTTCCACTTTTTCCACTTGAGAATAGTAAGCTTCACTCATGTGTAAAGGACGACCAATAAATTGGCAAACATTCTGGCTAATAAAGGGGCTCTCTGAATCAAAAGCAGTGTTAAGTTAAGATGGAAAGAGATGCCACATGACAGTTTGAGGGAGAATTGTCTCAATCAGGTGGATGAGGACCGATCACTCTATCAAAACAAAGTAAGTCATCAACTGTAGAGACTGGGTCTAGCTGATATGGATTCTATATGAAGTGGTGTTTTAATGGTGTTTTAGCAATAGGGATGCAGATCTCTGCCCGTTTTTTCAGCCCAAGAAAGTGCGATCACAGGGGTCTTAGATGGACATTACTTGGCAACAAGTGATTCTCGGATGCTCAGATGACGAATATCAAACGTGGTGTGACGAGTTCCTTCTTCTTGGGGATCAAGCAAATGAGGTGCAGAGGTGGAGTGAAGGACGAGGGTCTCAGCTTTCTCAGCCGACATGAAACCCTCTAAATTACTACCTGTGGTGTCAATATTAGCTGAGGGGTGGTTTATGGTATATTGTGCACCCTTAAAGCCAGGAACGTTTTTTCTATGGTGAGTCCAATTCCACTCACCACTCTACACATGGCTAAGGTAGGACAGAGAATACCGCCCTCATCCAGTGGTAATTCTTTGAGCGTTTTAGTCATGCGATATGATCCTCCACTATTGGATCGGGCAAGGATAATTGATAGCTATGATATGACGTACTTGTTGGGTGGTCTGGGTGAGGCATTACTACTTGTGGTGTCAATACTCGTTGTGGGGTGGTTTATGCTATATTAGGTGTCCATAAAGTCGGGAGCCGTTTTTCTGAGTTATGAGCGATTCCACTCACCTCTCTACACGTGGCCGAGGTTGGAGAGAGAATACCACCCTCATCGAGTGGTAATTCTCTGAGCTTTTTTTCCTTGCGATATGATCCTCCTCCGTTGGATTGGGTGAGGATATTCAATGGCTATGATTCAGCGTGCATGTTGGTGGGTCCATGTGGGCCACTCATATTTTGCTTTTATTCTCTCTGTTGTATGGGTCTTTGATTACTTCAACCTTTGGGTTTGGGAGTAAACCTTAGGCTAAATAGTTCAACCTCTGGTTGTTTGTATTATATGTATTTTCTTCCTTTTGGTTAATTCAAATAGAAGGCATGACTCTTGCATTACCAAAAAAAAAACAATAGAATCATACAAATTTTTTAGTGATAAAGAACTTATAGGAAAGTAAAACGTAAAACTACCATTTCATGAAGGTAATTTTTAAGGGGAAAAATAAAAAGGAAATTTTTTGAATAACAAAAGATTAGGAATGTGAAACTAGTGATTATTGAGAAGTATTATATATTAATGATAGAAACATTTTTCTTTATGTTTTTAATTTGTTTTTAATTGAATTTAAAAATAATATGTTTAATAATATAATCATATATTTAGGTATGTCTATTTTGGAAAAGGTATTTTATAGTTTTAATTTATTTATCAATAATTATTAGGTGGACCATATAGATTTATTTTCTGTGGAATATTTAGGAGTATTTTTAGTAGCATTCACAAATCAAATGTTGAGAATTATTTTGAAAGCAGTTATGCACTTTCTTTTTTCCAATTAAATTGATTAACTAAAAAAGATTTATATGAACAAGTGTTATATGAAACTAATTATCGTTTCTTGGTCATGTAGTATTGATGATCCATGATGTTGGCACATAGTATTGTAACAGACTCTATTTACAAGTTAAGAATTTGTAGGCTAAAAATATCCATCATGAAAAATTTGTTACATGTTTTAAATATTTATATTATTATCTTATCTATTATTTTATTTATTTATTTATTTATTTTTCTGAATTTTGTCTACCTCCTATATTGATACAAAAATATAATTACAGAGAGCAGAGGCCTCGAGAGTACTAGCCCAGAGAAGTGGCATGATTACAAAACCTTGCTTGAACACTAACCAAAAAGACTTGCTTGATGACTAAATGGAGGAACTTCAAAGGAACAGAGATATATCTAGAGACTGTAATTGAAGACTGACCAGAGATATATCTAAACTAGGATAGATTGATTGGGCCCATTCAAGTAATCAGTACAATGTTTCCTTTTCAAAACTGGAGTCTGATCCATAAAAAGTTTGATCCAAAACTGAGACCAAAAGACAGGAGAATGCCACCCACGTCAGGGAAACTGGCAAATCAACATTGGAAAAAGGAACTGATCTTGAGAACTCTAAATCATGAAATGACTATAAACCCAGAAGGAATTGAGCATCTTCTTACAACAAAGAAACAAAAACCCATAAGCGCATACCTGATTAATCTTCATGAGAGGTTGGAGGTGATTCTTCAACAATGCGACACCCAAATTGTTAGGGATCTTCATCCTTAGAGGGATGGCCCTCTTTGCTTGAAGAACTTCCACCTGTTGGAGTGCTCGGACTAGCCTAGATGTTCGTGCCCTAGGTTGTAGAGTCACCTGGGTCCTTTCTCTACATATTAGCAATCTACGAATTATCATGCTTGTCCTTCGTCCTGAGCTCCATAGATACCCTTGGAGTAACAGCACCCGATCCAACAGTATCCTCTCGCAGCTCAACAGTAACTGAAGTGATGAAGGAGGAATTACTTAGAGTGCAGGAGAAATGAAAGCAAGCTGTGTGAGATTGGGTGTGATGAGAGCATGCTTCTATGTTAGGCTGCCCTCGGCCCCGACCACGTCCACTCTTGGTCACGAGATAACTGTCAAAGAAAAAGTCTGAGGCTTTAGACGAATGGTCCTAGGTAGTGGTGGAAGGTTGGTGGGTGACGTGGCCTCAAGAAATTCCTCTTCTACTCCGCATTCGTGAGCGTACTGTGGGCATGTTGAAGTGAGTAGGAGGAGTAGAACAGACAATTGGGGGAAAGACTGAGAGGGAGTGACATAGGAGGTTGCAGAACAGACTATTACAAGCATGAAAACGCAGTGGAGAATCAACACCGTCATCTAGAGCTAGAGGATACCCTGGGCTGTCTCGAGAGCAAGGATCTTCTGCAACACTGGAACGACATGAGTGCAGGGGAGGAGCAAGAATGTAAATTGAGAAGAGCGCCATCACAAATAAACATATATACTGGAGAGGGGAAAGGAGCTGCCTTAATGCAACATTGAAGTTGTTGGCTGTAGACATTAACTCTTGCTTCATGCGAGGCCAGATGGATGTGGCAATAAGCCATGTGCCCACCCTCCAAGCCGCCTTTGTACAGCTCGCCAAGCTACACACCCGCATCCGGGAAGTTCTTTTTATAATTATTGTAATAATAATAATTTAAAATAAAATTGCAATTTAGTTGACTTTAATAATTTTATAAACATTTTTTTATGTAAGCTTAGTATTCTTTTTATGACATGTAGTGTTTTTTGCAAAATTTTACATAATATAACACAAAAAAAAAAAAAAATATTTATAACATGCCTTGCATGTTTACCAAATATATTGCGAAAATGCACAAGAATAAGTGCATGAAAATGAAAACTATGTTCTTGAAAGTCAATGATAACTATAAATATCCAAACCCAAGAGAAGATGCTACAAATAAAAAAAAATGAGGTCTGTTGAAATAGAGTAGTTGGATGTTGAAATATGAATTGTTCTCATTGGTGTTCTAGGTGAAGTTGGGACTTTTTCCCTTGGAGAATATGTCTTCAATTCATGTTGAGCAAAGAGCCATGTCCCTGAGTTCAAGAGACATCTCCTTGTTCTTTGCGTGGATGACAATGATATGAAGAGAGAGATTCCTTTTCTTGTCTTCGTTATCCTTGAGGGATTCTCCAATGATTGTGGCCTAGGTCAGGAAGGCACTAAAATGTTGATGTTATTTCCCTATAATACTAGTGATTCACCCATTACTATTGTTGTTGTATCGCTTATTGTTATTGTTATGCCCCTATTGTCCCCGTATTTTTATTATTGTGCCCCACAAAATCCCTCTAACAATTTTTGTGCCTTTATATTATTATTGTTAGGTCGGCTTGGTTTTATTATGACCTCTTAGATTTGCATATATAGAAAGGAGGTTTTTTCATTTGAATCAACCATGAATTGTTCATTTGTGTAATGTAAAGGAGGTTGCCCCCTCAAAGAAGCTTATATTAAGACGTTCATCTATCTTTTTGTGAGCTTGTTTCATAACATTTGGTATGAGAGCTTTGGATTCTAAGGTTTCGATGCTCCAAACATGTCATTGTGGAATTTTAGTTATAAATTTTTTTCTGTGATGTTTCAGAAGCTAAAACAAAAATCCATTCGAGACAAAATTGTGCTGAACCTCTGATCTAAATTTCAAATTTTGTCTCGCTATATTTTGGGAGTATGATATGAGGAAGTTAGGGTTTTTTTAAGCTCTATAATTTCACCTAAAACAGGTCATTGTGGAATTTTCACTATAAGTATTTTGCTACAAAGTTTCAGAAGCTAAAAAAAACCCATTTGAGAAGAAATCTTTCTGAATCTCGGCTCCAAGATTCAGATCCCATCTCGCTACGTTTTTAGATATATAATCTAAGCAAGTTAGCATTTTTGCAGACCCCCAAATTACATTCCAAATAGGTCATTTTGGGAAAATCATCATAACTTTTGCTCTGAGCATCAAATTGAATTTTTGTAAGATGTTAGAGAAATAGAACTGACTGTAGTCTTCTTGGGTATCATTTTCAGAACCTATCGTTGAAACAGTGACCTGTGGCACATTGTACAAGTTCGCTCTACTAAAACAATCTATACTCATGTCATTGTGGGAGATTTGGCATCTCTTTATGGGAGAATATAACCTTGATCAGACTTGTGGGGTTTGAAAAATTGCTTAGAGGGTTACCACAGGAAGAAATTTTCAAACCTAGGAGATCCAAAATATGGAGATACATCAGATTCAATATCGAGCTCCTACAAAGTGGAAAAAGGTGTGTAGTTTTTTTTAAATTTTCGTGTAAGCTTGGTTTGAAAAATTAGTTTGAAGGAATTCAAAGGGAATATTCAAGCATCATTATCAGTAATTAATGCCCCGAAGAAAGAAAATGGAAACACCTAGTAAGCAACCTAAAAGCTCTAGCATGACTCATGAAGAAGAGGAAGAAATGCAACATGATATATCAAAATTACGAGATCAAATGCAACAAATTTCATTCGCACAAAAAGTAACAGAAAATAAGATGGATGGTTTAAAGAAAGACCTAGAAGCTAACATGGATGGTTGAAAGAAATGCATAGAAGGTAAGATGGATGGTTTAAAGAAAGGCATAGAAGCTAAGATGAATGACATGGAAGCTCAGATGGATGGCGTGGAAGCTAAGATGGACGGTGTGGAAGCTAAGATGGATGGCACAGAGGCTAAGATGGATGGTGTGGAAGCTAATATGGATGATTTAAAGAAAGGCATGGAAGATTTGCAAAAAAATTTGAAGAGAAATTTAACAAAGTTTCTACAAGAAATGCTTAATAATGGCAGAAGGGTAGGAAAGGGAACTCATGATGAGAACAAAATACATGTTAATTATGATTTCATATACTCTAACATTGGATCAAAGAACTACCATGTCCCAAAGATTGATAAGAGGAAGTTTGATGGCAAGGATCCTGGAACATGGATACTACAAATGGAGCAATGTTTCGATCTCCATAATGTGAAAAACACATAAAAGGTACACATTATAACATTATATTTGGAACTAAATAAGTTTTTATGGTCTCGATGGCTTTTCTCTCATAAAAAAATTGTCATTTGGGCTATTTTTATGGATGAAATGATAGCACATTATCAGGATACAAAAAGAAACACTTTTTTTAGCCAATTGATAAATATCAAACAAAAGGGTTCAATGATGGAGCACATTAAGGACTTCCAAAAATTGAATATAAGGGTAAAAGATATTCCAGAGGAGCATAGGATTGATTTGTTCATATGGACTTTAAAAGATAACATCCAACATAAGGTTCACATGTGGGAACTAGATTCATTGGAGAAGGGAAAATGGAAGGCAAAATTATGGAAACAAGGAAGCCTACCACTCACAATCATAAATATGGAAGTGTTACTGCCCTAGCCATCCACAACCTACAAGGTTGAGACCACAAAAATTGGAAGAAAAAAGATCAAAAGGGCTTTGTTACAGTTGTGATAACAAATACAGTAAAGGTCATAAGTGTGCAGAAAAGAAATTATTTTACATAGATTATGGAGAGGAGGAAGAAAAGGAACAAGAAATGTCAAAAGAAAAAGATATACACCAGGAAAAAAACCCTAAAAAAGGAATTAATTAATCCAACCATATGTTGTAATGCATTGGCTAGAATTACCACTCCTCAAACTATCAAGATAGAAGGGCATATGAAGAAGAAAAAGGTAATAATGATGATTGATTCGGGAAGTACCCATAATTTTATTAATTGTAAGACAACCTAGGAATTAAATTTCTTCCTATATCTAGCACCAGAGTGTGAAGTGATTGATGCAAGTGGAGGACCCATAAATTACTGAGAAAAGTGCCATAATATCGATCTATCCATGGGAGAATATGTATTGAATAGCCCAATTCTTTCCATTCCAATGGGTGGTGTTGATGTTCTACTAGGAGTCCAATGGCTACATTCCTTGGGTATAATAGCTTTTAACTTTCAATAACTTTTCATGAAATTCTCTTTAGAAGGAAAGGGAGTTGAATTGAGGGGTATTGCAGGGAAACTCGGAAAGATAATCACCTCTAACAGAATGACAAATCTTCTAAATAAATAACAATGAGCCATAATTGCACAATTATGTTCACTAGAGGTTGCCACATTGAAATCATCCATTTCTCCAGATCTCCAAAAAGTCATGGACAATCATTCAAAGGTATTTGAGACTCCCAAAGGCATCCCACCTATTCATGATCATGACCATGATATTAGTTATATTCAAGGATGTGTTCCTCCAAACATCAGGCCTTACAGATATCCCTATGTCCAAAAGAATGAAATTGAACATATGGTTACAAAAATTCTAGAGGCTGGTATAATTCAACCTAGTGAAAGTTCTTTCTCTGCTCTAGTAGTATTGGTTCAGATGAAGGATGGATCATGGCACATGTGTCCATATTATAGGGAGCTCAAGAAGCTCAGTATTAAAGATAAATTTCCCATTCCTGTCATTAATGAATTATTGGATGAATTTCATGGATCGATTTACTTCACCAAGTTGGATCTTCGTTCAACATATCATCAAATTAGAATGAAGACTGAAGACATTCCAAAAAAAACACTTAGAACTCATGAGGGTCATTATGAATTTTTGGTCATGCCTTTTAGCCTTACTAATGCACCTTCTACATTTCAAGATTTGATGAATTCCATTTTCAAACCCTTCCTCAAAAAATTGGTGTTAGTATTTTTTTATGATATACTAATCTACAACAAGTCTTGAAGGATCATGTCCAACATGTTGACATGGTCCTCAAACTATTGGAGGAGAAACAATTATATGCAAAAATCTCCAAATGTTTCTTTGGAGTATAAGCGGTGGAATATCTGGGTCCTATTGTATCTCATGAAGGTGTTGAGGCAGACCCTAGAGAAATTAAAAACATTAAGTAATGGAAAATCCCCACATCGATAAAGCATCCATAATGATTTCTCGGGTTGACAGGGTATTATCGCAAGCTTGTTAAGAATTATGGGAGGATAATAACACTTCTAACAACATTATTGAAGAATGATGCATTTTAATGGACTCCAGAAACAACAAAGGCATTTGGACATCTTAAAAAGGCAATGTACCAAGCACCAGTCTTAGCTACACTGAACTTCACAAAATATTTTATTGTGGAATGTGATGCCTCAGGAAATGGAATTGGTGTTGTTTTAATGCAAGAAGAAAGACCCATTGCTTTTGAAAGTCATCCAATCAACATAAATTATTTACACAAAGCTATTTATGAGAAGGAAATGTTGGCAATAATACATGCACTTAAGAAATGGCAAACCTACCTAATGGGAGGACACTTCAAGGTAAAAATAGATCATGATAGTCTTAAATGCTTTTTAAAACAAATATTATCTTCAAAAGAGCACAAAAATGGGTCACAAATATGTTGGGTTATGAATTTGAATTCATCTACAGAAAAGGGAAGCAAAATGTTGTGGAAAATGCACTCTCAAGAAAGGATGAGGACGTGGAAGCATTTTTTTGCACCATTTCTATTATCCAACTAGATTGGATAAATGAGGCAAGGGATAAATGAAAGAATGATGAGGAATTGTGGACACTCATTCAAAAGATACAACAATATCCCAATACAACTGATACATTTAACTGGAAAAATGATTCGTGATGGTACAAGGATTGGTTATACCTAGGTAAGAATTCCCAACTGAAACAAAAGATTCTTAGGGAATTGCACAACTCGGCCTTAGGAGGGCACTCAAGATTTCTAAAAACCTAACACAGTGTTAAGAAATATTTTTTTGGGATGGTCTTAAATTGAATATTCAAAAGTTTGTGCTGGAATGTTTAGTTTGCCAAAAAAATAAAGTTGAAACAATTAAGACCCAAGACTATTACAAACTTTGTCCATTCTAAGCCAACATTTGGAGGAGGTTTCAATGGATTTTATCATAGGTTTACCCAAGTCCGAAGGAAATATTGTTATCATGGTGGTAGTTAACAAACTTACCAAGTATGCACACTTTTGTACATTATCTCATCCATTTAAGGCAAGTACAATTTCTACTACATTTATGGAAACAATTCAAAAGCTACATGGAAAACCAAAGATTATTGTAAGTGACAGAGATCCTGTTTCCGCTGGAAATTTTTCGACATAATTATTTTCTTGTCTTGGTACTCAGTTAGCTCATAGCTCATCTTATCATCCTCAATGTGATGGGCAAATTGATATAGTAAACAAATGTTTGGAGGGATATCTTCATTTCTTTGTATCTAATAAACATGCATAATGGGTCAAATGGTTGCCTCTGGTTGAATGGTGGTATAACACTTCCTTCCATACTGCAACAAAAATAACCCCATTTATGGCACTTTATGGATATCATCCACCATCCATCAAATCATATTTAAGAGAAAATTCTAAGGTTCAAGTAGTGGAAGATCACATCATGCATTAGCAACAAATTCTCCAACTCTTAAAGGATAACCTCACCTTGTTGTAGAATAGAATGAAGCAATAGGCAGATCAACATCACAACGAAAGAAGTTTTGATGTAGGTGATTGGGTATTCCTATGGCTACAACCATATAAACAAATGTCCTTCAAGCAAGCTACGAAGGATAATAAAATATCACCAAAGTATTATTGTCTATACAAGGTGTTGCAAAAGATAGGTACTATGGCATACAAATTAGAGCTTCCTACAGCTTCCAGAGTGCACCCAGGTTTCCATGTTTCATGCTTAAAGAAGGTTATAGGTGACAATCTTCTAGCTCAAACAATATTGCCAAAGCTTGATGAGGAAGGGAAAATCATATTTGAACTTAAAGAAATCAAAGAAACAAGAACTCGATAGCTACGAAATTGATCAATTTCAGAGTATCTCATTAGGTGGAAGAACTTACTCGTTGAATATTCCACATGCGAGGATGAGAATTTTATACAGAAGCATCCAAAACTACTCAGGAATTGAGTACAACACATTTTTGAGAGAGAGGGGCATGTTAGGTCCCTATATTACTAGTGATTACCCCATTACTATTGTTGTTGTATCCCTTATTGTTGTTGTTGTGCCCCTATTGTCCCCATATTTTTATTATTGTGCCCCATAAAATCCCTCTATTGTTATTTTTGTGGCTTTATATTATTATTGTTAGGCTAGCTTGGTTATATTGTGACCCCTTAGACTCCTATATATAGAAATGAGGTTTTGTCATTTGAATCATCCAAGAATTTTTCATTTGTGTAATGTAAAGGAGGTTTCCTCCTCAAAGAGGATTATTTCTAAGGCATTCATCTCTCTTTTCTATCATTTTGTGAGATGGTTTCATGACATTTGAGGAGAGGATTTCCTCATTACTATCCTAATTTCTTGCAGGTATTGGTTTCAATTTCATGCACCCAAAAAAATAGAAATGAAAAAGATGTATATCAAAAATAAATTACTACCTGAAAAGAGAAAGTACAAGAACCTTGAATTAAGTGTATTCTAGCTCATCTTAGGAAGCTAATAAGACCCATGTTCCAAGAAAATAAGGAAGCAAAGTGAATTACACATAATTAAAAAGGAAACATAAATGAAACAATAGAAGTAAGGAAAGTATGGTACCAATAAGCATCAAGGTTGTTATATGATATAAATCAAGGTAGAGCAAGTCAACCCAATAACATTAAAATTAAAATAGAAAAAATGGATGACAAAGCAATGCCAACAGTCTAATTATAAACCTAATAATATTAAAACTAAAAAATCAAATATAGATGACAAAGCAATTCCAACACTCTAGTAAGCTTCAATCTCATGAACCCAACAAAAATAGAAATGAAAAGGTTGTATCTCGATAAAAAAACTACCAGTTGAAAAGAGAGAGTACAAGAACCTTCAATTAAGTGTATTCTGCCTCATCTTAGGAAGCTAGTAAGATTCGTGCTCCAAGAAAATTGGGAAGAAAAATGAATTACACATAATGGAAAAGTAAACATAAACGAACATATAACAACAAAAGAAAGGAAAATATGTCACCAAGAAGCATCAAGGTTGTTTAGCATTGATGATATTATCATCCTTTCCATTGGCATCCTCTTCATTGATGAAAATTTTCATTTTGTGAATTCAAATGTCATGTGATGTGAAGATGGGGATATGATACTAGCATTAATGATAAGTGAGTCATTTATATTTCATCATCTTTGTTGATCAAAATTTTTATTTTGTCAATTAAAATGTTATGTGCTGAGAAGATGGGGATATGATACTAGCATTAATGATATGTACATCATTTATATTTCATCATCTTTTTCATTGGTGTCCTCTTCGTTGATCAAATTTTTCATTTTGTCAATTAAAATGTTATGTGCTCAGAAGATGGGATATGATATTAGCATTAATTATAGGTGCATCATTTATAGCTCTTTGGCACTACATCATATGCCCATATTCTTAAGATAGAACATTTTGATCGAGTAGGGGCTCCTGATAATTGTAAGGCTTCTCTCTAAAGCATTTTGGTGCATTTGCAACATAGTTCTACAAGATAAATCAAGTTATACCAAGTCAACCCAATAACATTAAAATTAAAACACCAAAAATAGATGACAAAAAAAATTTCAACACTCTAATTAGCTTCAATTTCATGCACCCAACAAAATAAAAATGAAAAAGATGTATCTCAAAAATAAAGTACAATAGCCTTCAATTACATGTATTCTGCTTCATCTTAGGAAGCTAATAAGACCCACATTCCAATAAAATAGGGAGTATTTAGGTGAATTACATATAATGAAAAAGGAAACATAAATGAACACATAACAACAAAAGCAGGTATGTTACCAAGAATCATCAAGGTTGTTCGACGAGATAAATCAAGGTAGAACAAGTGAGTCAAATAACATTAAAATTAAAACAAAAAAAATAGATGATAGAGGAATGCCAAAACTCTAATTAGCAACCCAATAAAATTAAAATTAAAACACCAAAAATAGATGACAAAGCAATGCCAACACTCTAATTAAATTCAATATCATGCACCCAACAAAATAGAAATTAAAAAGATGTATGTGAAAAATAAGCTACTACTTGAAAAGAGCAAGTACAAGAACCTTGAATTAAGTGTATTCTGCCTCATCTTAGGAAGCTAATAAAACCCATGTTCCAAGAAAATAGGGAAGCAAAGTGAATTACAGATAATGAAAAAGGAAACTTAAATGAACATATAACAACACAAGAAAGGAAATTATGTTACCAAGAAGAATCAAGGTTTCTCTTCCAGATAAATCAAGCTAAAACAAGTCAACCTCATAACATTAATATTAAAGAACGAAAAATAGATAATAAAGCAATGCGAACACTCTAATTAGCAACCCAATAACATTAAAATTAAAACACCAAAAATATATAACAAAGAAATTCCAACACTCTAATTAGCTTCAATATCATGCACCTAGCAAAATAGAAATGAAAATGACGTATCTCAAAAGGAAACTACTACTTGAAAAGGGGAAGTACTAGAACATTCAATTAAATGTATTATGCCTCATCTTAGCAAGCTAATAAGACCTAATTTGCAAGAAAATAGGGAAACAAAGTGAATTACACATAATGAAAAGGAAACATAAATGAGCATATAACAACACAAGAAAGGAACATATGTTACCAAAAATCATCTAGGTTGTTTTACAACATAAATCGAGGTAGAAAAAGTCAACCCCATAGCGTTAAAGTTAAAGCACCAAGAACAGATGACAAAGAAATGCCAACACTCTAATTAGCAACAGAATAACATTAAAATAAAACACCATAAATGTATGAGAAAGCATCCCAACACTCTAATTAGATTCAATCTCATCCACCCAACAAAATAGAAATGAAAAAATATGTTTATCAAAAAGAAACTATTTCTTGAAAAGAGAAGGTACAAGAACATTCAATTAAGTGTATTATTTCTCATGTTAAGAAGGTAATAGAACCCATGTTCCAAGAAAATAGGTAAGAAAAGTGAACTACACATAATGAAAAAAGAAACAGAAATGAACATACAACAAAAGAAGAAAGAAAGCATCTTAAAAAGAAACATCAATGTTGTTCTACGAGATAAATCAAGGTAGAAAAAGTGAACCCGATAACATTAAAATTAAAACACGAGAAATAAATGACAAAGAAATTCCAACATTCTAATTAGCATCCCAATAACATTAAAAATAAAACACAAAAAATAAATGACAAAGAAATACCAACACTCTAATTAGCTTCAATATCATGCACCCAATAAAATATAAATGAAAAAGATATATCTAAACTGATATTAAAATTTGAACACCCAATAAAATATAAATGAAAAAGATGTATCTAAAATCATATTAAAATTTGAAGTTTGGAGAAGATAATTTGAGAAGTATGGAGACAAAAGAGAGCATATATACACAACGGCCCAAACAAAAAATTTACACTTCATCTTACACGTTGTTAATATGTTAAAGGACAAATAAGAGTGAAAACAATTTCGTTCATTTATTGCAAAAACGAAACTCAAATTGTTTCAACCTTCATAAAATTATCAACAGGAAGCATGTTTAAAACTTTGCACGAAATTTTTCCCAACCAAACTTTATTGCGATTTATTTAACCCAATGATGTCCCTCTTCACACTCCTTTCACTCACATTTATGATCTATTTAACTAAATAATTTCATTGTTCATAGGTTAGGTGGGTTGAGTTCACTAAGTACCGTGTTGTTTCCCAAAGTTTCGTTGAGTCCACTTTTGACTGTTTTTCTTTCCCAAGTTGGGTTTAGTTAAACGTTTTTTACTCATGTTAGTTAGGTTGGGTTTTCTTTTCTTTCCCAAGTTGGGTTGAGTTAAATGTTTTTTACCCATGTTAGTTAGGTTGGGTTTTAAGGGGCAGTTTTAATGGAAGAATAATTTCGTCATAGAAAATCCTACGTGTAAATCTTAGTTTTAACTATTTCAAATTGTTTGAAATAGTTCAATTTTGTAAAAGCAACTTCTATTTTCAACCTCTCCAATAAAATGTAGGACAAAATTGGTCCACTTAAGGATATTTATAAATAAGTGTATATACATTAAAATGTCAAGATATATGGTTGATTCTGATATCATATATCACATTAACTATTTCAACATATATAACATCCATAAATTTGTGGTCAATGAAAATTTTCCTTCAATTTATATTGAATATTATCAGATTATGGGTTGATAGTAAATTCATGAATCATACATATGTTTTCTAACATATGGCTCAATTTTAAATTAGACTTGATGGCATACATGGCATATATTTCTAAGATACTTTTTATTAATTTTATTTTGTTTTCAAAATTTCTAAATATAATCAGTATATCATATTCCATAATCACATTATAAGTTTCTGTATTCAAGTTTCTGTGATCCATAATGAATTAAACAAAGTCTTTCAGTACAAATTATATGAGAGAATTCTTTGGTCAACGCATTTCAAATCAATAAGTTTGGTTCATCATGAAGACCAGATGAAGAGGCAGACCATCGCAAAGGCTTAAATAGACAGGAATGTAGAGATATAATTTCAAGTAACGACTCTATTTGAACAATAATGTTTAAATTATACTATTAATTGGTTAATA
>APFE030102819.1:42393-84335 GCA_000404065.3 Pinus taeda | reverse complement strand
TGTTCAAATATAACCGTTACTTGAAATTATGTCTCTATATTGCTCTCTATTTAAGCCTTTTCCATGGTTTGCGTCTTCATTTTGTCCTAATGATGAACCACACTTGTTGGTTCGAAACACATTGAACAAAAAATTCTCTCATGTGAATTCTACCGAAAGACTGTTTAATTCATTATGGATCACAAAAGCTTGAATACAAAAATTACTACCAAATATGGAAGGGCCACTGCTATTAAAGTTCATCACTTTGAATGGTATCGCATAAGGGTTTCCAAGTTGAAGACAGATATGGATTTTCTAAAACGATGTAGAGACTTTCTCCTTATTCCTTTGTTTTCTCAGATTAAGCATCCTCTTAATAATTCTAGTGGTTGTTGCGTTTTTCTTACTGCTAGCATGGCATTAGTTCGTTTGAAGAGTGGTAGGGTGAGAAAGGTTTTTGATTTCATTTCTCGTAATTTTTTGTCTTTCCAATTGGAACTTTCAAATCAGATCTCTACTCCCCTTTGTTCAAGGATCTAAGCATGCTCGACTTTGAAATCTTCTAGTTTAGAAGAAATATGGAAAGTAAAGCAGTCCAAGAAGTTTAGTAAGCTCTAGAAGAAATCATCTCGCAACCTAATGAGTCTACTCTCCGATCTTGGGTTGATGGTGTTTCTCACCCTTCTGCAATCGAAGGTGAAGCTGGAACAATCTCGTATTCACTAAGTTAGTTTCCCTCAGGTTCATTGTCTGTTAATTCTTATTTGGTTTCTATTGGTTTCAATAATAGTGGAAGTGGTTCTATTAATAGTAATATTCAATTAAATAATAATAATAACAATAATTGGTTTAATAGTAATACTAATAATAACGATTATTTTTTTAACCTCACATAGGAATAATAATATTAAGAATAGAAATAATAATTTATGTCTTGATGATGATAATAATAATAATAATAATAATCGCCCGATTGGGCTGGCTGAATTGGCAGGGGGTAAAGTGATGTCCCGGCGGCGCACGTTCGGAGGAGTTATGATGTTCGAACAAGGGAGGTTTAATGCAGGTAGGTGGAGCGGCTGGCAGGGAAATCAGTTTACGCAGGGGATCAGTAACGTAGGTGGCTCGAGTGTTGGATGGGACGGCAAGACGGTGAGCAGCCCGAAACATTATGGAATGAACCGGGAGAAAAGACACAGGTATAACCACGATCATAATTCAACAAGGACGCGCATTGAAAAAATAGAGAGCAGGGGAGGGATAACAGTCTGAGAAGTTTGCCATTTTTTAGTTTGTAGGGACCTGGTGCGCTGTGGGATTGGGTCAGGTTGAGGAGTGATCAATTCCCTCCCGACTGATAGCCACCTGGTGCGCTGGTGGAATAGGGTAGTTGCTGTTAGAGAGTTGCGAGGTGAGAGGTGCAGAGGAGACAGGGTAATGGAAGGAGAAGGCAGCGCAAGCGGGAGGAGGTGGCTGCGAAGCGGGGGGCAGGAGTTTCAGTATAAAAGTCTGGAGGATTTGAAGGGTAAACGGAAGGTCGATACAGAAGGGAAAATGTATGTTCAGTTTGTGGAAATCCCCGAAGAGGAAAACGAAGAACAGCAAGACATCCAGGAGGAGGAAGCCTGGAGGAACTGGTGGAAACGCTTGCCGGGCGAGGACAGCGAAGATAATGAGGTAGAGATGGGCGGTGCTGGTGGCAGAAGCAGAGGGGACATGTGGAGCAGAGGGAGAAGGGGTCGAGGCCGAAGGGGCCGAGGAGGACGTAAGCGAAGGGACGTGGCGGAGGGGAGAAGTCGGAGGGGTCGATAGTGCAGCCCTGTCCAGGTTCCGGAGGATGAGCCAGTGGTGGACGAGGACTCTAGGCGGACCAGGCAGACGATCAGTGACAGAATCCGAATGGCGGAGAGGGAATACAGGGTAAAATCGAATCCCAAAGTGAGGAAAATTATGGAGCAGTGGGAGGAGGATGCCATTCAGGCGTAGTCAGAAGAGGAAATGGAAGAATGGGCTGCCTTTATGCCTGATCCTGGCCATACTAGGGGTAGAATGACCTTGTATAAACAATCCCTCCATTTATATTGGGTCATGAAGCGTCTTATGGCCAAAGCTTTAGAGCAGGTTGCCATGGAAATGGCAGAAATGGTTCAGGGCTTTCCCAATGTGAAAAAGGAACTGAAGGACATTGTTATCACCATGCTCCTTCAGGAAGAAAGACTGGAGGATCTGCAGAACCAGCTCGTGGCAAGTGGAGTTTTGGTAAAACAGGAGAAAGGCCAGCAAGGTGCACCAGACAAGTAGAGCTTAAGGCATGTTTCTTCGTTTTTGGATATTTTGGTTTTTTGTTCTCGTTTGGCATACAATATATGCTTGTCATGATAAATAGTTTTGAACTAGTAGACTATAGTATGATCGTAGATATAGAAGTCGATCTGGAAAACTGGTTTGATACAGTGATAAACTTTAAATTTTGTTTGAATCTGCCATTTTTTGGGTGATCAAGAGCCCCAATTTCCCTTCGGGGCGGGAGGAGATTATGATGTAACCGCTGTATATATTTTTTTATAGTAATGGAAATACTCAGCTTACAAAAGAATAAAACAATAATAATAATAATAATAATAATAATAATATCATTGGGCATACTAATAATAACAATATTACTGACGTTAGTGACTCTATTTTCAATTCTGATAATTGTAATAATAATAAGATTGGTAATAAGACTCTAAGTTTGGATAATATTGGTTTCTCTAATCTTCTTTCCTCTTCTAGTAATAGGGTTATCAATCTCTCTAGCTTTTCTTTTGATCCCCCTATCTTTAGTCATTTGGAGAAAGGTTTAAATTTTTCTCTTGCTCCTAGAAAGATCTCGGTCAACGATATCATCTGTGACATTAAATATGGTATTAGAAACTTACTGGATGTTACTAAAGATATCATTCCTCAAGGCTGTGCGGTTGTCCTTAGAAAGGCAAAGCCCCCAAAGA
The DNA here is from genome assembly GCA_000404065.3 of Pinus taeda. NCBI lineage: Eukaryota > Viridiplantae > Streptophyta > Pinopsida > Pinales > Pinaceae > Pinus > Pinus taeda. The sequence continues at coordinate 81,363 of APFE030102819.1, read as the reverse complement.
ATAACATCAACAAACCTGAGTTTGATGCTCTCAAATTGTTAAACGATAATAAGAATATTGTTGTTCTCAAAGAGACAAAGGTGGTGTTGTGGTTATTCTTGATTAATATGATTATCATCGAGAGATGTTGGACCACCTCCAGAGTAGTGGGAGCTACAGGAAACTCAACAAGGATCCTCTGAAGAAGATTTCCAAAAGTGTGGCTCTTGCTATAAAGGCTAGTAGCTCGGTTAGCTCATTCAATCATAAGCTTATTAAAATTTTCCCTCTTAGCCCAAGAATCTATGATCTGCCAAAGATTCATAAGGAAGGGGCTCCTCTGAGACCCATTGTCAACAAGATAGGAGGGCCAACTTATGTTCTTGCTAAATATTTAGCCCATATGCTTAAGCCCCTTGTTGACCATGCAGAATACTTCGTTAATGACTCTGCATCATTTGTTAATGAGTTAAAGAGTTTCAAACTTAATCCAGATGACAAGCTCATGAGTTTCAATGTGGTCTCTCTCTACACTAATATCCCTATCAACAAGGCCATCAAAGTCATGAAGTGCATCGCAGATCCTGATACAGCTTATTTAGTTGGTATTTGTCTTACTTCTACTTTCTTTTCATTTGATGGGGAATTCTATGAGCAAACTTGCAGTCTCAGCATGGGTTCCCCCCTCTCCCCTATGTTAGCTAATATATTCATGGAGGATTTTGAATCAAATGCCTTAGCCTCTTCTCGTCTTCTCCCTAAGTTGATGAAGAGGTTTGTGGATGACACTTTTGTCATCTGGTCCTATGGTAAAGAAAAGTTGGAACTATTTTTCCTCCATTTTAGCAATCAATCTAGTTCTATAAAGCTCACCATGGAATTTGAATGTAATGGTAGTCTTCCCTTCCTTGACGTCCTCCTCTCTAGGAATGATAATGGCTCTTTCTCTCATCAAGTATATTGTAAGAAAAATCATATGGAACAATATCTTGATGCTAATTCTCATCATTTCCGAGCTCAAAAGCTTGGTGTTCCCAACACCTTAGCAACTAGGGCTTTAAGAGTTTCTGATGAGAAACATATCAAGGAAGAGAAAGCACATCTCCTAAGTGTTTTCTTTAATAATGGGTATAGTAGACACCAATGTACTAAGGCTTTCCTCAATGTTGAAAAAGATCGTAGTTCTAAGAAATATAACAAGGATCAATCCTTTGGTGTTAATCATACTTTTATGCAAGTGACCACTAACAAGATTGCAAGGATGCTAAGGAAGCATAAGATGGCTTCAACCTTTCAGCCTTTAAATACGATACAAAGCTCCCTTTGATCTGTGAAGGACCTAGTGGACCCCAAGAATATGAAGGGTATTTACGTTATCCCATGCTCTTGTGGGACTACCTACATTGGTGAGATTGGTCGCTTATTTAATCAAAGGACTCATGAGCATGATGCTGACATCAAGCCTGGCAAGACCTACTCCTCCACTTTGGTGGAGCATGCAGATAAGTCTAAGCATCACATCGGCATTGACGAGGCCCAAGACGTTGCTAAGGTTAGTCATTTTCATGTTGCTTATATCTTTGACCGTTGTCCTATAATTTCGACTTTATGTGCTCGTGTAAGTCATTCATTGCCTTGGTGAAATCTTCCCCGTCAGTACTCCTTTCCAATTTTCCCATATCTCGTAGTTCATGCACTCTGCGAGGATGAATGCCATACAAAATCTAAAGAGGACTATAACTCGTGCTATGATTTGGTGAATAATTATAAGCAAATTCCGCTTGAGCAAGGACACGATCCCACATCTGTGAGTTCTCTCCAATCAAACTTCGTAGTAGGTTTCCCAAGCTCCTATTCACCACCTCCATTTCCCCATTAGTTTGTTGGTGATATGCCGAGCTGAAACTTAACTGAGTGACCAACTTCTTCCACAGGGTGCTCCAAAGGTGCCCTGTAAATTTCACATCCCTGTTCGAGATAATGGACCTTGGTAAGCTGTGCAACCTGACAATTTCTGTGAAAAACAAGTGTGCTACGTGAGTGGCACCACTGGTTTTTTGACAAGGAATGAATGTGCCATTCTCGAAAATTGGTCTACTACCACCATCACTGAGTTGAAACCTCGTTGTGTCCTTGGTAGACCCAAGACAAAATCGAAGCTAATTGAGTCCCACGATGTACCTGGAATAGGCAGTGGCATGTAGAGTCCTGCATTTTGGCTGTGTCCTTTCACCAATTGGCACACTTTACACCTAGTCACATATCGTTGCATGTCCCATCGGATCTTTGGCTAGTGATAAAAGTGTCCTAGTTGTTCTAATGTTTTGTCTATGTCGAAATGCCTGGCTAGACCTCCACTGTGCTTCTCCCGAATGATATTCTCTCTCATTGAACAATCAGGAATGCATAATTTCCCACTTTAAACAATAGCTTCTTCTATAAATTATAGTCCAACAATGGAATGTTGTTTCTCAGCAAAGGATTCTGACAAGCTTCACATGCCTCTTTGAAATCCGTGTCGATTTGATACAATTCATTCAAATGCTCAAAGCCCAGCACTTGTATTGTACTCTCCTGCAAGAGCAAAGCTCTTCTACTCAACACATTTGCCACCTTGTTGGCCTGCTTGCTAATGTGTTTCAACACAAAAGTGAAACTCTGTAAATATTCAACCCACTTAGCATGCTTGTGATTTACTTGATGCTGTTGCATCACATATTGCAGTGCAGTGTTATCAGAAAATAAAACAAACTCACTTCCGAGTAGATAGTGTCTCCAATGCTTCAGTGCTTGGATGACAACATAGAATTCTTTGTCACAAGATGACTACTTCTGCCTGCTCTCATTCAACTTCTCACTAAAAAATGCAACAGGTTTGTCTTCCTGGCTATGTATAGCTCCAATAGCCATACTGCTTGCGTCACAACAGACTTAGAAGAGCTTCTTAAAATCGAGCAATCTTAGGATTTCCCTCTCAGTGATTTTCTCTTCAATAACTGGAAGCTCCTCTCTGCTACTTCAGTCCAATGGAAAGGGTGACTCACCTTCTTAATAGTATCCAACATAGGTGCACATATTCCACTAAAATATTTGGTAAATTTACGATAAAAACTTGCCAACCCATGAAATCTATGAACCTCAAATAGGATCTTTGGGGATGGCCAACTAATAATAGCTGCAACTTTTTCTGGGTCCATCTTCAACTCATTCTCTGTAATCAGAAAGCCTAGATAAACCAATTCTCTTTGAAAAAGAGTACTTTTTCTTAGATTTATCAGCATTTTATTCTGCTACAATTTCTCCGACACACTTCCAACATGTCGAAAGTGTTCCTACTTAGTCTTGCTGAAAATTAATATATCATAAAGATACACTATCACAAACTTTCCAATGAACTCTTTCAACATTTCTTTCATCACTTGCATAAAGGTACTAGGGGCATTAATTAATCTGAATGGCATTACCAACCACTCATATAGCCCTTCATTAGTATTGAATGCTTTTTTCCATTCATCCCCTTCCCTAATCTGGATCTGGTGGTAACCGCTCTTCAGATCGATCTTCAAGATGTATGATGCCCTGCTCAGGTAGTCCATTATATCATCGATCCATGTCTTTGGAAACATGTACCTAATGGTAATCTTGTTGATGGCCCTTGAATCCATGAACATTGGCCATTATCCTCCTTTCATGGGAGCAAGAACTGTTGGAACTGCACAGGGGATGAAGCTCTCCCTTATCATCCCTTTATCCAGCAATTCCTGCATTTGTTTTCTGATATCCTCATTATCTTTGGGGCTCATTCAGTATGCTACGTTGTTCAGTAGACTTGCTCTAGGTATAAAGTCAATGTGATGATTAATAGTCCTCTTAGGAGGCAATTTATCTAGTAGATCATCCACTACAATATCACTAAACTCCTGCAACATCTCTTGAATTTATTCTGGTAAATCTGAAATTTCAGTGTGTAGTAACATTGTCTTTTCCCTCCTTACTACTGCATAATTTATTTCACTGTCTTCGATCTGCTTTAAGAATTCCTTTCCTCCCACCAGTAACACTTTTAGTCCACTCGTTTCTGTCATTTCTTCCTCCTTTATGGGTACAAGCATGTGCTTAATGCCATCCTTGACACACTAGTAACAATTTGTCTTACCATCATGCACTACCTTCCTGCCATACTGCCATGGTCTACCTAGCAGTATGTGACACACGTCCATTGGCATTATATCTCAAATAACATTATCTCTGTACTTAGTAATGTTGAACTCAACCTCACATTGTTCATCAACCAACAATTGATGCCCTTTATGAAACCATGACACCTTATAAGGTGTGGGATGCTTCAGCCCCTTCAAGCCCAACTTCTCCACCATCTTTGTGGCAACTAGATTATCTATGCTCCCACTGTTGATAATCAGCTTGCAACATTTTCTGTGCGACTTGAAAATTGTCCGAATAATGCCTTCCTTTGAGTTAAGTCAGCTTTCTCCTTCGCTGGTTTTAGTAGTACCTTATTTAAACTCAAGGCCTCCCTTATTTCTGGTACATTCTCTACATCCTAGGGTGGTGCCTCTACTTCATCTATTTGTGCAATATATGTTACCCTTATCTTGACCTGTTCTCCTTTAGGACACTCATAGGACTTGTGCCTGCACTTATGGCACCTGTAACACTGTACGATGGCTCCTCTCCCTCAGCCACTACCCCTTCCACGCTTGTATGGCCTTCCCCCTCTTGTGTTATGATTCTTCTCCAATGTCCCTGAAGTTTTCGAGCTGTTGCCTTCATCATTGGGGTTAGCAGCTTTGCCTCTACCAAAATCTCACTCTCTTCCTCTTCCAGATCCTCCTCCTCTTCTGTCATTCTATTTTTTATTTATCTTCTCTTCCGCCTTCAAGGCACTTTGATAAGCCTCACCTATAGCTCTAGGAAAAAGAATGCTTATTTCGTCTAATATATCCAACCTCAAATCATTTACGAATCTTGTTGTTTTCTCTGGAGTTTCCTCCACATAACCTACCCTCAGGTTCATGTGGTAGAATTCCTCTGTGTATTCTTCCACTGTCATTCCCTTTTGTTTCAAATTTTGTACCTCTCGGTACATGGCAATCTGATAATCTTTGGGCAGAAATTTTCCCTTGAACTTAGCTTCCATCATGGTCCACTTCTTGATTGGTTTCTTGTTCAACCTCTTCCTTTCCACTTGTAGATTATCCCACCATAAGGATGCGTGCCCTTTTAATTTGGTGGCAGCGAACTTCACTCTCTTATCTTCACTGATATATTCATACTCAAAGTACTTATTTAGCTCACTGAGCCAATCCAACAGTACCTCTGCTGAAAAACTTCCATCATAGCTAGAAATATCTTGCTTGGGCTTACTACTTGCTAATAAGACTACTTTCAACAACCTGATATTTGGTCCTTCATCATTTGATCCATCTATAGTTGTTGCAGCTTCCTCATCACTTTCATCTCCTCCATCAGGATCCCTTCTTCTCCCTGCTTCTACGGCCACCAGTTGGGCATTTAGGGTTCAAATTTCCTCTCTCAGTCCTTCGTCTACTGCTCCGCGTATACCCCTCCCATGGCCTCATCTTCCAATTTCCATTTCTATTAAGATACCTCAATTTTACTGCTCTGATACCAGTTGATGGAACCAACCATAACCTTTAACCTTTAAATTAAATAGTAAAGGTTTTGTAACATGAAATAATCGATTTGATTAAAGATTATGATAAAATAGACAATATATTAGTGGTTGATTGTTGTTTTGATTGCAATTATAGTTTGACTACAATCATGGGTTGAGATATTTTTGTGATTAGTTTTAATGAATGGCACTATGGTTAAATAACTACAAGATAAGTGTCTCAGTCTTGGCATTGCTCCTCCTGCCTTAAAAATCATGTTTACCCTAATCTTCTGGTTCATTTCATTTTTCTCTGGTTCATTTGTTGCTTTAGCTCTCTGTTGAGCGTTCTCGCCTGTAATGAAGTTTCAGGCCTCCACCTCTTTCTCAGTTCTTACTTCGGTCTATGAGTTGTGCTTGTTCTCAGCTTCTCAGGTGAGCTTTTCTTTTATAGCTTTCCTTTCTCCATTGTCACCAGGCTTCACCTCTTTTCCTTCACCTCTAATCTATCTCTGTCCTTGGTTTCACAGGGGTCCTCCTAGGCTCTTGAGGGGTGGACATGCACCTCTGGTTTGACTATTGTGGTTGCCTGTGAATGGGTAGGGTCTGCTCCTTTTTATTTTAGAAATGTTGTTAGGGTTTAGGGGTTTCGAGCCATGGGCTCTTTTCGCCACCTAGTGGCTTTTTTTGGTTTGTTAGTATGCTCTCTACTTGGCTATAGCATCTAACTGTTAGTGAATGAAGTTTGGTCTCTTCCATAGCCACTATTTTCTATGCAATTATTCCAGTTCGGGGTTATCAACGAGGGTTTTTCACCCCCTGTGTGATTCTTCAGTTTCGAGGGGAATTTGGTTCTTCTGTCAGGCAATTATAATTTTGTAATAAAAATGCAATTGTTCCCTGGACTATAATTTTTATGTTTTGGTATGCTTGCTTATATTTGTAATGGAAAGAATTTATAGATGATGACTTCTTTTGAGGAAATACCTGGTATATGTTGGTTGTTGTTGTGTCTTGTATGAGAATTCACTATTCCTCTTGAACCCTCTCTGGTTGCTCACTGAATTTCACTACTTGTTGTAAATGGTAATTGCATTGGCTGTACATACTAGTATGCTACTCTTTAGTAACTATTTCGCTTGTGTCTTGTATGCAGTTGTGCCCCTTTATTTTGGATCTTGTTGTTCCTGTGATGCCTGAGAAGACTTGTTGTCTCACTGTGTTGTTAATCAATTGTAAATATGCATAGAAAGAAATTTTAATAAAGTACAGATGGACTCAGAAATTTTCAATCTTTGTATATATTATGCCTCTTTGTTTATGATGGAAGAACCAACCCTTACAGAATGTTTCTTTTCCTATTTTGTACTACTGTATGAAACATATTATGAAACTGCCAATAGTTAGTTTTAGTTACATGCTTAGCTGTTCTTCTAATTTATCAAACTAATTCCTAATAATTAACTTGAAAGAAAAATGAAGATGAAATTACAAAACATAAACGACTATTGGGCCCTAAATGATAAAAATTCTTAGAAAAAATAAAATTAACCCAGGTGCTATGACCTGTTAACCAACCAACCTCTAACCTGTAAGACAAACACCTATCTTCTTTTTTTACCCTGAGCTGGATGCTTTTGCATCAGACAAGATTGCAAGGATCCTAAGGGAGCATAAGGTGGCTTCAACCTTTCGAACTTTAAATACCATACTGAGCTCCCTTAGATTTGTAAAATACCCAGTGGACCCCAAGAATATGAAGGGTATTTATGTTATCCCATGGTCTTGTGGGACTCCCTACATTGGTAAGGCTGGTCGCTTGATTAATCAAAGGGTTCGTGAGCATGCTGCAGACATCAAGCATGGCAGAACCCGTTCCTCTTCTTTGGCAAAGCATGCATATAAATCTAAGCATCACATTTGCATTGACGAGGCCCAAGTCACTGCTATGTTTAGTCATTTTCATCATCGTAAATTAAGGGAGACCCTAAAATTGAAAAAAGACCCAATAATTTGAATAGAGATGATGGTTGGAATATTAGTAGAAGTTAAGTCCCTATCTTGTCCTCTGATTTTTTATTTTATTTTATTATTTATTTATTTATTTTAAATCTATGTAGGTATTGGCATCCTTTTTATAGTATTTGTTGTTGATTTATTCTTCAATAGAGTTTATTTTCTTGACCCTTCATGTTTTTGATGTATTTTATCATCCTATTTGCTCTTAACTCCTTTTAGTATTTTTTTTATTTGTTTAATGGGCCCAAGACCCAAATTTTATTGTTGACTCATTTTAGTTATTGTTTTATAATTATGTGCGTGTGTATTTCTAATTTATATTTATATATATCTATATTAGGATCTAGAGACCTGTATATTTGTTGTATTATTTATTTTCTCCGTCAATTATTTTTAATTTCTTTATTTATTTCCATTAGTTAATTTATTTATCAAATGATCTTGTCTCAATTAGGGTCTTCACTCCTTTTTATGACTCCCCTCCTTTAAAGTTTGACTTCGATTAGTTATTTATTTATTGATTTTAAGAACTAATTGTTTAATATAGTGGTTACTTATTAATATTTGTTTTCAATAAATTAATAAACTAATATCCCAATTTAAATATTATCTTTCAAGAACTATTAATATTCGGTTTTAGGTAAATAAATTCAAATATTATTTTTCAAAGACTAGTCGTTTAATATAGCCGTTACCTATTAATATTTTTAATAAATTAATGAAATAATACCATTATTTAATACATTTCAAAAACTAGCCGTTAACACTGTTACATTTAATATTTTAAAAACTAATATCTTATTCAAATATTATTTTCAAGAACAGTAAGTAATTGGTCTAAATAAATAATTAAATATTATTTTTCAAAGCTAGCAATTATATCGTTGTTACCTATTAATATTTTTAATAAATTAATGAAATAATATCATTATTTAAATATTTTTAAAAAACTAGCCATTTAATATAGTCCTTACTTGAAATTCTCTCTCTACATTGCTCTCTATTTAAGCCTTTGTCATGGTCTGCCTGTCCTGATGATGAACCACACCTGTTGGATTGAGCTAAAAAATTCCCTCATGTAATTTCTACGGTAAGACATTTTTTAATACATTATAAGTTGTTAGAATTGTTTATCATAAACACCAAATATATATTTTGTAAAATTGGCTCATAGTTGCAACTTGGCATCCCACAAAATTATCGACAGGAAGCAAATTTAAAACTTATTTGGCTTTAAAAATGTGTGATATGGATGTGAAATCCATACTTTCATTAAGACTTGAGAGCATGTGTGAGGTCCAAATGATGAGTTGTGATTGATTTCCCACATCTATTGATAGGAGCACAGACCAATCTACAAAAAGGGGCAAAATTATGAACGAAAAATGCTTGACCATTGGTTACCAATAGATACAAAACACAATTGGCCTATAGGGGCGTGCATGAGCCACGAAACCACACTAACAAGGAAATATCAGTTTGATTGTGGGTCAGATAAATAATGCTACCAACAATATTCTTGTATCGAGTTGGTACGTATGGAAATGTAGGTAATTTACTATCATGTAGAATGTTTTGGTTGTATCCCTGTTAGGTCCCTGAGGTAGGAATATAATTATAATTCGCCTTAAGTCAATCTTGTTTCGGGTGGTTAAATCAGTTCTATACAGGATCACTTCTCTTAATGTGTTGGACATAAGTGGTACACAATTAAAATCATTGCCATTATAGACCGAACCGGTGACCAACAAAAGTAGTGTTATTCCTATTTTCCAAAATATGAACCTCTTATTCTTGAAATTCTCCAAACATATAAGATTATAGAGATATATAGCAAGAAAGGGCCAGTTGAAATTTGTGTTCAGAAGGAACACACATTCACAAGGATAGGTATGGTGTGCCTTACACTAATATGGAATATGGAAATGGAAAACCTGACGTTATACACATATGTAAGAAATATAGTCTTAGGAAATCATGGATACATTCATAAACATGGGAACAATTTAAGGAACACGATTTCGATATTGAGAGTAACATAAATATTAGTGGTGTTAAATTGATTGATTTTAACTAGTATTGGTATATCATTGAATTCAATGGTACCTTTTACTTCTACCATCAATACATACTTTCTGAGTGGGTGGTGCATGACATTCATGATGGTATGATTATGTTAAATGAAGTGGAGCTCATTTCCAGTGAATTCATTATGGGGCAACCATCAACAATGAATAAATTTTTGAAAATATGCTCTCCAAGGAGTACCACATAAATGAGTTATATGCACCTTGCATTTTCAGAAAGAAATATAACATTTAATGGAATGTGAGGCTTTCTGCCTTCCTAGCGACCACACGCCTACTATTATAGGCCAAGGGATTGGCTAATCCATCAAGTCTTTGCACGCTTGTTATGATTATTGTAGATTTAGTAGGGACCCATTTGTTGAAGCTTTATTTTACCCCATACAAATCATTTATTTGTTACTCTAAAACATGAACCTCTTATTCTCCAAAATAGGAACCTGTTATACAAGGCATTATAAAGTTTTCGTTTTTTTTTAATTCCGAGATTTAAAATGGAAACTGCAAACATCCATTTCAAATGGAAATAAGAAATAGGAAATAACGATATTTCAAATGGAAGGAGAAAAACCAATAAATAAACCAACTATCATTTACATTGCATCAACGGGTTACGAAAGTCTGACGTGGGCCGAGATATATGTGGTCGGAGTTTTAATAAAAGAGCTTTTGGTTGGTGAAATATAACATATGGGTATAATTCCATACTATATGGTTTCAACAAATAACAATGACCAACACATAATATGTCAACGGAAGCATAATTCCATTCAGGTTTATAAATATATATATATATATATTTCAAATGTTTTTCAAAAATGGCGACGGACCTTATCATATAGTTAAAAAAACCTATCATATTCATATTATATGTTCTTTCCATTTTTAAATATTTTATCTTACCAGAGAAAGGAGGCTTGAGAAAGCTACTAGAAATGAGTGAAACCAACCGAAATTCCTCTGGAGCCATGCTACAGAAAAACAAAAAGATTATAAAAAAAATTCTTGTAAAAAATGAGATTAAATTGCGAATGAACCTCATAGGACTTAGCTTCATCTTAGCTCAAACCAACCACAATCAAAACAACGAGGAGTAACAACGCCTCGCTCAACCAATCACAATCACAGCACTGAGCATTAAAACACTGGGTTAAACATACCACATTAAGAAATTAATAGAACATAAAACTTCACAGCAGGGTCTCACCCAGTATATATAAAAAAAATTCAATCGAATAAATAATTTGCCAAAAAAAATAATTCAACCAAAAAAATAGTTTTTCCGAATCATTTACTCTGTCAAATTATGTATTCGGCCAAATTAATTTTTTGCTGATTTTTTCAACTCCAGCAAAAATTAGTTTAATGTTTAGTGTTAGTCTAAACATCCAAAATTTTAGCCAGACAATAGTATGATAGTTCAACCGAATAAAATTCAGGTCATTTTTTTTATTTGGCCAAATAGATTTAAAAATTATGTCAATTTAATTTTTTGTTCACCCTAAATTTTGAGATTGTAATTTTTCCGGGGGTATTTTTCACAAAAGTGTAACCCAGCTTCAGCTTTTCACCCCATAAGACTATAACGATATGATGGGCATACGTCAATCTCCTTGGATCATAGCAAGCTTGGAGAAATATTTTCCAATAACTTACGTTTCATAGAAATGAATTCATTTTTAAATGGTTAAATTACAATTTCCCTTGGTTGGCGCTTCGTCTGCTTGGTGGCTATCTGCATGGAAGATGCCGAATTGACAATTTAGGTGATGGCCACAAAAGTGGCGTGTATAAATGATCCATCGCTTATGAAACAATTCATTGCCCAACTGAAGCAATGTTTCATGAGTTAGACATGTTTGATCACCTATTGATTTTGATGCTATGTTACTGACACAACCAAATTTCAATTAAAAAATAACATGAAACATTTTTTTTGGGTCACTTCATGCATCGTCCTTGCAGAGCCGTAGATATGCTTCTCACATAAAGAATATTCAGGTCATATTCATGTGAGATTAAATCTTACCCGTCAAATTATTTTTATAAAAAATAGTCAACAAACCAACTTCCAATATATAAAATCCCTCGGCTAATTAACGGTGTTGCCTATTTTAATATATTACTTTCTTCACCCTTCTCAACATTTGTTGTTTTAGAGCATAAGGATTTTCCTCCCTATGAGTGTTGACATTGTTACATTGTTAAGTAATTATTTTGATGTCCAAGGGTACTCGTACAATTACATATTTTATTTCTCCAAAACGATAATTTTCAAATTACTCTATAACTGCAGTATGAATATTATCATAATACTATTTCTATGGAAAATTATTTGTTTTGATTACAAATAAAATGAGCCTTAGGCCTATAGTAACAATTTTTTTTTAAATATTTTCTCTGCTAATTAGCTACGTAGTAGGATATTATTTCTCTCTGCATGTTACCAATTTATTCAATATTTTTTTCCCTTTTATTGTACAAAATAATTGATCAATTTAAAAAAGTTCACAGTATTGTTTTCTGCTTGAATATATATATATATTATATATATATATATATATTTTAAAAGTTTTAAATATTGAAATAATAAAATGCTTTCTATTATTTTCTTCAACATTATTTGAATAAAAGAATAAGATTTATTCCTGTTTCAACACCCCCACCTTACTAAAAATGTAAAACAATAAGAATATGTGTGTGTGAGAAGTAATTAGAGATAGTAGAGAAATGAATGTCATATATTTTTTTGTGTGAGTTTATATATAAATATATATGCTAACATTCTAGTGGACCCCTGTTCAAGATTGTTTGAGCTTGGTTTATGAACACAAATTTGTTTCTTACAAGGTGGCACATCTAACATGGATATAAACATAAACTCATACCTTTATATATATATATATATATTATATACTATGATATTATAAAATTTTTAACCTACGGTTTGTAAAGAAAATCTTTTGATACTAGGAAGCCTTATAATTAGTTTTATGTTAATGTATGAATAATCAGTCTTACAATACCACCTTTCTTTAGCTAGTTGTTTGGTCAGTTATTCTACCTTGTTTATTCTATTTATGCCATTTTTACTCTAAACATTCTAACAACAAATTCATAGGTAAGCACTTGTGGCTTAAAGGGATTTTGTCAACTCTTTTCTAGTACAAGCACAAATAACAAAAAAAAGAACTACATACTTTGATATAAATGCATTTATTCTCATTGGTCAGTAACCATAAAATTTGCATCTAGAATTTATGATTCCAGAATCACTAACCTTCACAAAAAACCTTATTTAATGTCTGTTATTTATGTTACAAAATGTAACTAGGTTTTGTCTTCATAACTATTATTATACTTACATTATTGTATATTTCATGTCAAGATCAAAGGAAAAAATAAATATTATTTTTCAAGCATGGGTTTCATGCTCAAATTATTTGGTCATCTAGGACAAGCATGATCTTCATGTTTATAGGGTTTATTGAGTTAAAATAATATTTTTCATATATCAAAATACTGTTATAGAGTAAAATCATTTTTGGAATTTGAAAATAAGATGAAAAAATAAATCTATTTGAGTAGAAAAACTTAATTTTTTTACCGTTAAGACCAAGTCGTCCTTGCCTGATCAAGTCATTCGTAAAAGGGGTAATTTGACCTCTGGGATGTGTATAAATAAAGAAAATTCAACCTTATCTGATGTATCAATCAGGAAATTTTGATCTCCAAGAGAGGAAGTGCGAAATTCAAGAGAAGAAGGAGAAAAATAGCAATGTTGGACACCTGATCCCATAAGGGTTATAGTGTGGAAGTTGAATAGTCAAAGGGAGTCTAAGAGACCTTGAAAATTATTCTAGGAGTCACACCAATGTGTTATAAATCTATATATGTTGAAAAATAAAGAATCCTATGATTATTTATCCTATTTTGCGTCCACATTCCATGTGTGCTTAACATGGTATCAAAGTGGGTGAATTTTCACCTTGCTCCAATTTGAGTCACTACTTTTATTAGCTTTTCTCTATTTTCTCTATCATACTTTCCAAAACATGAGTGATCTAATTGTATGCCTGACCTCACACTTCACTAATTTTCCCTCTATCACGAACCCGTTTTCTCATTTTTGGGCACTCTATGCAGCTGTCGATGCTCTTTCTTTGCAATTTCCACTATTTGTCTCATCATTTCATTAATTATAACATATGTCCCTATTTTGTGTGCATTTGATAGTCGGTCTCTCTTGGTATGTACGTTGGTTATATCTCAAATTATTCCTTCTTTGTGTTGATTACTAAAGACTATTTCCTAGTCCATGTACATGTTGCCAACATGTAATGTTCCTTCTCTATGTTGAATAATGCATGCAGTCCCTTCGCTGTGTTAGTTAAAGCACTATTATGAAATTTGGTTCATATGTGTTGGAATGTATGTAAGCTGGTCAAATATTTACAAGTCAGGAGTTTGGTTTAAATGATGTGTGTGCTCTTGCAAGAGAATACATATATCAAATGTATAGTGCATTGATGAATTACATGTGAACTATTGATGAATGTTAGCCCTCAAGACTCCTCCTAGAATATATATTATATTCAGTGTCGAAGACCGTGAGCTATGCACTCGGTCAAAAGTCCTGTAATGAGAAGAAATTTTACGGTATGTATGTTCGTGTTATTAAATCATATACCTCTGTGTTGAATGAAAAATTGTATGTTTTTCAACATTACTTAATGTTGTGTTGACTCCTTTATGTTGGTGTTGATGCATTTTATTGAAACTTGGTATGAACATTGTGTTGAAAAAGTCGTAAATGAGTTTTAATATCCATGAATTGTGCATTGGTGTGTTTCCAAACATGAGTATGCATGTGTTGAATGTAAAGAAATGTTGACTAGTATGACTTTATATATGCATTGACAAGTTTCTTTAAAGGTTGATTACATAGAGATGTTTGTATGATATGTTATGGATATATGTTATACATTGGAGACTAGGTAATGGTATGTATATATGGTATATGGGCTGAACTTTATATACATTTTGGGCTAACTTACTCTTGAAGGTTGATATATGCATTATGGTGGGCATAAATGCATTGAAGGTTTTTCAAATGTCATATCATGATTGTATAAATTATGGTTAGTTCCTTGTTAGTGTTCCATGTTGCATTATTTTTATGCCCGATCTTGATACGGTGGCATAGAATTGTCTTCATCATGGAAGAAATTGACACAATTCTGCGAGCAACTAACAACAAAATCATTTAATCTCAAGATAGATTATAATGAAATTTAGTTTCGACGTGGACTGAATGTTATCTGTTGCATTTGTGAAAGGGACCATTCACCTCATTCGAGGGCTAGTAAAATTTCTTTGTTCTACACCATGGTTGACTATTCAAGCTTGTGACATATCCCACTATAGAAACTAATGTGTAGATTCTAAATTTCTCATGAAATTTGCTAAATTACAAGACTAGAAGCTACTCTACTGATACACTGTAGAAAACTCAGGATCGAGAACACAAATCATTAGCATGCATCAATATTTAATACATATACACAAATCTTTATCTAGGGGAAATAAACTAGTCAAAACCCAATACTATTTGTATTGGATTAATCAAAGAATCTAGATGAATAAAATATGGTCTACTCAAGCTTCAGCTCAACCTTCACAGGTATCTTCTATACTTTACCTAACTAACTCACCTTGTCTAATATTTATCCAATATTTTGAGCCTCCAAGCCCATATTTACTTGCATTTTTCCCTTGGAAATTAGCCCCTTATTACTTATGAAATTCCTCTATCTAGAATGCGTAATTCCTATAGGTCCTTCTCTGACTGCATGCATGACCTCTACAACTTGGAATAGTTTACAATTGGTAGTACACTTCCCTTAAAATCCAACGTCAATTGGGTAACTTGAATTCTCTACATGCAACAATTATTTTGAGCTTATTTATACTTAACTCGATGATCACTCCGTGTGAAAAATGTTACATACCCTTGAGTTCACCTCCGCTAGTTTTACTAAAATTAATGCAAATACATTGCTACAAATTTGAAATCAATCATGTAAAATTGAACTCAAGTGTCCCCAACTCAAATTTACTGAGTTAGTTGAGTGACAAGAGCCACATCACCTCAGTTAACTACCTCCAAGTATTATTTTGAATTAGGAATTAAATTAAATTGAATTCGGAATTTTTTGCATTTTCAACACCCATCATCAAGCATCATATGTATAGGTCTATAGAACATGAATCTCTCATAGAAATGTTGTTTTTCCTTTCCTTATTTATTGTATTTGATGAATTATTGAGGTATTCAACTCGGTTCCATATAGGACAAAGAATTTGTTCAGCAAAAGCCCTCAAGAATATCTATGAAGGGAACAAATATCCCATGAAATTAATGAAAGCCAGGATCTCCATTGAATTGGGATTATTAGAGATTTATGTCCAACTTTGGCAATAATTTGCCTAGCTTACAACTTCATAAGATTATACATAAGTTTGTATGTAGCGAGGAATTAATATGTATTGTTTGACTCCAATTATGTTTCTTCTCTTCGAAATGATATGATAAGTTTGTACTGTATCACTCTGTTAGGTTATCGTAGAGTTATTTGAAGAAATAGCTAGACTTGGTTTCAAAAGAGAACGCAGGTCTATAAAGTTTTTTCATGTGCATAGGTTTATGTCAATTTTATATAATTTTTTATCCAACCTCATATTATCACTACATTTTTTGTGAGCACGTATAAATATGTAAAAAATTTCCAACATTGGAAAATTTTTTCATAGTAGAAGAGTGGAGTTCCAAGATATTTTTGAATGGCTCAAATTAACAATTTATTAAGGTTATTGAGCACTCTAATTCTATCCACTGCTAAAGATAGTCAAAACAAAATCAGCAAAACCACTCTTGCATACATTCAAACATGTCTACAAGATGCTAAAAGAAAATTTCAAGTTTCTAGAACTCAAATCTCAATTACAGCAAGAAGAGATACAACATAATCAAGATCATTCTGAACCTATTTTTGTTCAAAACATTGAGAAATACCCCCATAAGAAACAAGAAATTGTAGATGGAATACCCGTTTCAAGATAAAATCTATAGAAATATGCAGAAGTTTAGTTTGCACTTACCAATTCCATCTTCATACCTTCGAAAGAACTTGTCAACGACAAGCATAGAACCAGTTATTGATGTGACAAGGATGTGTCCTTTCATATTCCAGACTATTCCAAGCAAATATGATTTCAAAGATTGGACTTATTCAATATGGTTCACCTTCACCTATTAATCCTCCACTATAACAATGGATCATGAAATGCCAACATTGTGACAGAGTTGGCCATGTGAAATATCATTGTTTTAATCTTCACCCGTAATAGCCCTGGTAAAAAATTCATGTAAAAACATAATACCAAGTTCATGGGACACATATTCCATGATGAAAGGTGGGAAAAACATCCTAGTGGGTTTTCAATTGGTTTATTATGTCTAAGGAAATTGGCAAAGGCAATGGCAAAGGGTTTGGAAAGGCAAAATAACATTTTTGGCACATTTATTTCTAAAACTAATGGAAATTAGGAGAAAATGAAGGTGAAAGGTCACATGGTTCATGTGAGGAAGAAAATGAACGAAAATAATGGAAATTGAAAAAAATAGAGGCTTGTTGATAAAAAGGCTTCTAAGGATCAGTAGGTAGGCTTGGTCAGTATAGATTTTTGTTTGTTCAGTTTTGGATATCTCAATTTATTCTCACTCTCTCATACTCTTGGGCACTTAGAGTTCCCTTGGAGCACTCTTGGAGAGTGTGGCATACTTGGATGCTTCGAGAAATAAGGCAAAGGAGGAGCAGGAAAGTGCAAGAGGACACTGGGATCAACATCTACAATCGGTTTTTCTTGCAGGTACCGAGTTGCATGTATTTTTTCCTCACTAGTTTTGGCATGTATGGCATATGAATGTGGTTACTTGGTCTTGAATTTTCATTGGCATGGAGGATTGGCTGGATTGATAGTCATTTTTACTTGCCTTGCCATTTCCTCGATAGCCATGGTGTTGTGTGTTTTCCCTTTTCTTTCTTCTAGTTGGTTCTCATGTTCCTTATGGTTGTGGCTTGAGTTATAAGTTCCTAGAGCCTCAGTTGGACAAACACTCTGGAAGCCATGTAATGGATTTGGTTGAGTTATTAGTCCTACAGACTTGGTTAAAAAAATACTCTGAAGCCTTGTGACAACTTCGGTTGAGTTATTAGTCTCGGAGCCTTGGTTGGAAAATGCACTGGAGCCCTTGGTGCTTTGAGTTACTAGTGTTGGAGCCTTGGTTAGACAAACACTTTGGAGCTCAGCAATAGTTGTGGGTTGAGGTACTAGTCCTAGAGCCTTGGTTGGAACAACACTCTAGATACTGGTAGTAGTCATGGGTTGAGTTACTAGTCCTGGAAGCCAGGTTGGAACAAACATGCTAAAGCTCTGGATAACTTGGGTAAAGACTGATCTGGTGATGGTTTCTGATGTCAGACCATGAGGTGGAATCAATGTTTGATGGGTTGAGGTGGTCTGGCATCTGAAGGGCTTGATTCAGTTTTGATGTATTGTTCCATGAGATCCCACATTCATTCTTGGAATATGGCAAGTTGGTGATTAGCTGAAGAGAGATTTGGCTCATCCATGTCTATTGTTAGGTGGGTCATGGAAGTCCTGAACCTCATTGTCCTTTTCATCATTAATATGAGGTTATTTCTCCTTGTTAATTTATGATTATTATATTGTTTTATACGTCAATTATATGGTTTCTGTTTCCTTGGTATTTATGTTGTTATTATGTTGGTTGTGAACATGTATTATGATAACGCCTATGTATGCCTCTCATCCTGCTTTTACTTGTAAATGAATGAGAAATGTATGTATGGCCTAATAGATGAAATTGCAGCTAATATGTTGAGTCATCAATGCTTCTTAGTGATTATCAAGTAAGTATGAGACCCCTATGCTCAGTTTTGATATTAAGACATGCAACATTCATGATTGTGACATGTTTGACAAAATCCCCATCATGGCTAGTAGGGGTCCAGTCTAGTCCTTGTTGACATTTTTGAAAATGTAGCTTTGATTTGTTTGTTCCACTTCCTTAAATGACACATGGGGAATCAAATCATATCATCCTAACTTCTCGTCTGATGTTTACCATGGTTTCCCGATTACTTGGGTAGATGTGGGAGGAGAGTGTGACGGAGTGGTATTAGAGCATGGTTCACCCCTCAAACTAGATGGGTAGTGTGTTGGTCAATCATTCATGTCAGTTGCATATGTGTTCCTTATGCTTGTATTCCATGTTCTTGTTGCGTTTACATGGTGTTTTTCATGGTTGTAGTGATGTCATCATGTGAAGTTTGATGGAATTGTCGTGTGATTTGTCGTCATGACTCTATGGTTGTAGATGCATTTTGTATGCATGTTTGTGTCTATATGTTGTGATGCATACATTTTCATGGTGAAGGTTGGCGTACAATTAGCCATTGTATGCAATTAGGCCATGATGATGATATTGATATTTTTTGATGTTAATGTGTTGGCTAAGTTAGAGAAAGAGATGCATATCATTAAAGTGAAGTTGAAACAATGGACTTTGCAGTAAGAACAAATCATCATATAGGTTTCTATGGTGGGAATGTAGGTATGCTGGTTAATGTTTGTTATAAGTATTATGGTTATTGATATGCTTGTCATTCTATTATTATTATGGTTACATGTATAATAAATGCTAGTCGATTAGTGTAGTCATAACCACATGTGTTGGATAGTCATGAATCATAGTAACATATGGTTGTATACATTTATATTGTTGTTTTATAAAATATAACTTTATGATTATGTTATATGTTGTTGATGAGCATGTTATATGTTAACTTGTTGTTGTTATATGTTACTTAATGGTTAGGGTTATCTCATTAAGATCTTGATGTTATATGTATCATGATAAATTGTATTGGCACCTCTAGATGTTTACGGTTATGACATGAAGGTATGAGTTTGACTATGCCATATATTTGATGTTTGAGAGTTTCATTATGTCATCTAGTTGATTTATTTAACATGGTGTTTTTGCAAGTTGGCTAAATGTTTGATTAATTGCATAATATGAATATGTGTATATAACATAGTTTGAAGGAATAGTCTTGTTTTAAGATGGTTTTACACACACATATGTCTTGAGATAGTTGATATGTACTTGAGTGTAATTATTTGATATTTGTAGCGTTATGTCTAATGAATATGGATTATGAAATGATTTTTAGTCTTGGTAAAGGTTGATTTCAAAGTAGTAGATATTATTGTTTTGATATTTGGAACATGTGGTTGACATCTGTGAGCAGTTGCAGCATAACATGCCTTCCATTAGTATGGTGGGGTATGGTAACTAGTATATTGTTATGCTTAGTTATGCACTGACAATTATGTGTTTATGGTCGTTTAATGCAGGGTACTACACGGCAAAAGTCATTTCCATTAAATCTTAAAGAAGGCTCGAGTTGACCTTGCACGTGGAGGCACTGGAAATCATGGAGATGAAGTCATCGTTTCCATTTTTAGTGTTGTGCTTTCAATATATATTTTTTTTTTTTTCGCTTGATTTTTTGTTTTTTATGTCTAGTGCATGATCATGCCACTTTGTTTGCAATGTTGTATTGTTATTGGTTTTCACGATTTTCTTGTTGTTCCCTTTTATATTTTGAGGCTCTTGGCAATTGGTTGGGAAGCAAGAAAATAATCGAGCTTGAGAAGAGCATAATGAAACCTAGCAGGCAATGTAAGACTCAAATGAAGCTCAGTCCATGAGAAAAGGCAATTGAAGGAAATAGTATGACAACTAGCAAAATTGGTTCGGTCCATTGGGATAATAGACGATGGTGGGACAATCATGAGAAAGGTAACAAGAAGGGTAAAGTAAATGGATTTGAGGTTTCATATTCCTTGGCTATGTTAGGAATTGTTGTTTTCAATGTTGTGCATGAATAAAGGAAGTTCTCTTAACCTTGACCTAGATATCTAGTAATTATGTTGTGATCATGATTGCTTTATGCTAATTTTTATATTTATATATGTATGTATATACATTGTTATATGATAGGGGCCCCAGGGACTGTGATTGTTTTATTTTGATGTTTATATGTATAGAAGTATGTATGTATGTTGTTTTCTTACAAGGTCACCATGGATCATTCTTGTGGAGGAATGATTGATTATGCAAGTGAATGACATGAAGAGGTCCAGGGTTTATGATTAGCCCTAAAATATCTCTAAGGTTAGTATCATGTGGAAATGATTTGATATTGTATGCTTGTATTATTCCTATGTTTATGTTATGAGATGTAACACTGAAGGATACATTAGTGAAATGAAAATAAAGTGCTTTGTGGAATGAAAAGATAAGCATGGTTGGTGGAGAGACACTGCAAGCAAGGTTTCTTTGTAGAGGCAATATGGTTTTGGATGTACAGTACTATTTATTTGTATATATTGTGCATGTTGTATTATCATTGGTTGTACCTATGGTGATGTGTAATGTTGTATATGTAGTATTATGTACATATGATGTTGTATGCATTTTATATATATGGTGCTGTGGGTATATTACATATGCGATGTTGGGTAAAGATGGTGTTATGTACATATTGGATAAGGAGTGCTCTGTACATATCGTACTATTTGCATGTTAGATATCCGGTCTTGTGCACACATGGTGTTGAATGCATGTTGCGTATGTGGTGTTGTGTACATATGGTTCTATGTCTATGTTGTATATGCACTGTGATGTACCTATGGTGTTGGGTGCATGTTGTACATATGTTACTATGTAGATATGGTGTTGTGTGCATTATCGTACATGTGTTACTATGTGCACATGGTATTGTGTACATGTTGTATATGTGGTCTTGTGCATAGGTGGTGTTATGTGCATGTCGTGCATGTGGCACTATGTACATGTGGTGTTGTGTATCTATCTTCAATATGTGAATTATCTGTCTTCTATTCATTAAAATAAAATTACATATATACAGAGTGTTGTCTCAAGATAGGGAGACTATTTTGGACACACAATCTATTGGTTGAGGAAATCTCTCAACCACACACCAAACTAGGAACAAGTAGATATAGCCAACTCCTAGAGAATAGGAACTAACTCCTTACATGGAAAGAATCACAACTAGAGACAAGTAGGAATTAGATATTCCAACACTCCCCCTTAATGAGTACTTCTCTCCATATCAATCTGCAAAATATCGTTATGGTCAGATATACCAAAAAGAATATGTCTATGTCCATATAGAGGAGCAACCATCCAACGAAATGCATGGGTATTTACCGCTGCAACTGCCAGTCTTGTAGGATGTCCTTCTCATACATAGTTCTTTCAACCATTATAACTACACACCTGTACTTGTACCTATAAATCCCCCTCCAATATCATCATAGGTTTTATCAGATTACCAGTAACCATGCTCCAGGTTTTATCAGATCACACTCAACCACGCCACCAAGCGCTCTTATCCATCAAGGCTAAACATAACCACCAAGGCTCAACTCGGACAGGAAGGCTCAACATAGCCATGAAGGCTCAACTCAGCTATGAAGGCACTCTAGCCACTATGGGCTACAATATTTCCACTAGGGCACTCAAGCCACTCTGGGCTACAAAACTGCCACTAGGGCACTCCAAAGACCCAACTCAACCAGGCCGAGGGTTTTCTCAGTGAACCCTAAACCATGCCAATATCCAACTTCATTATTACATGTGGTTTCTGGCTTACCACAAACCAACACTGCAAATACAAAGTGATTTTTAGATCACCACGAACTATATTGGGGTACACGTGCCTTACAAGGCGTACGTTTCATGCTGCAACTCTAGAGTTACTAGGTACACAGTTTACAAAGACCACTATAAACACCCTAGGCTTGCTTACTAATCAAATTTGACTCATAAAATAACATGCTAGTGAGTCTATTCCACAAACTCACAGTGACTCACACAAAATTTCACCTAGTTGTCCATCATCCTCCAATCTCCGATGCTACTCGTGAACTTCATCTTTTGATCACATCCTAGGCATCTTTATTTTTTCTGTCTATTTCTGATTTAATTGTGTTGGATTTACTTGCATGATTTGTTAGAGTAGCCAATTCTAACAAGACCACTCCATTGAGTTAGCTAAGCTCAATGCTTCTAATTCCAAACATTTATAAATACCACATTAATTTGTTTCTCATTGGAGCTTGTTTTTTAAACATGAAATTGTAAAAAATTTCACTTTTACATTCAGTTGATCAAGCTCAGTGCATTTACCTTCTCAAAATCCAATTTTGTCTAGTTTACTGAAGGAGACAAAAGAGGGTAGAAGAGAGAGAAAAGGGTAGTGAACTTTTAATTACATGAGAAAGCCACTCTCTAGATCTCTCCGATCTTAGCTGAAAATTCCCTTCATGGCCTTTTCCTCATGCCTCAGAATGTGTTTTTCCTTAGTATCTATGGCTCTACCCCTCCCTACCTTGACAATTTGCAATTGACGGGTCCAAGGTTCAAACCCGGAAGCCACCAAAGTGATGGCATTAAAATTCAACAAAATATGCAGAAATCCCTTACATGCAATTGATTTCAACTCCCCGAGAGAATTCTCATCCTCATGACAGTCTAAGTTCTGATGTTCAAAGTTTGTGGTTGTGAACTATACAAACTGTTGGATTGGGATATATGTCTCACTCAACCTTCCTGGTCCTCCTATCAGGGTCTGGCCTGAACGGTTTCTTCAGTCACGATGTATGTATCAACTTGTTCAAACACACTCGACAAACAGTCAGTCATTTTGATAAAGAGCCCCATCCATATCCCTCAAAAGGTGAAGATGGGAATGCTCCAAGAATATGAAACTGAAGGCAAGGTGGGTGCCTGCTAATGCCCATAAGATAAGGTTTCTTAAGAATATTGTCGCTTGAAGTGTACCAAAGAGCTCATTGTCACAGTCACCCCCGTGGCTGAATTTGATTTGCAATGGGATTCAGATACATAAAGGAAGTTGTGCAATATGCTTAGAGACAATGAAGCCCAACCACGAACATGAGATTTTTTTACTCCAAAATGTTCTCATTCTTTCCATTTTGCATTCATTGCAACCAATATCCATCATGGAAAATTTATCTATCCTGTATGCAAAGCGAAATGGAAAGAAGTGGCATGGACGGTTCTCGTAGTGGAGGCTAAGAGCACTGATATTGGTACCACTACAACTACACCAATAGTTAGAAATGGAAACCTACAGATTTGAAGATGACAAAATGCTCCAAGAGAAGAAGAGGAAGCTTTTATAAATACAAAAGAAGAGAAAGCAAGGCTATATCCAGTGTTGAGAATCAGAAAAACTATTGTAGAGGACTAAAACAAAAAACAAGCAGAGGACTGATCACCATATCAACACTAAGCACTTGAATACAGCCTGTCAAATCCTCTTGTCGGAGCAAGCAGTCACTCACAAACCATGCTCCTCATGTAATCCCTTTTCATGTCATTATCAAAATTTGTCTGCGCAAATTCTAGGACCCTTATCGTCGCTAGCCTCACAAGGCCATTCACCTTAGAGGAGTACATCCCCTGCAGCAAAAAGTTAAACACACGAAATAGAACAAAAAATAAAAAATCAAACTGAAATTATATGTTTTTCACATGTAGCTACATCAATGTTCTCTCATTTGATAATAATGGTTTTAAGGTACAAAATTATAGACTTTCACTAAACTACAATATCCATCAATTAAGATGGAAAAACTAAAAAAAATAAAAAAAATAGTACAAATACACTTTTATTTTCCTCAGCCCAGGAGGGGCCAAGCCCACGATGGGCTAGGCCCTCAGGGCTCTGATACCAACTTAAAATTTCAATATGAAAATTATCAGTCTTCTATTCATTAAAATAAGATCACATATATACAGAGTGTTGTCTCAAGATAGGGAGACCATTTTGGACACGCAATATGTTGGTTGAGGAAATCTCTCAACCACACATCAAACTAGGAACAAGTGGATATAACCAACTCCTATAGAATAGGAACTGACTCCTTACATAGAAAGAATCACAACTAGAGACAAGTAGGAATTAGATATTCCAAGAGTATGGTTTGGATGTGCAATGTTATTTCTTTGTATATATTGTGCATGTTGTATATTCATTGATTGCACCTATGGTGATGTCTAATGTTGTATATGTAATATTATGTACATATGATGTTGTATGCATTTTATATATATGGTGTTTTGTGTATATTATATATGCAATGTTGGGTGTCGATGGTGTTATGTACATATTGGATATGGAGTGCTCTCTACATATTGTACTATGTGCATGTTAGATATGTGGTGTTGTGTGCATATGGTGTTGAATGCATGTTGGGTATGTGGTGTTCTGTACATATGATTCTATGTATATGTCGTATATGCACTGTGATGTACATATGGTGTTGGGTGCATGTTGTACATATGGTACTATGTACATATGGTGCAGTGTGTAGGTGGTGTTATGTGCATGTCGTGCATGTGGCATTATGTACATGTGGTGTCATGTACATTTCATCCATGTGGTGTTGTGTACATGTGGTATTGTGTACACCTTGTACCGGTGGTATTATGTACACATTGTACATGTAGTGCAATGTACATATGGCAATGTGTAAATGTCATGTACATGTGATTTTGTGCACATTTTATGTAGGTAGTGAAGTGTACACGTTGTACTATGTACATGTTGTGCATATGGTATGGGTGTACATGTTGTATTGTGTGCATGTCATACATGTTGTGTTGTGGGCATGCGGTACTATGTATGTGCATTTTGTAGTTATGGTATCATGACATGTCTATTAATTCTGTTGCACTATCTGTACATATATGTATTGTGTTGTACATCAAGTGTAGGTGTATGTATTGTGTTGTGGTGTACACAGGATGTAGGAGTATTCATTGTGTTGTGTTGTACACTAGGTGTAGTTATATGTGTTATATGTCAGGTGTACGTGCATGCATTGTATGGAATTATATGTCGTGTGTGGTTCCATGTCTGGCATGTATACTATGTGTATGTGTGAATTGTTGAAGAGAAGGAAGTGGGTGTTTTTCAAGTGTGGTAATTGAGTCGGTGTGCATACGAAATAAGGACAAAGGTAGAAGCTAATGATTATTAAAGGATAAGTATAATTATTTTATTTCAGTTTTACTATGCCTGTTATTTATGATTCTGGTCTATAATAATTATATGTGATCTATAATTTTGGTTTATGATGGCTACATGTGATTTATGATTCTGATCTATGATGGTTGCATTTTGAACTAACCTGATGTGATATGTTTATACATGATGATTTGGTCAAAGATTGTATTTTGACTTGTTGTGAGAGGAAGTAAACAGGATTGCAAGTGTACAGGATTGTAAGTGTATTCTATGTGAGTTCACTTTTGGAGCTCTCATTCTATTCTTTATTTTTCATACTCTTGGAGACGTAGAGTTTTCTTGGAGCACTATTGGATAGTGTGGCATACTTGGATGCTTAGAGAAAGAAAGGAAAGGAAGAGTATGAAAATAAAACAAGAAATCAGGATCGATAGCTACAACGCATTTTTATTGTAGGTACCGAGTTGCATGTGTGTTTTCTTTATTTTTGGCATGCATGGCATGTGCATGTGGTTTCTTAGTCATTATTCCTCATTGGCATGGAGGATTTCCTAGATTGACAGTGGTTTTAGATAGCCTTTCCATTTCGTGGATAGTCATGGTGTTTTGGGTTTTCCATTTTGTTTAATGTTTGGTTCTCATGTTCCTTGTGGTGGTGGGTTGAATTATAAGTTCCTAGAGCCTTGGTTCTACAAACACTCTGGAGTCCTTGTAACGACTTGGGTTGAGTTACTAGTACTAGATCCTTGGTTGGAAAAATAGTCTCGAGCCCTGTAATAGCTTAGGTTGAGTGATTAGTGCTAGATACTTGGTTGGAAAAATGTTATGGATCCCTTGGCAGGTTTATTTACTAGTCCTAGAGCCTTGGTTGATAAAATGTTCTGCATCCTAGAAACAATTCTGGGTTGAGTTACTAGTCCTCATGGCTTGGATGGACAAACACTAACGAGCCTAGAAACAACCATGGGTTGAATTAGTTGTCTTGTAAGCTGGGTCGGAAAAAATAGTTTGAATCATTAGACAAATTGGGTAGAGATCGATCTGGTGATGGTTTGTGATGTTTGACCGTGAGGTGGAATCACTATTTGATGGGTTGAGGTGGTTTGGCCTCTGGAAGCCCTCGTTTAGTTTTGATGGATTGTTCCATGAGATCCCACCTTGATACTTGGAATATGGCATGGGGGTCACTGGTTGAAGAGAGATTTGGCTCAACCATGTCCATGGTCAGGTGTTTCGTGGAGGTCCCAAATTTGGTTGGCCTCTGAATCTTTAACATGAGGTTATTTGTCCTTGTTAATTCATGAGTATTATACTAGTTTATGTGGATTATATGATTGTTGTTTCCTTGGTATTTATGTTTCTATTATGTTGGTTATGAGCATGTATTATGATAGTGGCTATGTATGGATCTAATCATTTTTTTAATTGTAAATGAATGAAAAATGTATCTATGGCTTAATAGATGAAGTTGCAGCTAATATGTTGAGGCATCAATGCCTCTTAGTGATTATTAGATAAGTATGACACCCATATGCTCAATTATGTTGTTAAGACCTATAGCTCTCATGTTTGTGACATGTTTGATGAAATGCCTGTCATGGTTAGTAGGTGTCCAGTCTTGTCCTTGTTGATTTGCTTTCAAATGTATCTTTGTTCCTCTAGTTCCACTTCCTTAACTAACACATAGGGAGTTGAATCATATCATAGTAAATTCTCATTACATGTTTACCCCGGTTGGCCAGTTACTTGGGTAGATGTGGGAGGAGGGTAGTATATCACTTGTGTAAGCATTGTGGTCAACATACACATTATTCAAATAGATGGTTAAAAAATAATCCTCTTGCAAGAGCAAGGATTCATGATTGATGGATTGCTTCATGGAAATGGGCTTCAATAACCAAAAATATATTTCGTTTATATCACAATTTTTTTTCACGAGTGCTAGATAGTTTTGTAGTTGAGTTTCTCCATATTCTCACCTTGTATATGAAAAGGGGGGAATTGATGGTCATCTACAAGTTTCAGAGATACATCAAACAATATTGAGTCACAAATTGAACCTATTGCATGAGCCTACATCAGGAGTCAACTATACCAAGATTTAGAGATGTTAATAGAGACAAAGAAACCCCTCAGATGGTTTGTAGCCTTCCTTAAACCACTGCAGGTTGAATACCTCCCTTTTTCCACGTTGAAGGTCTCCCTCAACAAAGCATTAATGAGTACTTCCTTTGGCATACGACTTTAGCTTCTTACTATATTTGGAAGAGTTTTGGGAACTACATTACTCGTTTTAGTGTTGGTGGTCATCCTTAAACCACTATCGATTCAGACCTCAAGTTTTCCCACCTTATGCCATCATCTTAGAGAGTGAATTCAACTTATTTTTGTCATGTGTTGTTGTATTTTTGTATTATATCTTTCTTCTTGGACTTGTATATATCCCTTTGGATTAAGGGGGAATGTTGGGCATGTAATCCGCTAAGGGTTGGTGTGGAATGTGAACACTCATCGGAGTCCAAGAGACCATTTGGTATGTGAAGACTAAAGTTCACGAGGAAATGCATAAATGTACATTATTGTGAATAATAAATACAATGAACGTTTATCTTCTCTATTGCCTATTATTTTGATGTGCATTTAACAAGAAAGAAAGAGAAAGAAAAACTAAATTGAAGTTTCTTCTCTAAAATGAACCCTAAATCTCTCACATGTGTGAATTTTTTTTGTTGATTCTACGACGAAGTTTCATATTCATTACACATCCAAATTCATATAGTTTGGGGCCAAAATTCTAAAAGTGGGATCCAAAATTCTATTGTTGGAGCTAGTTTGGAAGGTTTTGACTTGAGTTGAACTTTTCTTGCTAGTAGAGCTTAGGAGGAGGGCTGGCTTGGGTCTTGTTTTAATTCTTGTTCTTTTTGTTTGGATCTTGGATTTCTCATTGGAATTGATTCTATAAGAAGAGAAGAATATTTTTAGTTTTCTCCTTGGAGTGATTTTTCCCTAGCTTGTATCCTATATATATCGTGTTCATTTTCCATTTATGATCTTCATCTTATATGTTTTTTGTAAGTGTTTGATGAACATAACGTAATAAATTAATAAGAATCAAACCCAACTTCACAAAAAAATATTAAGTAAAGGGAAATCACCCTAATTGTTGCCCCTATTGATTTCTCAACACCTTAAATAATCTATTCACATAAATTCAATCATTCATATACCTATTAAAAAAATCCTTCCAGGAAATAAGTTAGAGACTTCCATGTTCCTCTCATCCTTGAAAAAAATCTTTGCTAGTTCCCCCCAAGTTCCACTCCAAGCTATTAGGAAAGATGAACATAAATCCTTGCAAAAATTTCCTCCTAAACCCATAGTAGCATCCTACTAATCTTGGAGGTTCCAAACTGGTCTTTTTCTCCCACTAGTTTTATTTTCAAAGCAAATATCTTTATCTCCCACATCTTTTCTTTTTTGTTTACAGATTATACTTTATGATATTTTTTCTCGAGTCAGTGGTTTGTTCCTTCACCCTTCTAAGTATAACTCATTTCCAACCATTTTCGTGACAGTTAGGGATTAATCTTACATGCCCACATTTAACATATATGTAACAGTGTTAACATGCCAAAAATAATTATTTCTTCCATTTTTTTCATATTTATTGATTTATCTTTCCTACTTTTCATGATAACTATGGTGAAATAGAGTAATAAATAAATTTCAAGTTACAAAAGTAAATTTCCAAAAACATTACATTTTAAAATAATAAATTGAATTTTAAAACTTATTAACATTTATGAATGAAAAAAATAAAAGACTTAATCAAGTTAAAGTCAAATTTATTTATAAAAGATGAATTATTTTATTTGTATAAAATTTAATCTCTATCAAATTATTGATTAAAATCTCACGAAGGAAAAATTACAATAAAATTAATTTAAAAAAAATAAAAAGCGGAAATGGAAGGAAAAATAAAGCTAAAGCATATAAATATGTTTAAACGAAAAGCAAACTCAACTTCATAATAGAATAGAGAGATACCTCCGGTGGAACTAGGTTCGTTAAAAACATACATTACATTACTCATTGCATCAAAGTTAAACTTTTGTACTGCCTTTCATTTTATTTGGTGCTTTTTTAAAAATAAAGGTTAGCTTTATTTGTAAAAAACGTAGGAGTGAGTGTTTTTAAAAATATAAAGGTTAGCTTAAGAAAAGAAAAGGAAAAGTCAATTGCAAACAGATGTTTTTTTATGAGTAAAAAATTTAGCTACTTTGTTTCATAATAAAAATTCAACATCATTTTATACGTCTTGTTTTCAACTCCAAAGGACAAGTGCATCCATTGGGACATCGAATTTCAGGATTGGATGGAGGATTGCTTAAGGGTTGCCAAAGTTTACATTTTCTTGTTACAAAGTTATTTTTCTTGAGAACGACACCACTTTTGTGAGGGTTTTAAGTTGGTCAAGAACCTATGATGATTTTCGACAGATAAGAGAGTTGAAAAATGGATGATGCAGTTACAAGTGCGCCTAAGTTGTGCATGGTCGCACAGACATAGTGGCAGGCACATTGTAGTGATGGGCACCCATGTTTGGTTAAAGTAGACTTGTGTTTGGTTAAAAGTGCGCGATGGACCAGTTTGGTTAAAGGTTTTTTCTTAAAGGCAATTTGATGGAGAGGTTCGACGAAAGTTGGGTGACTAGGCAATGTTACGGGTGTTGGGTGACGAGGCAGTGTGATGGGAGGGAATGTGTAGATGAGCAAGGGCACCCACTCGACTGAACATAGGTTGGCCTCATGACTTAGCGAAATTTGAAGGAAAGTGCTTTGGCGAGTGGATAGGTCGGTTAGGCAACATATTAGCACACAGACCCAGGAGGATGACTAAAATACACGTCCCTTGGTTTATTCAATGGCCAACAACACATATATATTGGTACATGTTGCCATCCATTTGAAAACATTAAATTTTTTTCAAGCATCTAAAGCAAGAGCGAAGAGTGAGATAAAATAAATTGTTGGGTGGATGAACCGAACCGCATGTAAAACCAGGTATGCAGATGTAGGGTAGACAGGTTGGGTGAGGGGCAATTTTTGGTAGGTCAGAATTAGGGGTTTCATCTGAGAAACTTCAATGTGAGTAGAGGTCAGTATAGGATGCAGAGGGCCATGGGTAGAAGTAACTATAGACTTTCGGGTGCCGTGAGAAGAGGCTTCTACATGATACCTAGGATAGACGCCAGTATAGATGTTTGGGTACCATAGGGAGAGGTCACTATAGCGAGTGAGGTTGTCGGCATTGGAGGCTAAACAGAGGCATTCTACACAACTGTAATGTGTAAAGATGGACATAGGTAGGGGTAACGGGAATGGTGTTGCATGAAACGGCATTGCAAACTGCATGATCATTTAGGAGTTGAACAGAATAGTCCGGAGGACTGCATGACTTTGCAGGTAGTCAGGTAGTCCTACACGAGAGGATGCATGGACTGGCGCACTCGGCTAGATTTTTCATAGTTGTATATTTCTGTAAAATTGAATTTCATATTTGTGTTATCGATTGGGTAGCCTTATTTGGGAGCTACCCGTCCCATGCACATTGGGTCACGTACATGTTTATTTCCACTACGTAATGAAAGATAAATGAATGAGGTTTAATTATTTCTGGTGCATATTTAAAGAAGAACTGAACATTTAACGAAAAGAATCTAAGTGGTGGTGATAGGCGTAGTCCAACAACCATAGTTGTGGTGAAAAGAAAAGGTTGGTTGGTTTCACTTATGAGCCTCATAAATGGGTAACTATATGGGCTCATTTCACCTCCTAACCTAGTTAAATCAACCATTCTCTTAGCTTATAGTATGATTTTCTAATTAAATTTATGCTTATAGAGTGAGTTGAGGTAGTTATGATGCCATGTGGTCTAACATGTGTTTAATGTATATTATTGATGAATTTCGAGGTCAAATTCAAGGATCCAATGGTTAGATGGCAGAAATAACTTGAATAAGATAGAGGAGAGGACTTATAGGAGAGAATCCCCCTCATTTATTACTTATCACTTTGAATTCCCCTTCATTCAGCTTAGAGTACAAGTAGCAGAATCATGTACTAGAAGGCAACTGAGCAAGTGGAGGATAATTGAGAGTTATCTCGAGTTTTGGGAGCTAAGAATCCCTAATTTTAAGGAATTTGTTGGTAGCTTCAGATGTATAAGTAGAGAGGCCTAGGGCCTCGTTAGCATCGGATTTTTGCTTATGTAAACTATGCTCAAATTTCAAGCTTATTATTTTGTGACAGTTTCATGTAAACTTGCTATTTGTTTTCTAATGAATATGGAACCCTTTTCGAGCTAGCACTGAGTTACCTGAGAGGGATGAAGCTCTTTTGTTAGGGCCTAATCCAAGCAGCCAATCTTCTCTTTACTTCTATTTGTATGCTTATTTCAATTTGTAGATTAATTTGCTACTAGATGTATTTCTTTCATGGTTAAGAATAGGTTGCTTTTGATGATTTAGTAGTTTCCTTCCATTTGTGATCTCTGAAGTAGGTTAAGCAGCAATCAAAAAAGATTCAAAAAGCCAACAATATTGCCTTTTCCTCTCTTCCTCCCCCTGGGACCATGATTTGAGGCAAAGACCCTCTTGCTACCCCAAAAACATAGATTTTCCTCAGCCATAGCACTTCTAGTGTTTGCATCTTTCTAATAGGTTAATAGTCTAGTTTTCCTTTGCTTCAGATCTTCCTTGTCATGTTAACTTCTTGATTTTCAATAGTCCTCTTTATTTCTTTCCTTTCTTATAACATTTTTTAGCATTTCCTTTTAGGACATTTTGATGTAAAACTCCATTTTTTCCTAAATGCACTCATTTCATTGTTTTCTTGATCTTCTTGGTTAACTATTAGTTCCTTTACAGCAAATCTCTTCGAGTAGTAGGCTAGCTTAATAGCAGTAACATCCTTCATCTAATCCAGGCCATATAGGTCTTCCCAAAACTCACCTCAATTCTGCCTTAGTTTCCTGCATTTTCTATAGAATTTCTTCCTCTCTCCTTGAGAAAACCCAATCATCTTCCTCTCTCCTGCTAGGTCATGGAAGACCTTAGGCACCCTAAAAACTCACTCCATCCTTCTTCAACCTTTTCCACCCACTCTCACACCCTCACAATAGCAGAAATTTCTCACTCCTCTTGTCGGCCTCCTGTAGCTTCCTTGTTTTCCTCCTATAGTTTCCCTGTGTCCTCCTGTAGTTTTTCCTGTAGGCTTTCTTTTGAATGTTGAGTATGGTAAAAGCCTTTAGAAGGCAATTGAAGACCTCCTAGGACCCATCCACACCATCTTGCATCCTTCCATGCTCAAAAACCAGCCTTTACCTCCACCTGTTCACTACCACACTCACACACAATAAATTAAACAAGATTATGGATCACAGAAGTCTAAATTCCTTAATAAATTAAATGAATGTCAAATTCACAAAAAAAATACATAAAAATCCAAAAATATGTTTTTCGCTTATTTACTTCAAGAAATAGCATGCTTAGATGTTGTTTGCTTCCTTGAGTAGGTAATGGCATTGCTTTCATGGTCTTCATAGTATTTTTTGGAAAAAGTAGAATTAGCTTGTAATTAGGGTTTACTAGGTCTTGCCTTACATTCTAGTCTTTTTCCTTTCTGCAATTAGAATAGCCTCAGTAGAGTAACCTTTCTTTCTTTCATCACACTTAGAGCTTCTTTTGGGATCTATAGAAGTTGTCTTGAGCTCCTAGTGATTTTACGCCAGCTAACCAAGTGACCACCCACAGTAAGAGGTAGTACTTATGCATACAAAAATAATGCTTTCAAGTTTGTTAGAAACTACCAGGTTGATAAAATTAAATTTGGTAGCCTAGTAGTTGCAACATTCTTGCTGCAATACTGACGCTCACCAGTCGCCCCTCTCCACAACTAGAAATTGAGTTGCCGCTAGTGTGAGTGCATGATAGATGGTATCAAAGATTGGTTCAGGGGTAAAACTGAGCTTATTGAAGTTTCTGTTTGCACTGTGAGCAATACTGCAACATAAGGGAAGGTTGGCAAGGGAAAGGCAGCAGTGAGGGCTAAAGCTCAATGATGGAAGAGTGTTGTGAGACAATTTTGTAGGTATTATAGAGGTTTAAATGCATGAAGGAATAAAGA
Organism: Pinus taeda; assembly: GCA_000404065.3. Lineage (NCBI taxonomy): Eukaryota > Viridiplantae > Streptophyta > Pinopsida > Pinales > Pinaceae > Pinus > Pinus taeda. Next base: position 47,216 of record APFE030102819.1, on the reverse strand, counting down.
CCAGGAATTCAAGATCAAATTGAAGTCTTGGAAGAGAATGTTAAAAGAGATCTTCTTTGAATTGGTTTGGCAATGGAAGAGGATGAATCCATTGATTGCAGCGAAGAGGAGGAAGCAACATCTAAAGAATAATTTGCTGAAAAGTGCTAGTGGAAGAGGAAGTTATTGGAGCAGCATTACTTGCCCAAGTTGAGCCATATTCATGCATAATGCAGCCCTTGATGGAAGGAGGCACTCAAATGTAGAGACCTCATGAAGTTGTAAGTATTGTTGTGACTTTTTCTTCATTGGAGGTTTTGGTGGATGGGAGATATGCATGGATTGGAAAAAGAAGTTTTTGAATGTGATGGACAATATTTCCATGGGAGACTATGATGAGATCTTGTACATTAAGGTAGCAAGGTTGCAGTACTTGTTGGGGCAATTTGTGACCTTATTGGAGAAGGTGAAAATTCTCAGGACAAGGGTGGAACATGATGAAATTTGTGATGGATGAGTCATGATTAGCCAAATGGATAAATGACTGAGTTGACGACATGGATCATGGACATAATGAAGCAAGGCCACATTGAAGTGGTGTGGATATGATACACATGATTTGGGTAGACTTCTTCATTGTTGTTTCATTGAGGATAACAGGCAGTCTTGGGAAGACCTTTAGTGGGCGAGACAATGATGAAGGAAGCAACCTACAATGCGATATGAAGGTAGAACAACTAAGCAGACTACCCTGAATGAAAGGAAGGGTGTGGTCACAAGAGTTGTGCTGGGTCATCTATAGTGGAAAAGTTGGAAAGTTGAAGTCATGGACATTGAGTTGAAGGGATCATGGCAGACTTCATGCAGAGGCATCAAAATAGAGAACTTGTATAGATGTCATATATGGGAATCAAGTAGAAGTCCCAAGGTGAGGATGTGAGCAGGATGGACTTATTGATGTGACATGAGGACATTTTGTAGGTGGACCAATGGGGATTTTGTGTACATTTGAACAAAAAGGAAATGGTTGTATTGAGGAGGCATGGGTAGCCTATGAGAGTATTCATATGATAGAGAGGGTAGAGGAAGTTTGTGATGGAACTTGATACCAAATCAGGTATGCTTGCCAAAGAGTTGGATGGATATGGTTCATGGGAGCTCATGATAGCTTAAGAGAGTTGCAAGTGATGAGGACTTCATGCTATGGTGGTCTTGGAGTATATGGTTTGTTGAGGAGTTAAGGTCAGGATTGAGACTTGAATTTGATGTGGTATGGGACGCATACCTTGGACATAGCATGTGATATGTCATGAGGAGTGAATTGATGAAAATAATAGGAGTAAACACCTTGGAGTTGGATGGAGTTGCAATGATGGAAGTTTCATTATGGGAGCACTTAGGCATGTTTGAGTTGATGAGACTTAGCCATTTTTTATGGACGTGATGGCTGACTGATCTATGACCATGGGAAATAAATGGGTAAAATGATGAGGTAGGCTTGGACTTGCCATCTTGACAACATTGATGGGAAACATTTCACAAGTGGGATGGAGTTTCTTCATGAACTTGGGTATATCACATTGAGGATTAATGGAACGAGTTCTTGATCAAGTTGAAGATGTGATATAATGTTGGAGAAACAATTGATGAAGGAAATAGGAGGTGCATTCTCATGGTTTTGGTGTGATGGTTGGATTATCTACCCAAATAGTTCAATTCATGGGGTTCAGAAGTCTGCAGATATATGTTTGATTTGGGTTAGATTATTATAACAATAGTTCACATGATAATGATACATGGTGGATTAACATGATATGAGTTCCAATCATAGCATGGAGCTGAGTTGGAGGAAGAATCCTTCCACATGATAGAGTAGTATGTAGGATTGTGACGAGTGTGGTTGATGACCATGGATTGAGGGTTCTTACTCATACATGGAGTCACAGGATTTGGTGGAGGTTCATGCCATGGAGAGAAGGGAGTTCATGCAACATGATAATTTGACGTTAGAGTTTATGACACTTTTCGACATTTTGGTCTTGGCAACAGAGTTTGTATAGATGGTGTTGATGAGGGAGACATCCTTTTTAAAGTGTAGGATGATGTTAAGGCCTCGAGTTGGTCAATATCCCATGACAAACATGAGTGGATGAGAGAGTAAAAAAACTGACAATGTGGGTATGGGTGCACCCGAATTGTGTGACAAATGTGCAAACATAGTGGTAGGTCTGTTGTAGTGATGGGTGCTTGTGTTTGATTAAATGTGACATATGTTCAGTTAAAAGTGCGTAATGGGAAATTTCAGCTGAAGTTGACTTGGTGGAGAGGCGTGATGAGTGTTTGATGACTGATTAGTGCTACAGGCGATCGATGACTAGGCGGTGCGACGGGCACGTGCGTGCAGATGAGTGAGGGTGCCCATGTGACTAAACATAGGTTAGCCCCCTAACTTAGCAAAACTTAAAGGAACACATTCTGGTCAATGGAGAAGTTGGCTAGGAAGCGTATGGGTAGGACGACCCATGAGAATAACCAAAAGACATGTTAAAATAGCAATAGATATATATTTCAAAGTTTGTTCAAACATCTGAAGGAATATCTAAGGGTCAGATAGAATAAACTACAAGGTGGACGAATTGAACTACAAGTACAACCGAGTATGTGTCTGCAGTGTGGGTGCATTGCGTGAAGGGAGATTTTTGGTAAGTTAGAATTTGTGGTCTCTCATGTGGAACTTCACTCTGGGCAAAGGTCGTTATAGGCTGCCAAGGGTCATGGGCAAAGGTTGTTGTAAACTATTGGCTTCCGTAGATAGGGGCCACTATATGCTGTTGAGAGAACTGGATAGGGGTCGCTATAGACTATCGAGTACCGCAAGCAGAGGCCACTATAGTGAGTAGGGTTCTCTGTATTGGAGGCTGAATGGTGACATGCTCCATCAATATAGTGTCGAAATATGAATCTAGGTTAGAGTAATGGGTAGGGCACTACACGACAGAGCAGTGCAAACTACACCATAGCTTAGGAGTTTTGGTAAAATAGTGTCACAGACTGCAAAAGTTAGAATGAAGTTAGGAAGGCCTACATGGGAAGCTAAATGGACTGGAGCACTGGGGCAGATTTTTCATAGTTGTACGTTTTTGTAAAATTGAATTGCAACGTTGAATTATTGATTGAGCAGACTTGTTCCAAAGTTTTCTCTCCCATGTACATTGTGTCTTTTACATGTTTAATTTTGTTCCCTAATGAAAGATAAATGAATGAAGTTTAATTGTTTTAGTTGCATATTTAAAGAAGCACTGAATATTTAATGAACAATAATCTAAATTTTGGCGATAGTCATAGTCCAAGAACCATAGTATTAGTGAAACGAAAAATTTGGATGGCGTTGCACCCTGCCTACAAGTGGGAATTGAGTCGCCACTAGTGTGAGGGCATGACACCCTTTGTCTCGTTTCCTTGAATTCTCTCGAACCCATCACCCCAACGACATTGTCTTCATATGATGTCATTTCCTAAACAACACAAGACCGCACAAGATATATATTTACGTTTTTCCTTTTAACTTTTAAGCTAATCAATTTGCCATGAAATCCAAAAAATATGGAAATGGTGGAGTTGTTCTAGATTTCATTAATAACACTATCAATGTTAACATGATGATTGTAAGAATAGACGTCGACGACAACATGAATTAAAGTTTCTTTGAGAGTGTGAATGATGGTGTGTATAAAAGCGTCAATGGAGGTTAACAAAAAGATCAAAAAGGTCATGATGAGGCTCTCATGTTGGTTAATTATAGATTCTTAAAATATTTGAAAATTGATTGGATAAGAGAAGGGTCAGTTATTTATCTTCATTATCCACTAAATTTTTTAGTATTTCCAAAATCTATAAATCTAGGTTTCCACAATGACTCGTTCCCATCATATGCATTTTCAGTGTCCTAGGTTTATTTCAGGTGCTTGATATACTATGAGCAACCTATTCTCATCTCATATTTTCCATTAATATACTCGCACTTAAAAAAACACATTTGTTGTAGATATAAATAACAAATACTAATACAACTTTATAAATTAAATGATTGATAAACCATATAAATTAGATGATTGATAAAGTCGCATAGGTATGCTCTAAAGTAAAATTTAAAAAAACGAAAAAATTAACCAAAATTTTTAACTCTATCCTAACTTATTATTATTTATACAATTAACTAAAATATAACCTTATTTTAAATTATTATTATTATTATTTTAAATTGTAAAAACAATTAGCATAAATCTTAAATATATATACATTTAAAAAACATGTAATAAGATTATGAGATTCATTCCATTCAGTTTTAGGTGTATGCAGAGTCTCCATAAATATCAATCATGATATCATTTACCATGAGATCTATTATCTAAATGAAACAATGGAGCTTGTTTTATTCTTAAATGTTTACATGATAGGTGGCAGTAGATACAATTATTTTTATATTTCAGTGATGCATATGTTTTTTTAATTGAATTTTCATGTATACAACCTTACTTAAAATATGAATAAAAAAATAAGTTGTTGTGCTTTACCATTATATGTTTTATTTTAACAATATATATTTTTTTTTGGTAAAACAATGATATCATTAAAAGCATTTACTATAGGAATAGTGGTTAGATAACTTAAGGTTATACCAAAGAATGGTGTTACCCAAAAAAAATTAAAAACAAAAGGCATTAATGTGGAAAGAATCACCTAGAATGGTTCAAGGCTACGATCATCTTCGTAGGACTCTACAAACTCTGAATAAACCATATAAAGAAAAAAAATCTCTAAATCAACATTTGAACTTACAGGTA
>APFE030102819.1:30687-41833 GCA_000404065.3 Pinus taeda | reverse complement strand
AAAAATACAAAGTAGAGAAAACATAAAATTGAGCTATAAAAGTTATATAAATGAGCACTTAGATGAGCAATGCTAAAGGATTAAGTTACATAGTTATGTAATATTTTTCATTATTTCCAAGGTTTGTTACTTAAAATCTCAATTCATGGTTTTAAAGTTGTTTCCACTTAATTTTTTAGATCGATATAAGGTTAACTAGAGAAATTGTGCCTAGCCTCTTCTCCATAAACATATCTCAACCTCCTATGTGTATAAGATTTCAACTATGTGGTCCAAGGATCTTTAAATTATATTTTAAGTGTTTATTAAGTTATTTATTATGTAACGATTTTTATTAATATTTTATTTAATTAGCAATCACATCACATGTTGCAAAGCATCTTAATGTAGTAGCACATGAAAGAGTAGCATAAAAGAAAGAAGTAAAAAAATTATGCAATTGAATTTCTTTACTGGCATTTGTCTAAGAGAAATTTTAAAAATCATTTATTTTCCCATGAAACAAAGAGGAACAATCAAATTTTCTAGTGAGAAGGATGGTAGTAACTTTTAAATGTAAGAACTCCCTTCCCTCTGATCTTTTAAATAACAATTTCCTCTCCAATAGACCCTTCAGAAATACACTTTTTTTTTCAATTGATTGAAATAAGTAAGTGTCTTTTCTCTAGTGCTTTTTGAGTTATTAAACTTAAGGAAATAGTTAAAGAGACTATTAGACAAAAAAGAGTAGAGTGACTACATGTCAAGTGGCAATCACATTCACTAATCTCTTTATATCTTTTGATGTGGGCCTTCTTCAACTTATGAGGTACTAGTAACTTTCTCGGCTCCAACCTCTCTAGAATAAGCGGTGGACAATTATTTTTAGTGAACTACTAGACCTCAAATCAAAATACCCACCTTGGTGATTGTTGTGGAAAAACACATTTGATATTTGTTGCATGTAAGTTTAACTTTTCTTAGAATGGATGAGACAGTTGGGCCAAAGTATTCAGGACCTCTATATGAGGAAATTTACACGCTTATTTTTTTTGCTACATGAAGGATACACTTGGTTTTTATTATTAGGTTGGGTAGAGTTCACCCTTTTAGGAAATGAATTCCTTTTATCACATTCTCAATGTTGAATTCATCTAATACTACTTATGAAACTCTGACTTAGACTTACAACTCAGTCCTTTTTGTTCCCATAACTCTCTCTCGGGCATTAATTATGGCTTTCTCTTGTTTTTGTCAAATACATTGTCTCTATATCATTGTTTGTTGTCTCTCTTTGAGTGATTTCTTGAATCAATGAGCTAATGTGGCTTATCTGGATTCCAAAATCCTCCACTGGCCCATTGTCTCAAGAGTTGTCTTCTATTTCTAATTATGCTACTTGGTCATGTTTAGTCTTTTTAGAAGTCTCCTTCTAAATAAACAAGTCTTATTGACAAGTCCCCTTCGGCTTAATTTTCTTCTTCCATATGCTTCAGATCTAATGAAGGGAACTTAAGGTAGGCTTGTTGAGATTTTCCAAATTCTATGATTTTTCATTGCACTTCTCATCTTTATCAGGGACGCTGGATTCTAAACATTCAACATTATGACTTTTGAGATCCTATTGTAAGGTTGGTATATTTTATTCACCATGTCTACTTTATTATGTATGTTTGACTTTGATACAAACAATTGGAATTGGCTCCTTTAAATGTACATAATTAATCAATTTTATTATATTTCTCTCGTGTTGGGTTTTATTTCATATGTTTCTTTTAATCTAGATAACTAAGCATGTGAATGATTGAAAAGGGATACTTTAGTGTTCGAAGAAATAAATATAACTCCCCTCTTCTCTCATGTTCATTAGAAACACGAGCTTCTTTAAATTCATATTGAGCTGCACTCTTGCCTTCTTGTATACTCAATGTCTAATTCTCAACTTGTTGCTGAAATGTTTGACATATGATCCTTGAGCTATGAGAGAATTATTGTATCCTTCACTTTAATATGTTTAGGAGGAAACCTTATGCAACTAGTTGTAATATTTCAGTCGGCTCTAGCGAGACGTGTCAAAAAGTGTTACAGATTGGTGTGAATCCCAAAACAAGATAGTACCCCTAGCCGTAACGATGGATACCTAAGTGCTGTGCGTATCGACCCGCGCAGTGCTATTTCCAACCTTTTTTTTAATAGATCCGATTCAAAAGAAAAACAACTTTAATCAGGGACAATATGTTTTATCGGACAAAAGAGAAAAAATAAAAGGAAAAAAAAGCATAAATCAGTAGATAGATTCTAAGTCTCTTGGGAAGGAATGCCTTAGGAAAGGAGATAGATTATGGAGGAATATCGATCCTATTCATGTCCTTTCTCCCTTCCCTGGACAGAAAAAAAGGAAAGGGAAATATAGATCCTGAAGTAAGTTCCAAGAGCTAGTACTCTTCCTTTTAGACCTCAATGGAACATGTAGGAATAATTTCTTCATGTGTCACTTTAGGAAAACTAATGTCCATATGTTGTTGGCTTTTCTTGTGAACAATATTTGGATGTGAAGGTTTGGTTTCCTTACATAACAATTTAGGAATAATAAAATTCAAGTGTTGTTTCTTTTCTTTTGAGAGTTTCACTTGTGATCTAGGATGGCTTAACTTGTGAATTTCATTTTTATGAGCATTAATGCATTCTTTATGCAACTTTTTGGGTGTGCGATTTTTTTTTTACCTTTAAATCCACATTTTGGATGGTTTCCTTGGCAACTATCTCATGTTGAGTATTTACACTAGAATTTTCCTTTAAACACCTATCCTCATTTCCAAACCCACTAATCGCCACCAACACTGTTTTCCTTCCCTACATAATCTTCCTTTCGCAGTGTATTAGTGCAACACTCTAGATAATGCTTCTTTATATGGCTTTCCCCTTCATGGTTTCTAGATCCTGAGATCTCCCAATCCCCTTCTGGAATTCCTGATCTAATGAAATTTAAATCATCAAGCAATATTGGAGGCTTTATCCTCTAGCTATTCTTCTTTTTCTGCTTGGTTTCCACAACCTCTAGAGAAAAACCTTTGATCTATATGAAGGTTCATGTTTAGGACCAACTATAGTGTTGGGGACTTCTTCATCCTCCTCAATTTGCCTATGGACCCAAATTTTTTAATGACTCTACACTTTGGTCATTCTCCTTATGTACCCCCTTGAATTTCAATGAACTACTCGAAGAGTTTGCACTCCTATCTTGTGACAAAAGTACAATATCGAAGAAATCCCTGGCCTATCAAGTTCCTCTATGTTGCCTCTCAAATGTTGATTCAACCAATGTTGGATTACTCGGACTAGAATCCCAAACTGCTTAACGAAATCCTTCTTCCAAAAGGCAGTACAAGAAATTATTTTCCTCACAAGTGCAAAAACAAGCTTCATTGGGTCACAAACCATGAATGCTAAGTTACCATGAATGTTAAATTCTACAAATCAAGGACTCTAGATATTCCTTCTTTATCTGGATTTCCCTCTCATGTTTTCTCGATTGCGAGATTTCCCAATCCCGTGAATGAACTCGAGATCTCACAAATTTTAAATTATAAGGCAATAATAAAGGATGCATCCTGAAGTTATTGTTCTTTTTCTACTGAGTTTCTCCAACACTATAGAAACAACCTTTGATCTGTACAAGATTTCAATCAAAAATTTTTATTAAATTTCTTTCATTATTTTATTGGTAAAAAAATATGTAAAGAAAAATTAATATATATAATTTATGCATTATTAATTTCTTAGGTTTTTTTTTTAAAACCAATCGTATTTGAAAGAATTATCACTCAATATTTATGCTATGAGATATTAGTGTCATCATTGCTACAATAATTGAACTTTAAAAAATTATCCTATCACAAAGTATAAAAAAAATTAAAATTAACAATTTTATTATCATAAATTCATTTTCTCTTCCTGATGAATTGAATACATTAAATAATATAATACTATAAAACTCTTTTGATAGAAATAAATTTAATGAAAAAAATATAATTATAAAAATATTTTATTGTTTTCTTTTAACAATATCTTTATTTCATATAGTGCTCTTTTCGTTTTTAAAAGTTCCACTTTTCTTTTCTTGAAGTTCCACTTTACGACATTTTTCTCTAGTGAGCGGTTTATTTGTGCAAAATATCCTGAGGCCAACACCTAGAGCTTTCCGATCCATTGTCACAACACCATTGTCTTCACATAATGTCATTGCGCACAGAACGCAAGACCGCACTCGGTATATATTTAGGTTTTTCCTTTTAACTTTTTAAACTAATCGGTTTCCCATCAAATCCAAAAAAAATAAAAATGGTGGGTTGTGCTGGATTTCAGTAATAACGATATCATTGTTAACATGACAATTCCAGGAACAGACGGTCACGACAATGTGATTGAAATTGTGTTTGAGAGTATAATTTAAATATGTCATGTTTGCTGGTTTATATTTTATTCTATATAAAATTATTTAATTTTTTTATTTAAGTTTTATTTCAATATATATGAGAAAATAATATATATATGAGGTTGAATACTTAGTAATAATTTTTCAAAAAATATATAAATTTAAACATCTTACTAGTTTATATTACATTTCAATTAAAAATATTTAATTTTAATTTAAGAATTAAACATACTTACACTTTCACGATCAGAATTATAAAATAAACTTCTAACCTCAATAAATAAAAACAAATATTTAAATATTACACCTCAAAACAGGTTGGAAAGATCACATTGCAAAAAACAGGTGTCATCACAAACGATGTTGATGAAGAGGAAGCGCAACCGATGGGAGGGACGACTTAATTTTGTAAAATAGGTGTCAACGAGCGAGGTTGAAGAAATCGAAGCGTAACATATTCCAGAGATGACTGAATTGTAAAACAATAGGTGTCAACATTCCCTAATGTTGGAGGTAACCGGTTAGTCACGAAGCTGGGCTTCGCCTTGACACGATTTGAAGTTGAGTTTCTGGAATTTCGTGGATCCGCATACATCTGTGGAACAACTACAGATACTATGGATCCACTCTCCATCCGCATAAATATCTGCCACCACCACTAGAGATGAGGTGCTTCCACGCTCCATGCAAGTTATACGTTGTCTATAAATTAGATTAGATCCATCACACGATCATCAAATTTGGAAGAAGAAGAAATAGGTTTAGTTTTTCCTTTTTGTATGAAGGAGACGGCCATGAAGTGCTGCAAGAACATGGAAATGCTGGCGTTGTACTGGATTTCAATAATGTTGCTAACATCCACGATTCTGATTACGGACGCCAAAGCTGCGAATGAAGGTGCGTTTGAATGCGCGCGTCGAGGATTGCTTGGTTGGACGGGAAACGCTAAGGATGCATCAGGGTGCCACAAACCGGGGTACCCTGTACCCCCTGGTTCTAGCTGCCCTCCCCATCATACCCGTCGTATTCTGCATGCTTAATCTAACAACATCTACCGCTTCGCTTCGCATTTGCTCATTTAATTCTCTCGACACACAAAACACGAGTTATTCTTCTTTACATTTAGTTTCTCACGCGACTTATTCTTCTTTACATTCAGTTTCTCCTGTATGGAGAGTCTCCATAAATATCAGTGATGTTATCATTTACCAAGAGATCTCTGTTATCTAAATAAAACCATTATAAATTATAAGTGGTAGTAGTTACAATTATGTTTTACATTTCAGTGATGTTTATGTTTTTTTAATTTAATTTTTAGGTATAGTGGATACAATAATGTTTTATATTTCAGTGTTCTTTATATTTTTTTAATTTAATTTTAATGTATATGATTTTATTTAAAATAGGAAGAAAAAATTATATGGTTCTTGTTTTCTATTATATATTTTATTTTAACAAATTTTTTTGTTTTTGTAAAACAATTATACAAAAAATAATTACTATAGGAAGAGGTTAGATAACTTATTGTTATATTAAAGAATGGGGTTACCAAAAAAATAAAAAAACAAAAAAGCATGAATATGGAAAAAATCACCTAATTAATGGTTTCAGGTATATCCTTCATAGACTCCTACAAAACTTCAAATCAAAACAATTTTCCATATAAAGAAAAAACTCTTAATTTCAAACATTTGAACTTACCATTACTTGTAAATTATCTTATATATAATTATATATAATATATATATATAATATATATATATATATAATATTTCGAAAATTAAAATTTATATAAGAATAATATAGATAAAATAAAAATTACCAATATAATCTATGATTATACCTTATAAATAATTAATAATAATAAAAGTAAAGAAGTAAGAAAATATAATTGGGCTACAAAACCTATATAAATGAGCACTTAGACCAGCAATGCTAAAGGATTAAGTTACATAGTTGTGCAACATCTTTCATGATGTGTTACCTAAAATCTTAATTCATGGTTTTAAAGTTGTTTTCACTTACTTTTTTAGATTGATATAGGGTTAGATAGAGAAATTGTGGCAATAATATACTCTAACAGCTTTTCCATAAAAATATTTCAGCCTCCTACGTGTACAAGATTTCGACTATGTGGTCCAAGGGTCTTTAAATTATATTTTTGTTGTTTATTAGATACTTTATTACATAAGGATTTTTTGAATGTTTTATTTAATGAGCAATTGCATCACATGTTGCAAAGGAAACATGGTAAGGTGGTAGCATGGGAAAGAGTAGCATAAAAGAAAGAAATAAAAAATTTATTCAATTGTATTTCTCTACTCGTGTTTGTCTAAGAGAAATTTAAAAATCATTTATTTTCCCATGAAAGAAATAGCAACAATTAAATTTTCTAGTGAGAAGAATGGTAGCAACTTTTAAATAACAATTTATCCTTTAAATAACAATTTACTCTCCAATGGACCCTTTAGAAATACATTTTTTATTCAATTTATTGAAATAGGCAAGTGTCTCTTCTCTAGGGATTTCTGAGTTATTAATTTTAAGGGAACAATTAAAGAGACTTCTAGACAAAAAACAACAAAGTGACTACATGTCACATGGAAATCAAATTGAATAATCTATTCAGATTTTCTGTTGTGGGCCTTCTTCAACTTATGAGGTACTAGGAACTTTGTAGGCTCAAACTTCTCCAGAATAAGGGGTGGAGAATTATTTTTAGTGAAATACTAGACCTCAAATCAAATATCCATCTTGGTGATTGTTGTGGAACAACTTCTTTGTTATTTAGTGAATTTACATTGTGTTTTTTCATAATGGATGAGACAATTAGGCCAAAGTACTCGAGATCTCTATAAAAGGAATTTTGCATGCTTCTTTTTTTAGCTACATGAAGGATGCACTTGGTTTTTATGACTAGGTTGGGTAGATGTCACCCTTCTATGAAATGACTTCCTTTTATCACATTCGTAATGTTGAATTCCTCTAATACTATTCACGGAACTATCACTTAGCCTTACAATTGAATTTATTTTCTTCCCATAACTCTCTCTCAGGTGATATTTATGGTTTTCTCTTGTTCTTGTCGAATACATTGTCTCTATATCACAATTTTTTGTCTGTTTTTGAGCCCTTACCTGAATCAGTGAGCTAATGTGGCTTCTCTAGATTTCAAAATCCTTCAATGGCCTATTGGTTGAGGAGTCCTATTCTATTTTTAATTTTGCTACTTGGTCCTCATTATTCTTTTTAGCATTGTCTGCTTCAAAAGAATCAACTCTTCTTGACAGGTCCCCTTTGGCTTGATTTTGTTCTTCCATATGCTTCAGATCTAAATGAATGAATCATGAGATAGGCTTCTTGATATTTTCTAAATTCCACGATTTTTCAGTGCACTTATCATGTTTATCAAGGGAAACTAGATTCTACACATTCAACATTATGCCTTTTCAGATCCTATTTCAATTCAAGCATGTAGAAAAAGAACTTTAGGATTCTTTTGCAAAGATGAAACACTTCATCATCATCTCCATCTTGGAGACAAAATAAACTTTTTCCAAGTCAACATTAACATTACATCCATGCTTAAAAACAAAGCAATCAACCCTTCAAGTTAATCACACATACATGTTCAAAATATAAGGAAATCATTAACATCCCTGTTGTCATGCATATCATACTTATGCATGAATTTCATCCTTCAAATTTTTATTAAGTACATTGTACTTTCGAAGCTGAAATGAACATAATGTCGCAAAAATAAAGTGAGTCTCCTACTCAACATTTCCATTGACCTTCTTGGTAAAACACTGCAACTTGCATTCCATTAACAAAGAAATGCAAATATATGCATTATATCAATAGACATGCAATCTTAATTGCATAAGAATTCTAACCATATCTTACCAATCCATTTCAAAGGTCCTTCCTTTGTCACACATCAACAACAACATATGAATCATCCTAAAACACATCAATCATGGAATCTTTCTTTCCATTCCTTCAATTTTCTCTTTCCACCTTCTTTAAGTTTTGTGGAAGCATTGTTGGATTCAGAGTCCAACGTTTCGTAGCAATATGTCCATGATTATGGTAGTAAGAGCAATGCATGTGCATCTTCTTGACAGCATGATTTGACTTGTCCAATGGAACTTTGGCCCTTTGCTCCTTTCCTTCAAAAGTTTCCTATATGTGGCCATTCTCTTCCAATATCTAGAAATATTATGGTTATCCAAACCACAAAAGGAACATGCAATTCTTTTCCCATGCTTATATGGAAATTTACCATGTTGAAGATAATCAAAAGGAATATGGTTAGAACCAGATTTATACCTTTCTCTTTCACCTTTATTGCCTACATGAGGGGGTGAATTGAATGAAGAAGTATCTCCCTTTGGAACACAATTAGCCTCTTTAACGGTTTTAGAGTTTCCACAACTATCTGGTTCAAGTGTATGCTGATATACATCTTCTTTCTGCAAAGTATGCTTCACACCATTGCATTCCCCAAGAATACAATGTTTACACTCTTGAGGTAGAAGACCTACAATGAAACTCCTTCGAGCTATTTCAATGGTCTTAATGGCAACTTTGGAACTTTCTCCATAAGACTATCCATAGCCAAGACCAAAATACTTAGGCCTTTCCTTAACTATTATTGGCTCAACAATACCTTGTGCATGTTTGCCCAAGCCTTTTCCTTCATAGCCCATCTTGGACATTAACTTGGAACCTATGCCTCTGGTATGTTTTTCAAAAGAACCAACATAATCATTCTTAGAAGAATTTGAAGACAAACAGGAATTGTTTACCTCTTCTTCAGGTTGATACTTGACCAAGGCTTCTTTTGCAACAAAGAGTCATGTCTCGAACTCATGCATCCTTTCCAGGTTCATTTTTACAATATGAAGTTGTCTTTCCATTTCCTGCAATTTGTTAGAAAGCAATTGCTGCTCTTCCTTCATGGAATTCAACTACTCTTGAAATCCAACACTCATTTCACTCACCATATCCATCGTGATGAACAAGTCTTTCTTCATGTCTTCATCAAAGAACCTTGTGATGAACGAAGAATTTCAGGACCCACTTGTAGAAGTTGTCATTATCAAAATGATCAAAAGAACTTGAAACAATATTAACAAAGAGTTTATTCAAGCAACATTTTGCAACAAACCTCTTGTGCTTCAAGGATTGCTTTGACGTCCTTTGGGATAAGAATAATACCTTTAGCCCTTCTTCCTTCTTCTCCTCTCCTGTACTTAGATATCAATAGCTTTCCCTTCACCTCTGTACACTCAAACAAAAGTCAGTTTACAAACAATAAAATAGCTAAATTGTTTCTACTGTTTGATAACCTTTCAAGTCAAACAAGCATATAGATTGCTCTGTAAATCAAGAATCCTAATCTAATATCACCTGCATCATGATATAACCTGCTCTGGTATAACTTAACTCTGATATCACCTTCTTTGAAGGTGGGGTTAATCAACTTGATGCTCTGATATAACCAGCTATGATACCACCTGATCTGAAATGGGACACTACAGGCTTCTTTTCAGCTTACAAGAACCTCTCCCACTCCAAAGCTTATATATTCCCAAGACCTACCATATGGTTGATGGTTTGCGGAATTAAAAGTGCTTGAAAGAGGTGTATGCTTGTGTTTGTTTTTAGACTATTCAAGTGCTTATGTACATTTTCTTATGCTAATGTAAAATAAACATAAGAATAAATACAATGCAACAGATCAGCAAACACATGAGACAACAATATGATATCGCATTCACCTTGATATCTTGGGCTACATCTCCTTGAGCTCTAATCAACTCAACGAGGCTCTTTGGGATTATGGATTCAATTCTTTTACAAGTGCTACAAATAACACCATTGGTTTACAAATGAACCAATGGGCTTAGAATGCCATCTTACCCCTGGCTATTTGGCTCTCTGGCTCTCGGGTCTCGGGTCTTGGCTCTTGGCTCTCGGCTCTTGGGTTTGGCTCTCGGATCTAGCTCTCGACTCTGGCTCTCAGCTCTTGGCTGCCAACTCTGCCTCTCGTCATTGGCTCTCAGCTCTAGCTCTCAGCTCTTGGCTCTCGGATATTGGCTCTTAGATCTTGGCTCTCAGATTTGGCTTTCAACTCTGGCTCTCGGCTCTAGCTCTTGGCTCTAGCACTTAGCTCTGGCTCTTGGCCCTGGCTCTTGGCTCTCACTCTCTGAGCTTCTAGTTTCACTTGACCTCCAAGAAACTCCAAACTTCCCCTTTCAATTGTGATCTCTCACCTTTGTGAGACATCCCTTCGTCTCTACAACTTCCTATTTGTTTCTCTGTGCGTAATCATTCCTCTATCTCTTTGACTGGCCCTCTGGCTCGTTGGCTCTGTGGCTCTACGACTGGCCATCTAGCTTTGTGGCTCTATGGCTCTCTGCATATAATGCATTCATGTTACAACACATAATTGTTACAAAACACCTGCTTACAACATGGCACAAATGATTCAAGAAAAGGGACAATTTACAAAGGAATTAGCAACCTTTCTTTGGACGAAATCCCGAAAATGACCATATTTCCAATAGATAGAAGTATTTGGACATATACAAGAAAACATTGAAAATCTAAAAATCCCGATTTCAAATATTATGAAATTGCATTCATAACCTTTTTGGTCCATGCCTTGATCACAAGTCTCAATCGTAATAGGCATGTGTCAATGGCCCTTTATGTGGTTGTGTT
>APFE030102819.1:0-26488 GCA_000404065.3 Pinus taeda | reverse complement strand
GAGTTCCAAGATATTTTTGAATGGCTCAAATTAACAATTTATTAAGGTTATTGAGCACTCTAATTCTATCCACTACTAAAGATAGTCAAAATCAGCAAAACCACTCTTGCATACATTCAAACATGTCTACAAGATGCTAAAAGAAAATTTCAAGTTTTTAGAACTCAAATCTCAATTACAGCAAGAAGAGATACAACATAATCAAGATCATTATGAACCTATTTTTGTTCAAAACCTTGAGACATACCCCCATAAGAAACAACAAATTGCAGATGGAATACCCATTTCAAGATCAAATCTACAGAAATATGCAGAAGTTAGTTTGCACTTACCAATTCCATCTTCATACCTTCAGAAGAACTTGTCAACGACAAGCATAGAACCAGTTTTTGATGTGACAAGGATGTGTCCTTTCATATTCCAGACTATTCCAAGCCAATATGATTTCAAAGATTAGACTTATTCAATATGGTTCACCTTCACCTACTAATACTCCACTATAACAATGGATCGTGAAATGCCAACATTGTAACAGAGTTGGCCATGTGAAATATCATTGTTTTAATCTTCACCCGTAATAGACCTGGTAAAAAATTCATGTAAAAAAAATAAGACCAAGTTCATGGGACAGATATTCCATGATGAAAGGCGGGAAAAACATCCTAGTGGGTTTTCAACTGGTTTATTATGTCTAAGGAAATTGGAAAAGGCAATGGCAAAGGGTTTGGAAAGGCAAAATAACATTTTTGGCACATTTATTTATAAAACTAATGGAAATTAGGAGAAAATGAAGGTGAAAGGTCACATGTCCCATGTGAGGAAGAAAATGAAGGAAAATAATGGAAATTGAAAAAAATAGAGGCTTGTTGATAAAAAGGCTTCTAAGGATCAGTAGGTAAGTTTGGTCAGTATAGATTTTTGTTTGTTCAGTTTTGGATATCTCATTTTATTCTGACTCTCTCATACTCTTGGACACTTAGAGTTCTCTTGGAGCACTCTTGGAGAGTGTGGCATACCAGGATGCTTCGAGAAATAAGGTAAAGGAGGAGTAGGAAAGTGCAAGAGGACACTGGGATCAACATCTAGAATGGGTTTTTCTTGTAGGTACCGAGTTGCATGTATTTTTTCCTCACTAGTTTTGGTATGCATGGCATATGCATGTGGTTACTTGGTCATGAATTTTCATTGGCATGGAGGATTGCCTGGATTGATAGTCGTTTTAACTTGCCTTTCCATTTCCTCGATAGTCATGGTGTTGTGTGTTTTCCCTTTTCTTTCTTCTAGTTGGTTCTCAAGTTCCTTATGGTTGTAGGTTGAGTTATAAGTTCCTAGAGCCTCATTTGGACAAACACTCTGGAAGCCATGTAATGGAGTTGGTAGAGTTATTAGTGCTAGATCCTTGGTTAAAAAATACTCTGAAGCCTTGTGACAACGTTGGTTGAGTTATTAGTCTCGGAGCCTTGGTTGGACAACTGCACTAGAGCCCTTGGCGCATTGAGTTACTAGTGCTGGAGCCTTGGTTAGACAAACACTCTGGAGCTCAGTAACTGTTGTGGGTTGAGGTACTAGTCCTAGAGCCTTGGTTGGAACAACACTCTAGATACTGGTAGTAGTCATGGATTGAGTTACTAGTCCTGGAAGCCATGTTGGAACAAACACACTAATGCCCTAGACAACTTGGGTAAAGACTGATCTGGTGATGGTTTCTGATGTCAGACCATGAGGTGGAATCAATGTTTGATGGGTTGAGGTGGTCTGGCATCTGGAAGGCTTGATTCAATTTTGATGTATTGTTCCATGAGATCCCACATTCATTCTTGGAATATGGCAGGTTGGTGATTAGATAAAGAGAGATTTTCCTCATCCATGTTTATTGTCAGGTGGGTCATGGAAGTCCTGAACCTCATTGGCCTTTTCGGCATTAATATGAGGTTATTTATCCTTGTTAATTCATGATTATTATATTGTTTTATACGTCGATTATATGGTTTATGTTTCCTTGCTATTTATGTTTTTATTATGCTGGTTGTGAACATGTATTATGACAATGGCTATGTATGCCTCTCATCCTGGTTTTACTTGTAAATGAATGAGAAATGTATGTATGGCCTAATAGATGAAATTGCAGCTAATATGTTGAGTCATCAATGCTTCTTAGTGATTATCAAGTAAGTATGAGACCCCTATGCTCAGTTTTGATAATAAGACATGCAGCTTTCATGATTGTGACATGTTTGACAAAATACCCATCATGGCTAGTAGGGGTCCAGTCTAGTCCTTGTTGATGTGTTTGCAAATTTATCTTTGATTTGTTTGTTCCACTTCCTTAAATGACACATGGGGAGTCAAATCATATCATACTAACTTCTTGTCAGATGTTTACCATGGTTTCCCAGTTACTTGGGTAGATGTGGGAGGAGAGCGTGATGGAGTGGTATTAGAGCATGGTTCACCCCTCAAACTAGATGGGTAGTGTGTTGGTCAGTCATTCATGTTAGTTGCATATGTGTTCCATATGCTTGTATTCCATGCTCTTGTTAAATTTACATGATGTTTGTCATGGTTGTAGTGATGTCATCATGTGAAGGTTGATGGAATTGTCGTGTGATGTGTCGTCATGACTCTATGGTTGTAGATGCATTTTGTATGCATGTCTATGTCTATATGTTGTCGCGCATGCATATTCATGGTGAAGGTTGGTGTGCAATTGGCCATTGTATGCAATCAGGCCATCATGATGGTATTGATATTTTATGATGCTAATATGTTGGCTAAGATAGAGAAGGAGATGCATATCATTAAAGTGAAGTTGAAACAATGGACTTTGGGGTAAGAACGAATCATCATATAGGTTCCTATGGTGGGCATGCAGGTATGCTGGTTAATTCTTGTTATAAGTATTAGGGTTATTGATATGCTTGTCATTCTATTATTATTATGGTTACATGTATAATAAATGCTAGTTGATTAGTGTAGTCATAACCACATGTTTTGGATAGTCATGAATCATAGTAACATATGGTTGTATACATTTATATTGTTGTTTTATAAAATATAACTTTATGATTATGTTATATGTTGTTGATGAGCATGTTATATGTTAACTTGTTTTTGTTATATGTTACTTAATGGTTAGGGTTATTTCATTAAGATCTTGATGTTATATGTATCATGATAAATTGTATTGGCACATGAAGGTATGAGTTTGACTATGCCATATATTTGATGTTTGAGAGTTTGATTATGTCATCTAGTTGATTTATTTAACATGATGTTTTTGCAAGTTGGTTAAATGTTTGATTAATTTCATAATACGAATATGTGTATATAAGATAGTTTGAAGGAATAGTCTTGTTTTAAGATGGTTTTACGCACACATATGTCTTGAGATAGTTGATATGTACTTCAGTGTAATATTTTGATATTTGTAGCATTATGTCTAATGAATATGGATTATGAAATGATTTTTAGTCTTGGTAAAGGTTGATTTCAAAGTAGTAGATATTATTGTCTTGATATCTGGAACATGTGGTTGACATCTGTCAGCAGTTGCAGCATAACATGCTTTCCATTAGTATGGCAGGGTATGGTAACTAGTATGTTGTTATGCTTAGTTATGCACTAACAATTATCTGTTTATGGTAGTTTAATGCAGGGTACTACACGGCAAAAGTCATTTCCATGAAATCTTAAAGAAGGCTCGAGTTGATCTTGCACATGGAGGCACTGGAAACCATGGAGATGAAGTCATGGTTTCCATTTTTAGTCTTGTGCTTTCGATATTTTTTTATTTTTTTTTTTTTCGCTTGATTTGTGGTTTCTTATGTCTAGTCCATGATCATGCCACTTTGCTTGCAATGCCGTATTGTTATTGGTTTTCATGATTTTCTTGTTGTTCCCTTTTACATTTTGAGGCTCTTGGGAATTGGTTGGGAAACAAGAAAATAATCAAGCTTGAGGAGAGCATAATGAAACCTAGTAGGCAATGTAAGACTCAAATGAAGCTCAGTGCATGAGAAAAAATTGAAGGAAATAGTATGACAACTAGCTCAATTGGTTTGGTCCATCGGGATAATGGACGATGGTGGGACAATCATGTGAAAGGTAAAAATAAGGGTAAAGTAAATGGATTTGAGGTTTCATATTCCTTAGCTATGTTAGGAACTGTTGTTCTCAATATTGTGCATGTTGTGCATGAATAAAGGAAGTTCTCTTAACCTTGACCTGAGATCTAGTAATTATGTTGTGATCATGATTGCTTTATGGTAAGTTTTATATGTATATATGTATGTATATACATTGTTATATGATATCGGCATTAGGGACTGTGATTGTTTTATTTTGATGTTTATATGTATAGAAGTATGTATGTATGTTGTTTTCTTACAAGGTCACCATGGATCATTCTTGTGGAGGAATTATTGATTATGCAAGTGAATGACATGAAGAGGTTCACAGTTTATGATTAACCCTAAAATATCTCTAAGGTTAATATCATGTGGATATGATTTGATATTGTATGCTTTTATTATTCCTATGCTTATGTTATGAGAGGTAACACTGAAGGATACATTAGTGAAATGAAAATAAAGTGCTTTGTGGAATGCGAAGATAAGCATGGTTGGTGGAGAGACACTGCAAGCAACGTTTCTTTGTAGAGGCAACATGGTTTTGGATGCACAGTACTATTGCTTTGTATATATTGTGCATGTTTTATTATCACTGATTGTACCCATGGTGATGTGTAATGTTGTATATGTAGTATTATGTACATATGATGTTGTATGCATTCTATATATATGTTGTTGTGTGTATATTACATATACAATGTTGGGTATCAATGGTGTTATCTACATATTGGATAAGGAGTGCTCTGTACATATCGTACTATGTGCATGTTAGATATGTGGTGTTGTGCATATATGGTGTTGAATACATGTTGGGTATGTGGTCTTGTGTACATATGATTCTATGTCTATGTTGTATATGCACTGTGATGTAGATATGGTGTTGGGTGCATGTTGTACATATGTTACTATTCAGATATGGTGTTTTGTGCATGATTGTACATGTGTTACTGTGTGCACATGGTGTTGTGTACATGTTGTACATGTGGTGTCGTGTATCTATCTTCAATATGCAAATTATTTGTCTTCTATTCATTAAAATAAGATTACATATATACAGAGTGTTGTCTCAAGATAGGGAGACTATTTTGGACACACAATCTATTGGGTGAGGAAATCTCTCAACCACACACCAAACTAGGAACAAGTAGACATAGCCAACTCCTAGAGAATAGGAACTAACTCCTTACATGGAAAGAATCACAACTAAAGATAAGTAGGAATTAGATATTCCATCACTCCCCCTTAATGAGTACTTCTCTCCATATCAATCTGCAAAATATATCTATGGTCATATATACCAAAAATAATATGTTTATGTCCATATAGAGGAGCAACCATCCACCGAAATCCATGGGTATTTACCGATGCAACTACCAGTCTTGTAGGACGTCCTTCGAATACATGGTTCTTTCAACCATTATAACTACACACCTATACTTGTACCTATAAATCCCCTTCCATTATCATCATGGGTTTTTTCAGATTACCTGTAACCATGCTCTAGGTTTTATCGGATCACACTCAACCATGCCACGAAGGGCTCTTATCCATCAAAGCTAAACACAACCACCAAGGCTCAACTTGGCCACGAAGGCTGAACTTAGCCATGAAGGCTCAACTCAGCCACGAAGGCACTCCAGCCACTATGGGCTACAATATTTCCACTAGGGCACTCAAGCCACTCTGGGCTACAAAACTGCCACTAGGGCACTCCAAAGACCTGACTCAACCAAGCCAAGGGTTTTCTCAGTTAACCCTAAACCATGCCAACAGGAATATCTATCCCACTTCATTATTACATGTGGTTTCTGGCTTACCACAAACCAACACTAAAAATACAAAGTGATTTTTATATTACCACGAACTATATTGGGGTACATGTGCCTTACGAGGCTTACATTTCATGCTGCAACTCTAGAGTTACTAGGTACATAGTTTACAAAGACCACTATAAACACCCTAGACTTGATTACTAATCAAATGTGACTCATAAAATAACATGCTAGTGAGTCTATTCCACAAAATCACAGTAACTCGCACAAAATTTGACCTAGTTGTCCATCATCCTCCAATCTCTGATGTTGCTCGTGAACTTCATCTTTTGATCACATCCTAGGCATCTTTATTTTTTCTGTCTATTTCTGATTTAATTGTCTTGGATTTACTTGCATGATTTGTTAGAGTAACTAATTCTAACAAGACTACTCCATTGAGTTAGCTAAGCTCAATTCTTCTAATTCCAAAACATTTATAAATAACACATTAATTTGTTTCTCATTGGAGTTTTTTTTTTTAACATGAAATTGTAACAAATTTCACTTTTACATTGAGTTGATCAAGCTCAGTGCGTTTACCTTCCAAAAATCCAATTTTGTCTAGTTCACTAAAGGAGACAAAAGAGGGTAGAAGAGAGAGAAAAGGGCAGTAAACTTTTAATTACATGAGAAAGACACTCTCTAGATCTCTCTTATCTTAGCTGAAAAATTCCCCTCATGGCCTTTTCCTCATGCCTCAGAATGCATTGTTCCTTAGTATCTATGCCTCTATCCCTCCCGACCTTGATAATTTGCAATCGATAGGTCCAAGGTTCAAACCCAGAAGCCACCAAAGTGATGGCACTCAAATTCAACAAAATATGCAGAAATCCCTTACATGCAATTGATTTCAAGTCCCTGAGAGAATTATCATCCTCTTGACAGTCTGAGTCCTGATGTTCAAAGTTTGTGGTTGTGAAGTATACAAACTGTTGTGTCGCTTGAAGTGTACCGAAGAGCCCATTGCCACAGTCACACCATGGCTGAATTTGATTCGCAATGGGATTTGGATACCTAAAGGAAGTTGTGCAATATGCTTGGAGACAATGAAGCCCAACTACAAACATGAGATTTTTTTACTGTAGAATGTTCTCATTCTTTCCATTTTCCATGCATTGCCACCAATGTCCATCATGGAAAATTTATCTATCCTGTTTGCAAAGTGAAATGGAAAGAAGTGGCATGGAAATTTCTCGTAGTGGAGGCTAAGAGCACTGATATTGGTACCACTACAACTACACCAACAGTTAAAAATGGAAACCTACAGATTTCTAGACAACACAGTGCTCCAAGAGAAGAAGAGGAAGCTTTTAGAAACACAGAAGAAGAGAAAATAAGGCTATATCCAGTGCTGAGAATCAGAAAAACTATTTAGAGGACTAAAACAAAAAAAAAGCAGAGGACTGATCACCATATCGACACTAAGCACTTGAATACAACCTGTCAAATCCTCCTATCGGAGCAAGCAGTCACTCACAAACCACGCTCCTCATGTAATCCCTCTTCATGTCATTATCAAAATTGGTCTACGCAAATTCTAGGGCCCTTATCGTCGCCAACCTCATAAGGTCATTCACCTTAGAGGAGTACATCCCCTGCACCAAAAAGTTAAACCCACGAAATAGAACACAAAATAAACAATCAAACTGAAATAATATGTTTTTCTCATGTAGGTACATCAATGTTCTCTCCTTTGATAATAGTGGTTTTCAGGTACAAAATTATAGACTTTCACTAAACTACGATATCCATTGATTAAGATGGACCAACTAAAAAAAATAAAAAAATAGTACAAATACACTTTTATTTTCCTCAGCCCAGGAGGGGCCAAGCCCATAATGGGCTAGGCCCTCAGGGCTCTGATACCAACTTAAAATTTCAATATGCAAATTATTGGTCTTCTATTCATTAAAGTAAGATTACATATATACAGAGTGTTGTCTGAAGATAGTGTGACAATTTTGGACACACAATCTGTTGGTTGAGGAAATCTCACAACCACACACCAAACTAGGAACAAGTAGATATAACCAACTCCTATAGAATAGGAACTGACTCCTTACATAGAAAGAATCCCAGCTAGAGACAAGTAGGAATTAGATATTCCAATAGCATGGTTTTGGATGTGCAATGTTATTTCTTTGTATATATTGTGCATGTTGTATATTCATTGATTGCACCTATGGTGATGTCTAATGTTGTATATGTAATATTATGTACATATGATGTTTTATGCATTTTATATATATAGTGTTGTGTGTATATTATATATGCAATGTTAGGTGTCGATGGTGTTATGTACATATTGGATATGGAGTGCTCTCTACATATTGTACTATGTGCATGTTAGATATGCGGTGTTGTGTGCATATGGTGTTGAATGCAAGTTGGGTATGTGGTGTTGTGTACATATGATTCTATGTATATGTCGTATATGCACTATGATGTACATATGGTGTTGGGTGCATGTTGTACATATGGTACTATGTACATATGGTGTTGTGTGTAGGTGGTGTTATGTGCATGTGGTGCATGTGGCATTATGTACATGTGGTGTCATGTACGTTTCATCCATGTGGTGTTGTCTACATGTGGTATTGTGTACCATTGTATAGGTGGTATTATGTACACATTGTACAGGTAGTGCAATGTACATATGGAAATGTGTACATGTCATGTACATGTGATTTTGTGCACATGTTGTGTTGTGGGCATGCGGTACTATGTATGTGCATTTTGTAGTTATGGTATCATGACATGTCTATTAATTGTGTTGTACTATGTGTACATATATGTATTTTGTTGTACATTATGTGTAGGTGTATGTATTGTGTTGTGGTGTACACAAGATGTAGAAGTATTCATTGTGTTGTGTTGTAAACTAGGTGTAGTTATATGTGTTATATGTCAGGTGTACGTGCATGCATTGTATGGAATTATATGTCGTGTGTGGTTCCATGTTTGGCATGTATACTATGTCTATGTCTGAATGGTTGAAGAGAAGGAAGTGGGTGTTTTTCAAGTGTGGTAACTGATTCGGTGTGCATACTAAATATGGACAAAGGTAGAAGCTAATGATTATTAAAGGATAAGTATAATTATTTTATTTCAGTTTTACTATGCATGTTATTTATGATTCTCGTCTATAATAATTATATGTGAACTATAATTTTGGTTTATGATGGTTACATGTGATTTATGATTCTGATCTATGATGGTTGCGTTTTGAACTAACCTGATGTGATATGTTTATACATGATGATTTGGTCAAATATTGTCGTTTGACTTGTTGTAAGAGGAAGTAAATAGGATTGCAAGTGTACAGGATTGTAAGTGTACTCTCTGTGAGTTCATTTTTGGAGCTGTCATCCTATTCTTTCTTTTTCATACTCTTGGAGACTTAGAGTTTTCTTGGAGCACTACTGGATAGTGTGGCATACTTGGATGCTTAGAGAAAGAAGGGAAAGGAAGAGTATGAAACTAAAATAGGAAATCAAGATCAATAGCTACAACGCGTTTTTATTGTAGGTACTCAGTTGCATGTGTGTTTTCCTCACTATTTTTGGCATGTGCATGTGGTTTCTTAGTCATTATCCTTCATTGGCATGGAGGATTTCCTAGATTGACAGTGGTTTTAGCTAGCCTTTCCATTTCCTGGATAGTCATGGTGTTGTGGGTTTTCTATTTTGTTTAATGTTTGGTTCTCATGTTCCTTGTGGTAGTGGGCTGAATTATTAGTTCCTAGAGCCTTGGTTAGACAAACACTTTGGAGTCCTTGTGACGACTTTGGTATAGTTACTAGTACTAGAGCCTTGGTTGGAAAAATAGACTCGAGCCCTGTAACAGCTTGGGTTGGGTGATTAGTCCTAGATACTTGGTTGGAAAAATGTTATGGATTCCTTGACAGGTTTATTTACTAGTCCTAGAGCCTTGGTTGATAAAATGTTCTAGATCCTAGCAACAATTGTGGGTCGAGTTACTAGTCCTCATGGCTTGGATGGACAAACACTATCGAGCGCAGAAACAACCGTGGGTTGAATTACTAGCCTTGTAAGCTGGGTTGGAAAAAACAATTTGAATCATTAGACAACTTTGGTAGAGATTGATCTGGTGATGGTTTGTGATGTTTGACCATGAGGTGGAATCACTATTTGATGTGTTGAGGTGGTTTGGCCTCTGGAAGCCCTGGTTTAGTTTTGATGGATTGTTCCATGAGATCCCACCTTGACACTTGGAATATGGCATGGGGGTCACCGGTTGAAGAGATATTTGGCTCAACCATGTCCATGGTAAGGTGTTTCATGGAGGTCCCAAACCTGGATGGCCTTTGAAACATTAACATGAGGTTATTTGTCATTGTTAATTTATGAGTGTTATACTAGTTTATGTGGATTATATGATTGTTGTTTCCTTGGTATTTATGTTTCTATTATGTTGGTTATGAGCATGTATTATGATAGTGGCTATGTATGGATCTAATCGTTTTTTTAATTCTAAATGAATGAAATATGTATATATGGATTAATAGATGAAATTGAAGCTAATATGTTGAGGCATCAATGCTTCTTAGTGATTATTAGATAATTATGACACCCATATACTCAATTATGTTGTTAAGGCCTATAGCTCTCATGTTTGTGACATGTTTGATGAAATGCCCGTCATGGTTAGTAGGTGTCCAGTCTTGTCCTTGTTGATTTACTTTCAAATGTATCTTTGTTCCTGTAGTTCCACTTCGTTAACTAACACATAGGGATTTGAATCATATCATAGTAACTTCTCATTACATGTTTACCCCGGTTGGCCAGTTACTTGGGTAGATGTGGGAGGAGGGTACTATACCACTTGTGTAAGCATTGTGGTCAACATACTCATTATTCAAATAGATGGTTAAAAAATAATCCTCTTGCAAGAGCAAGGATTCATGATTGATGGATTGCTTCATGGAAATGGGCTTCAATAACCAAGAAGATATTTCATTTATATCACAAAATTTTTCCCCGAGTGCTAGATAATCTTGTAGTTGAGTTTCTCCATATTCTCATCTTGTATATGAAAAGGGGGAATTGATGGTCATCTACAAGTTTCAAAGCTACATCAAACAAGCTTGAGTCACAAATTGAACCTATTTCCTTAGCCTACATCCAGAGTCAACCATACCCGGATTTAGAGATGTTAACAGAGACAAAGGAACCCTTGAGATGGTTTGTAGCCTTCCTTAAACCACCGCAGGTTGAAGACCTCCCTTTTTCTAGGTTGAAGGTCTCCCTCAAAAAAGCATTAATGAGTACTTCCTTTGGCATACGACTTTAGCTTCTTACTATATTTTGAAGAGTTTTGGGAACTACATTAACCATTTTAGTGTTGGTGGTCATCATTAAACCAGTATCGATTCAAACCTCAAGTTTTCCCACCTTATGCCATCATCTTAGAGAGTGAATTCAACTTATTTTTGTCATGTGTTGCTGTATTTTTGTATTAGATCTTTCTTATTGGACTTGTATATATCCCTTTGCATTAAGGGGGGAATGTTGGACATGTAATCCGCTAAGGGTTGGTGCGGAATGTGAACACTCATCGAAGTCCAAGAGACCATTTGGTATGTGAAGACTAAAGTTCATGAGGAAATGTATAAATGTACATTATTGTGAATAATAAATACAATGAACGTTTATCTTATCTATTGCCTATTATTTTGATATGCATTTAACAATAAAGAAAGTGAAAGAATTACTAAATTGAAGTTTCTGCACTAAAATGAACGCTAAATCTCTCACATGTGTAAATCCTTTTTGTTGATTCTATGGAAAAGTTGCATATTCATTACACGTCCAAATTTATATAGTTGGGGGCCAAAATTCTGAAAGCAGGATCCAAAATTCTATTGTTGGAGCTAGTTTGGAAGGTTTTGACTTGAGTTGAACTTTTCTTGCTAGTAGAGCTTAAGAGGAGGGCTGACTTGGGTCTTGTTTTAATTCTTGGTCTTGTTGTTTGGGTCTTGGATTTCTCATTGTAATTGATTCTATAATAAGAGAAGAATTTTTTGAGTTTTCCCCTTGGAGCGATTTTTCCCCAGCTCATATCCTATATATCGTGTTCATTTTCCATTTATGATCTTCATTGTATTTGTTTTTTGTAAGTGTTTGATGAACATAACATAATAAATTAATAAGAATCAAACCTAACTTCACAAAAATTTATTAAGTAAAGAGAAATCACCCTAGTTGTTGCCCCTATTGGTTTCTCAACACCTTAAATAATCTATTCACACAAATTCAATCATTCATAAGCCTATTAAAAAAATCCTTCCAGGAAATAAGTTAGAGACTTTCATGTTCCTCTCATCCTTGAAACAACTCTTTGTTAGTTCCACCCAAGTTCCACTCCAAGCTATTAGGAAAGATGAACATAAATCCTTGCAAAAATTTCCTCCTAAGCCCACAGTAGCATCCTACTAATCTTGGAGGTTCCAAAATGGTCTTTCTCTCCCAGTAGTTTTATTTTCAAAGAAAATATCTTTATCTCCCCCATCTTTTTTTTTTTTTTACAGATTCTACTTTATGATATTTTTTCTCTGAGTCAGTGGTTTGTTCCTTCACCCTTCTAGGTATAACTCATTTCCAACCATTTTCGTGACAGTTAGGGATTAATCTCACATGCCCATGTTTAACATATTTGTAACAGTGTTAACATGCCAAAAATAATTATTTCTTCCATTTTTTTCATATTTATTGATTTATCTTTCCTACTTTTCATGATAACTATGGTGAAATAGAGTAATAAATAAATTTCAAGTTACAAAAGTAAATTTCCAAAAACATTACATTTTAAAATAATAAATTGAATTTTAAAACTTATTAACATTTATATGGAATGTGAAAAAAATAAAAAGACGTATGTAATTTATTTATAACAAGATGAATTATTTCTTATTTATATAAAATTTAATCTCTATCAAATTATTGATTAAAATCTCACGAAGGAAAAAATTACAATAAAGTAATTTAAAAAAATAAAAAGCGGAAATGGAAGAAAAAATAAAGCTTAAATATGTTTAAACGAAAAGCAAACTCAACTTAATAATAGAATAGAGAGATACCTCAGGTGGAACTAGGTTCGTTAAAAACATATATTACATTACTCATTGCATCAAAGTTAAACTTTTGTACTGCCCTTCATTTTATTTGGTGCTTTTTTAGAAATAAAGGTTAGCTTTATTTGTCAAAAACGTAGGAGTGAGTGTTTTTAAGAATGTAAAGGTTAGCTTAAGAAAATAAAAGGAAAAGTCAATTGCAAATAGATGTTTTTTTACGAGTAAAAAATTTAGCTACTTTGTTTCATAATAAAAATTCAACATCATTTTATACGTCTTGTTTTCAACTTCAAAGGACAAGTGCATCCATTGGGACATTGAATTCCAGGATTGGATGGAGGATTGCTTCAAGGGTTGTCAAAGCTTACATTTGCTTGTTACAAGTTATTTTTTTTTAGAACGACACCACTTTTGTGAGGTTTTTAAGTTGGTCGACAATCCGTGATGATTTTCGATAGATAAGAGAGTTGAAAAATTAATGATGCAGTTACAAGTGTGCCTAAGTTGTGCATGGTCGCACAGACATAGTGGCAGGCACATTGTAGTGATGGGCACCCGTGTTTGGTTAAAGGAGACTTGTGTTCTGTTAAAAGTGCGCAATGGACCAGTTTGGTTAAAGGTTTTTTCTTAAAGGGATCTTGATGGAGAGGTTTGATGAGAGTTGGGTGACTAGGCAATGTGACGGGTATTGGGTGACCAGGCAGTGTGATGGAAGGGAACGTGCAGATGAGCAAGGGCACCCACTCGACTGAGCATAGGTTGGCCTCATGACTTAGCGAAATTTGAAGGAAAGTGTTTTGGGGAGTGGATAGGTCAGTTAGGTAGCATATTAGCAGGCCGACCCATGAGGATGACTAAAATGCATGTCCGTTGGTTTATTCAATGGCCCACAACGCATATATATTGGTGGATGTTGCCATCCATTTGAAAACATTAAATTTTTTTCAAGCATCTAAAGCAAGAGCGAAGAGTGAGATAAAATAAGTTGTTGGATGGATGAACCAAACCGCATGCAAAACCAGGTATACAGATGCAGGGTAGACAGGTTGGGTGAGGGGCAATTTTTGGTAGGTCAGAATTAGGGGTTTCTTGTGAAAAACTTCAATGTGAGCAGAGGTCAGTATAGGATGCATAGGGCCATGGGTAGAGGTAACTATAGACTTTCCGGTGGCGTGAGAAGAGGCTGCTAAATGATACCTAGGATAGAGGCCAGTATAGATGTCTGGGTACTATAGGGAGAGGTCAAAATAGTGAGTGAGGTTGTGGGCATTGGAGGCTAAATAGAGGCACGCTACATAACTATAATGTGGAAAGATGAACATAGGTCGGGGTAACGGTAATGGTGTTGCACGACACGGCATTGCAAACTGCATGATCATTTAGGAGTTGAATAGAACAGTCTAGAGGACTGCATGACTTGGCAGGTAGTCAGGCAGTCCTACACGAGAGGATGCATGGACAGGTGCACCGGGCTAGATTTTTGATAGTTGTATATTTCTGTAAAATTGAATTTCATATTTGTATTATCGATTGGGTAGCCTTCTTTGGGAGCTACCCTTCCCATGCACATTGGGTCACGTACACGTTTATTTCCACTACGTAATGAAAGATAAATGAATGAGTTTTAATTATTTCTAGTGCATATTTAAAGAAGAAGTGAACACTTAACCAAAATAATCTAAGTGGTGGTGATAGGCGTAGTCCAACAACCATAGTAGTGGTGAAAAGAAAAGGTTGGTTGGCTTCACTTATGAGCCTCATAAATGGGTAATTATATGGGCTCATTTCACCTCCTAACCTAGTCAAATCAACCATTCTCTTAGCTTATAGTATGGTTTCTAATTAAATTTATGCTTATAGAGTGAGTTGAGCTAGTTATGATGCCATGTGATCTAACATGTGTTTACTGTAGATTATTGATGAATTTCGAGGTCAAAGTCAAGGATCCAATGGTTAGATGGAAGAAATAACTTGAAGAAGACAGAGGAGAGGACTTATAGGAGAGAATCCCCCTCATTTATTACTCCTCACTTCAAATTCCCCTTCATTTAGCTCGGAGTACAAGCAGCAAAATCATGCACTAGAAGGCAACTGAGCAAGTGGAGGATAATTGAGAGTTATCTCGAGTTTTGGGAGCTAAGCATCCCTAATTTTAAGGAATTTATTGGTAGCTTCAGATGTATAAGTAGAGAGGCCTAGGGCCTCACTAGCATCAGATTTTTGCTTATCTAAGCTCTGCTCAAATTTCAAGCTTATTATTTTGTGACAGTTTCATGTAAACTTGCTATTTTTTTTATAATGAATATGGAATCCTTTTCGAGCTAGGATTGAGTTACCTGAGAGGGTTGAAGCTCTTTTGTTAGGGCCCAATCCAAGTAGCCAATTTTCTCTTTACTTGTATTTGTATGCTTATTTCAGTTTGTAGATTAATTTGCTACTAGATGCATTTCTTTCATGGTTAAGAATAGGTTTCTTTTGATGATTTAGTGGTTTCCTTCCATTTGTGCTTTTTGAAGTAGGTTAAGCAGCAATCAAAAAGGATTCAAAAGGCTAACAATAGTGCCTTTTCCTCTCTTCCTCCCTCTGGGACCATGATTTGAGGCAAAGACCCTCTTGCTACCCCAAAAACATAGATTTTCCTCAGTCATAGCACTTCTAGTGTTTGCAACTTTTTAATAGGTTAATAGTCTAGTTTTGCTTTGCTTGAGATCTTCCTTGTCATATTAACTTCTTGATTTTCAATAGTCCTCTTCCTTTCTTTCCTTTCTTGTAGCATTTTTTAGCATTTCCTTTCATAGATCATAGTTTAGAAAATTTTGATGCAAAACTCTGTTTTTTCCTAAATGCATTCATTTCATTGTTTGCTTGATCTTCTTGGTTAACTATTAGTTCCTTTGTAGCAAATCTCTTCCAGTAGTAGGCCAGCTTAATAGCAGTCACATCCTTCATCTGATCCAGGCCATATAGCTCTTCCCAAACCTCACCTCAATTCTGCCTTAGTTTCCTGCATTTTCAATAGAATTTCTTCCTCTCTCCTTAAGCAAACCCAATCATTTTTTTCTCTCTCCTGCTAGGTCATGGAAGACCTTAGGCACCCTAACAACTCACTCCAACCTTCTTCCACCTTTTCCACCCACTCTCACACCCTCAGAATAGCAGAAATTGTTCACGGCCTCCTCTTGTAGGCCTTTTGTAGCTTCCCTGTTTTCCTCCTATAGTTTCCCTGTGTCCTCCTGTAGTTTTTCCTTTAGGCTTTCTTTTGAATGTTGAGTGTGGGAGAAGCCTCCAGAAGGCCATTTAAGACCTCCTAGGACCCATCCACACCATCTTTAATCCTTCCAAGCTCCAAAACCACCCTTTACCTGCACCTGTTCATTACCACACTCACACACAATAAATTAAATGCATGTCAAATTCACACAAAAAATACATAAAAATCCAAAAATATGTTTTCCACTTATTTACTTCCAGAAATAGCATGGTTAGATGTTGTTTTCTTCCTTGAGTAGGTAATGGCATTGCTTTCATGGTTTTCATAGTATTTTTTGGCAAAAGTAGAATTAGCTTGTAATTAGGGTTTACTAGGTCTTGCCTTACATTCTAGTCCTTTTCCCTTCTGCAATTAGAATAGCCTCAGTAGAGTAACCTTTCTTTATTTCATCACACTTAGAGCTTCTTTTGAGATCTATAGAAGTTGTCTTGAGCTCCTAGTGATTTTACGCCAGCTGACCAAGTAACCACCCACAGTAAGAGCTAGTACTCATGCATACAATACTAATGCTTTCAAGTTTGTTACAAACTACTGGGTTGATAAAATTAAAGTTGGAAGCCTAGTAGTTGCAACATTCTTGCTGCAATACTAGCGCTCACTAGTCGCCCCTCTCCACAATTGGAAATTGAGTTGCCGCTAGTGTCAGTGCATGATAGATGGTATCAAAGATTGGTTTAGGGGTGCAACTGAGCTTATTGAAGTTTTTGTTTGCACTATGACCAATACTGCAACATAAGGGAAGGTTGGCAAGGGAAAGGCAGCAGTGAGGGCTAAATCTCAATGATGAAAGAGTGCTGTGAGACAATTTTGTAGGTATTATAGAGGTTTAAATGCATGAAGGAAGAAATACCAGGAATTCAAGATCATATTGAAGTCTTGGAAGAGAATTTTAAAAGATATCTTCTTTGAATTTGTTTTGCAATGGAGGAGGATGAATCCATTGATTGCAACAAAGAGGAGGAAGCGGCATCTGAATAATAATTTGTTGAAAAAGTGCTAGTGGAAGAGGAAGTTATTGGAGCGCCATTACTTGCCCAAGTTGAGCCATAT
Source organism: Pinus taeda (assembly GCA_000404065.3). NCBI lineage: Eukaryota > Viridiplantae > Streptophyta > Pinopsida > Pinales > Pinaceae > Pinus > Pinus taeda. Next base: position 9,130 of record APFE030102819.1, on the reverse strand, counting down.
TCATGCATAATGCAGCCATTGATGGAAGGAGACACTCACATGCAGAGACCTCATGAAGCCGTAAGTATTATTGTGACTTTTGCTTCATTGGAGGTTTTGGTGGATGGAACATATGCATGGATTGGAAAAAGAAGTTTTCCAATGTGATGGACAATATTTCCATGGTAGACTGTGATGAGATCTTGTACACTAAGGTAGGAAGGTTGCAGTACTTGTTGGGGAAATTTGTGACCTTATTGGAGAAGGTGAAAATTCTCAGGACAAGGGTGGAACATGATGAAATTTGTGATGGCTGAGTCATGATTAGCCAAGTGGATAAACGACTAAGTTGACGACATGGATCATGGATAGAATAAAGCAAGGGAACATTGAAGTTGTGTGGATATGATACACATGATTTGGGTAGACTTCTTCATTGTTGTTTCATTGAGGATAATAGGCAGCCTTGGGAAGACCTTTAGTGGGGGAGACAATGGTGGAGGAAGCAACTTGCAATGCGATATGAAGGTAGAGTGACTAAGTGCACTAAGCTAAATGAAAGGAAGGGTGTGGTCATAAGAGTTGTGCTGGGTCATCTATAGTGGAAAAGTTGGAAAGTTGAAGCCATGGACATTGAGATGAAGGGAGCATGGCAGACTTCATGTAGAGGCATCAAGATAGAGAACTTGTATAGATGTCATATATGGGAATCAAGTAGAAGTCCCAAGGTGAGGATGTGAGCAGGATGGACTTATTGATGTGACATGAGGACATTTTGTAGGTGGACCAATGGGGATTTTGTGTACATCTGAACAACAAGGAAATGGTTGTATTTAGGAGACATGGGTAGCCTATGAGAGTATTCATGTGTTTGCATGGTCTTACGAAGAAATGCCTAGCATTGATCTTAGCATTGCGGTGCATGAAATACCAACATATCCACACACGAAGACCATTCACCAACAACTTTTCCCAGTGCACCCTAGGAAGGTCATTACTATTAAGGGTGAAGTCGAAAATCTTCTCAAATATCATGGGTTCATCAATCCCATCCCCCTTACAGACTTGGTGTCCAATATTGTCCCGGTGACTAAAAAACAAGGCACGATTTGTGTTTGTGTGGATTATTGAGATCTTAATTGTGCATGTACTAAAGATAACTATCCTACTCCCTTCATTGATAATATCATTGATGAATGTGCTGGGAGCAAGATATTTTCCTTTTTTCTAGTTATAACCAGATTAATATCACACCCACTAACCAAGTGAAGACAACATTTATCTGCCCATGGAGTACGTTCGCATACAAGAAGCTCCCTTTCGGCCTCAAAAATGATGGACCCACGTTTCAATGGGCAATGTCCTATGCATTTCATGAAATTCGCAACATTGTCCAACCTTATTTGCATGACCTTCATACCCATTCTCATAAATACCAAGATCACCTAGACAATCTTCAACAAATTTTTCTACGCTTCAGACATTATAACACTCGGTTAAATCTGCATAAATTTGTTTTCTACATGGAATCACGATGACTCCTCATCTTCATCGTTTCCAAGGACAGAATTTGCCTAGATCTGCTAAAAGTCGAGGCCATTGTAAATTTAGCCCCTCCATCTTCACTTTACGAACTCTGGAGCTTGCAAGGAAAGGCCAACTTTCTCTATCGTTTTATACCCAACTAAGTCAGGCTAGCCACAGGTTTTACCTAGTTTCTCAAACAAGGAACACCCTTTGTGTGGGATGAGATGGCTGTTATGAAACCAACTCACAAAAGATAGAAAATATAGATCAGCGCCTTAGAATTTAGCCTCTTCGAGGGGGAAACCTCTTTTACATTACACAAATGAACAATTCTTGGATGATACAAATGAAAAAACCTCCTTTCTATATATAGGAGTCTAAGGGGTCACAATATAACCAAGCCGACCTTAAAATAATAATATAAAGGCATAAAAATAATAATAGTTGGATTCTATGGGGCACAATAATAATAATAAGGGATACAATGACAATAGTAATGGGGGAATCACTAGTATTATAGGAACCTAACATGCCCCTCTCCTTCAAAAAAGTGTTGTCCTCAACACTTGAGTAGTTTTGGATGCTTTTGTTTAAAATTCTCATCCTCCCATGTGGAAAGTTCAATAGGTAAGTTCTTCTACTTGATGAGATACTTTGAAATTGATCGATTTCGTCGCTGTCAAGTTCTTGTTTCTTTGATTGCTTCAAGTTCCAATAATATTTTTCCTTCCTCATTATGTTCTGGCAATATTGTTTGAACTAGAATCGTGTCACCTATAACCTTCTTTAAGCATGAAACATGGAAAAATAAGTGCACTCGAGGAGCTATAGGAAGCTCTAATTTGTATGCCATAGTACCTATCTTTTGCAATATCTTGTACGGACCATAATATTTTGTTGATAATTTATTATTCTTCTTAGCTTGCATGAGGAAATTTGTTTATATGGTTGTAGCCATAGGAATACTCAATCACCTACATCAAAACTTCTTTCGATGTGATGTTGATCTTCCTACTATTTCATTCTATGTTGCATCAAGGTGAGGTTATCCTTTAAGAGTTGGAGAACTTGTTGCTGACGCTCGACGTGATATTCCATTGCTTGAACCTTATAATTTTCTCTTAAATATGATGTGATTGATGGTGGATGATATTATCCATAAAGTGCCATAAATGGGGTCATTTTTGTTGCAGTATGGAATGAAGTGTTATACCACCATTCAACCAGAGGAAACCATTTGACCCATTGTGTCTATTTATCAGATACAAAGCAACGAAGATATCCTTCCAAACACTTGTTTATCATCTCAATTTACCTATGATATTGAGGATGATAAGATGAGCTATGAGCTAACTGAGTACCAAGACAGGAAAATAATTTTGTCCAAAAATTCGTAGTGAAAATGGGATCTCTATCACTTACAATAATCTTTGGGTTTCCATATAGCTTTTGAATTGTTTCCATAAATGTAGTAGAAACTGTATTGACTTTAAATGGATGAGATAATGCACAAAAGTGTGCATACTTGGTAAGTCTGACAACTATCACCATGATAACACTATTTCCTTTGGACTTGGGTAAACTTGTGATAAAATCAATTGAAACCTCATCCCAACATTGGCTTGGAATTGAAAAAGGTTGTGATAATCCTGGGGTCTTAATTCTTTCAACTTTATTTTGTTTGAAAACCAAAAATTCCAGCATAGAATTTTGAATATCTGATTTAAGCCCATCCCAAAAAAATCCTTCTTAACCCCGTGGTAGGTTTTTATAAATCCTGAGTGCCCTCCTAAGGGAGAGGTGCGCAATTTCCTAAGAATATTTTGTTTGATTTGGGAATTCTTACATAGGTATAACTGATCCTTGTACCATAACACATCATTTTTCCAGCTAAATGTATTAGATGTATTGGGATCTTGTTGTATCTTTTGAATGAGTGCCCACACTTCCTTGTCATTCTTCCATTCATCCCTTGCTTTGTTTATCCAATCTAGTTGGATAATATAAATGGCGCAAATAAACACTTCCACATCCTCATCCTTTCTTGAGAGTGCATCTGCCACAACATTTTTCTTCCCTTTTTGTAGATGATTTCAAAGTCATAGCCCAACATATTTGTGACCCATTTTTTCTTCTCTTCTGAAGATAATCTTTGTTCTAAAAAGTATTTAGGACTATCATGATCTGTTTTTACCTTGAAGTGTCTTCCCATTAGGTAGGGTCGTCATTTCTTAAGTGCATGTAGTGTTTCCAACATTTCCTTCTCATAAATAGCTTTGTGTAAATACTTTCCTTTGATTGGATGACTTTCTAAAGCAATGGGTCTTTCTTCTTGCACTAAAATAGCACCAATTCCATTTCCTGAGGCATCACATTCCACAATAAAGGTTTTTGTGAAGTCCAGTGTAGTTAAGACCGGTGCTTGGAACATTGCCTCTTTAAGATGTTGAAAGGCCTTTGTTTCTTCTGGAGTCCATGAGAATGCATCTTTCTCTAATACTATTGTTAGAGGTGCTGCTATTCTCCCATAATTCTTAACAAACTTGCAATAGTACCCTGTCAACCCGAGAAATCCTCGCATATGCTTTATGGATGTGGGTATTTTCCATTCATTAATGGTTTTAATTTTGCTAGGGTCTACTTTAACACCTTCATGAGATACAATATGACCCATACATTCCACCTCTTATACTCCAAAATAACATTTGGAGATTTTTGCATATAATTGTTTCTCCTCCAATAGTTTGAGCACCATGTCAACATGTTGGACATGATCCTTCCAATACTTATTGTAGATTAGTATATCATCAAAAAATACTAACAAAAATTTTCTAAGGAAGTGTTTGAAAATGGAATTCATCAAACCTTGAAATGTATAAGGTGCATTAGTAAGGCCAAAAGGCATGAACAAAAATTCATAATGACCCTCATGAGTTCTAAATGTTGTTTTTTTAATGTCTTCAGTCTTCATTCTGATTTGATAATATCCTAAGAAAAGATCCAACTTGGTGATGTAAATTGATCCATGCAATTCATCCAATAATTCATCGATGACAGGAATGGGAAATTTATCTTTAATAGTGATCTTGTTGAGCTCCCTACTATAATCTGGACACATGCGCCATGGTCCATGCTTCTTGTGAACCAGTACTACTGGAGCAGAGAAAGAACTTTGACTAGGTTGAATTGTACCAGCCTCTAACATTTCTGAAATACGTTCATTTTCACTCTTTTGGACATAGGGATATATGTTTTCTAGTAAATTTAACATCTTAAATTTCTCTACATAAATTATCAATCTGGGTATTGTACATTGATGAAGTGTGGTGCACCATATGTGCTTATTTAACCTTTTTCTTACTTCGTTGTTTTATAGTTTTTATTTTGTTTTTTGGGTTTTGTCTTTTTTGGTTTCCTAAAGTGTTTAATGCAAATGGAAATCCTATTCTAAGGTCTTAAGAATACTTTTAAAGGTCAAGTGTGGATGTAGATTTCAAGACAAGGTTTATGTCCCATATGGTAACTTCCAAAACTTAGCACTTCAAAAGATCTCAAAACATGCTATTGATAAAATTAATACTTGAACAGGGATGTAAATATGCAGCTACTTAATCAAACAAAAGATGAAATACTGATCATGAAATCACTGTCTCTGCTACCCATCTAATTACATAAATAAAATCTAAACTATTGCACTCAAACAAACCAATAATTGTAGACTAATGAAAGCAAGATCAATTTACTTCACTTATAATCCGATAGCTCGCCAAGTAGCTTTTTGAGGTTAAGCCATGGCACTGGAGATAACATCAAATAATATGAAGAATTTATATCTAAATTACCTACTTGCAGATTAATGAAAGCAAACTCAAATTACTTCACTTATAATCCTGTAGCTTGCTAAGTAGCTTTTCAGGGTTAAGCCATGGCACCGGAGATAACGTCAAATAACATGAAGAATTGATATCTAAATTACCTACTTGTAGATTAATGAAAGAAAAATCAAATTACTTCACTTATAATCTGATAGACTGCTAAGTAGCTTTTCGGGGTTAAGCCATGGCACCAGAGATAATGTCAAATAACGTGAAGAACTTGATATCTAAACTAGCTAATAGCAACCAACAAATCTCACTAAAATCAAAGCATAAAAACTGACATTTAAAATCTAAAACGTTTGGTAGAGAAGCAAATCTCATATCACTACTTGATGCAAAAATTACATTAAAAAGCTTGAGAAAAAACTAATAAGAAAATACAAGAACATGTAAAGAGAAACTAATCTACAATGAAACGGTTGAACACACTTGCATGAATTAAAATTGCATGAATGGAAAATCTAAACTATCAAACTTGAAAGTAATAAAATGACATACATGAATGAAATCAAAGAGACATTTAAAAAAAAAAATCTACTCTACCTTACATTCTAATGTGCTCCATAACATCTACTTCAACTCTCCTCCCATGTTGAAAACATCAAAGCTCTATTCAAATTCTTCAAAATTACAAAGTACAACAAAGCTCTCCAAAGCTTTCCAAAGCCATCAAAGAAGAACTACAAACTTCAAGCTAGAGAACTAAAAAGATAAGCTAACCTAAGCTAACAAATGAAGGAAAGAGATATCCTATTTATAAAAAATATGAGAAGTCATCTCATTAATGAGGGTCCATGAATATCTCCCTCTACCTCTAGAGTCCTAATCAAAATAGGAACTGATAAGACACATGTCTTCTTAGAGTTTCAATACAATCAGGAGATGTGACACATATCCTCATGATCTCATGATTCTCTCCACTCAAATTCGAATTTGGCCTTAGGGTGCCACATAAAGGTCTTCTAGAAGCCTCCTTTTGACATACACATGTCAACAATCTCAACCCACTTGTTAGGTATACACATATGCACATTATTTTTTAATTTTTAACCACAAGTTCACTTTAAAAGGCTATCAATTAATAAATTTTGGAAAAATATAAGTTTGGCCCAATGATAATCAAAGTGGGATGAATGTAGTGACATAGTAGTGAAATGGAGGTGAAATGGAGGTGATATAATGGACATAATAGTGAACGTGTAATAGAAATGAATGACATTTTCAAGACCCAACATCTATAAGGCCTAATGTTTGGAGGAACACTTCCTGGAATCAAATTTATAGCATGATCATGATCATGAATAGGTGGGAGGCCTTTGGGAGTCTCAAATACCTTGGAATGATTGTCCAAGACTTTTTGGAGATCTGGAGAAATGGATAATTTTGATGTGGGAACGTCTAGTGAATATAATTATGCAATTATGCCTCGTTGTTCTTTCTTTAGAAGCTTTGTAGTTCTGTTAGAGTTGATTATCGTTCCTGGTTTCCCCACGATACCCCTTAATTCAAATTCCTTTCCTTCTGTAGAGAATTTTAATAAAAGTTCTTGAAAATTAAAAGCTATTATACCCAAGGATTCTAGCCATTGGACGCCTAGTACAACATGAGCACCACCCATTGGAATGGAAAGCATTGGGCTATTAAATATGTATTCTCCCATGGATAACTTGATATTATGGCACTTTCCCGAGAAATTTATGGTTCCTCCAATTGCAACCATCACTTGGCACTCTGGTGCTGGATATAGGAAGCAATTCAATTCCTTTGCTATCTTACTGTTGACAATAATACTGAGAGGGGGGGTGAATCAGTATTATCTAATTCTTTTTCCAAATCTTTCTTATTTATACTTTGAATTATTTTTGCATACCAATACCATAAATAATGAGCATGAGCAAGGAAAGCAGACAGTCACATCAAAGAACACCAGATATAAGGTGGAAACCCAATGTGGGTGAAAACCACCTGCTGCAATATGTCTCTATCTTCTTTCAAATTAGAAACTCCTTTTACAATGATCTTTGTACTGGCGCAGTCCTTTACCAGTACGTAGGCTGCAACCTGCAGAGAGCTACAACTCTCTTGTTTTCTAGTTTCTCCTGGAAGGGAGCTACAACCCCCTACTTCTTTTCAAGGACCACTTTTCATAAATTTTCAAACTGGATCCATATACATCTAATGATCATCAAGTACATGTAAATTATACAGTCAGCTGCAATAACCAGATCAACGATAACAGAACAGAACCCAGAACACCTTATCAACAAAAAAAAATCCAACCAACAGAAGATCTTAACACAGATACATGGTTTTTCTTTTTACTAGCCTGCGTTGCTACGCACTTCTCCTTCTGCCTCTCTGCGTATACCCGCAGAGCTCCTTCTGCTGGGCAGCGCGGCCACGCACTGCTCCTTTCACTGATCTGCGTACAGTACGCACCCAATGGCACTATCGCGCCGCGTACTTCCCAGGAGATACGCACTCAAAAGAATAATCGCGCCGCGTACTTTCACAGTAGGTACGCACTCAAAAGAATAATCGAACCGCGTGCTGCAACAGAGGGCACGCACCTGAACCACTTTCGCCCTGTGTACCCACGCACTGATCCTTCAGCGCCTCTGCGTACCCACGCACTGATCCTTCGGTGCCTCTGCGTACCCGCGCACTGAACCTTCGATGCCTCTGCATACCCACGCACTGAACCTTCGGCGCCTCTGCATACCTTGGACTAGGGCTGAAATAACCTCAGATGCTCAGATCTGAACTTGTGCTCAAGAGATCACACTTCGCAGATTCGCTTCTAACTTCTCCTTTATAGATCAATCTTTTAAAAACTGAGAACCCAATAAATTAGATCTTAAGATATTCAATCACTCAAAAGATGCTCAAGCCAAATGATCTCCTTTGCTTTATATAGGCTAGTTCTTCCTCAAATCAAGGATCATGGGGCTTAATAAAAATAATAAAATAAACAATACCACGGACCAAAACCATGATAACCCAATACTGTTGGCTAAATACCATGAGAAACCCCACGTGTGGGCGCTTAACTGCCTTAGAATATGTGCACTGGGGTACGCACCTCATGGATGGGTAATCCGCGTATTAGGACGCAGTCCCTGCATGGCATGCCTGCGGGTACGCACCTCCTGAACTGTTCTCCTGCGTACTCATTTATTTTTTATCAAAATGAGAGCCATGCCATGGGTGTTGCCATCAAGTAAAACATCATACCAGAACCATAATGCCAACAATCCCATAATGCCAACAATCTCCCCCTTTGGACTTGATGGCAACCTCAAGACCTCAAAAGCTTCATTCTCCCCCTTTGACATCAAGGGCAAAGGGTTATGCTCCCCCTAAGAACATGCTCCCCCTGAATATGAACCAGATCTGTAATGAAGAACCATAATCCACCAAGAAAGAGATAGAGACATATTGCAGCTACTTCCAAGATCTCCTTCTGCACATCCTCCATAATGCCAACAATGCATTATATGCTCCCCCTGAACCTGTACGGACAACCATCAAAAGAGATTCAACATGATGATGCATCAACAACCCCCAGCTTGTGCCTAAGGTATTCAAAAGCCTCTCTGGGCAATGGTTTGCTGAGAATATCAGCAACTTGTTCCTTAGAAGGAACATACTCCAACTTGACCTTTTGTTCAAGAACTTGTTCCCGAAGAAAATGATATTTGATCGGTATATGCTTTGTCTTCGAATGCATGACTAGATTCTTTGAA
>APFE030102818.1:0-13256 GCA_000404065.3 Pinus taeda | reverse complement strand
AACATTTGGATAGTGTAGTATCAATTAAGATTCTACATTACACAAAATGTGATTTCTATCTTTAGTGGGAAAAATGGTAGCAATACAACTATGATACAAGTTAAAGAAATGATAAAAGCATTGCAATCAATGTATAATACCATGCTACATTTATGAAATAACTTCATATACAAGGGATACTTTATGGAAGTATTACATATTAAATCTTAGAGCATAAAAGAACAATTTGGCTTTCACATCTTCATCAACTAGTTTGTCTAGATAGATAACTCAATGAAAACATATTCTGTCCTAGAAGAATGAAGCCTTACTAACCATGAATGGAGTCTTTTCAACGATGAAATAAAGTAGGATAACACTAGCTAACTAGGTATTGACTTCACAAGCTTGGGGTAGAGATCTCAATATACCACCTAAAAGCATAGTTTTCACATAAATTTTTTACTCTCATCATTGTATTCTTTTCATGTTCATTAATGGGTAGCAAAAAATATGACAAATCTTATAAACCATTCACGTCCTGGTCAATTTTAACTCCATTATGTCATTAAACTTCAAATTCTTCTCATTCTACTTCGGGAATTTCTAAAAATGATCATCCCCAACGACCACTAGTCTCTACTTGGCCCACACCAAAAAAACAAAATAAAATTGAATTTAAAATATTACATGGAAACACTATAAAAAAAAAATCAATTTTAATCTTGATAATCCTTCCACAATATTGATCTTTTAATTTTGTTTTTTCAAATTTCAAAAAATATATGGAAAAAATATCACATATTTTACCATGATACCAAAAAGTTATTACATAAATAAACTTTTAGCCTCCTCAACTAACTTTAATTTCAACCATAATGTTGCATAAATTTTAGAAGTGTTATATATTTTATATACACAAGTTGAAAGATTTAATCCACTTATACATGATGCGTTCTAAAATCCTAAATATCCTAACTCATAAGTTATTACAAAGAATATACCTTATTCTATTCAACAACATAAAGGAATTGTTCCTATTGTCATTTATTTGTGCAATTTGTTAAAAATAAATTGAATTGATACCATTACTTAATGGAATGAAAAGTCTAAAGTAGATGAAGATAGCTAGGTTGCTACACATTCAGAAACCAATTACATAACATGAGTGGTTCTTATTGTTATTTCTTTGTGCAATTTGCTAAAAATAAAATTAAATTGATACCATTACTTAATGGATTGAAGTCTAAGGTAGATGAAGATAACTAGGTTGTTATACATTCACAAACCCATTATTTATAAGACAAATGTAAAAGCTAATTTATTTTTTAAACAAGTATAATTGTATAAATGAAATGATTTTTGAATATTAATAAGCATCGATTCAAAATAAGTATTTAAATATTTACAACTATTTTATTGACTATTTAATGAGATTTTATTTTAATCATGGCTCTATAATAAAATTAGTACACCTTTATTATATCATCCTAAAAATCTTTGGCCAAAAGACTTCTAACATTAATATTAGTAGATATGTTTTCTTTGTTCATATTTACAATTTCTATTAGTGTTAGTGCACTAATTGCATTTATCAAAATTAAATTTTAATGTCTATTAGTGTTAGTGCACTAATGGCATTTATCAAAATTTTAATGTATATTATTTAAATCTTTTCTGTTTTGAAATATTTGGTAAGAATTATGTTTTCAAGTGTTTAATTGAAATTAAAGAAGATATTTTAGTATGATAATTTTTTATTATTATTTAAAATTTATTTTTTAATAGATCCAATAAAACACTCCATTTTTCTAGAATTCATAAATCAAAATGGCAGCAATTCAAAACAAACTTGACTAAGGAACTCCGAAAACGTGGCACAGTCATGGCCGTATATTTTGGAAATATATTATTGGGCATAACGTCAAGTTGTACATTGAATATTAATGTGCTTTCAACACACACAGTAAACACATATATTATTTTTTTGAATAAATGAATTTTATATTTTATAGCAAACCACCAGCAGTTCGTCATTTGACCAAAACCAAAAATAACACTGTCTGGGTACACAAGATGGACGACTTCATACCATGTATTAGTATTAGTATTAGTTAGTTGAAATGGACGATATGAGTTAAACACACCACGTCTTACTTCAAATGGACGATCTGAGTTAAGTTAACACCACTTGAGTCAACCAGAAAAGGAAAATCCACCAAAATCCCGTATCAGATACGACTCCTTATGACGGGAATTTCACAAATGTAATTGATATCCACAATTGCCCAAACCCTCTGAAATATTTTTGTAATTCCTTCATTTTATCGATCGCCCATCTGAGGAGCCGATGGCAGCTTCCACGGATTTCATTCTCATCACCTCCACACTCATGCTCATCTTTGTTTCTGCAAACGCCCATCTTCTTCATCATTATCATGAGAAAAGTCGTGAACGACTGCAGGTCGATATAGAAGCCCTGCAAGCATTCAAAGCCTCCCTCACATATGATCCTTCTCACGCCTTGGCCAACTGGGATTTTGTTGCCAATCATGTCTGCAATTGGACTGGTGTCACCTGCAACCCTCACAAACTGCGCGTATCTGGCCTAAATCTCTACAACATGAGCCTGCAAGGGACTATACCTCCACATTTGGGCAATATCTCCTTTCTTGGCGTGTTGAACCTCACTTTGAACAGTTTCTCTGGCATAATCCCAAACGAATTGGGCAAGCTGCGTCGCTTAAAACGTCTGTCCCTCAAGCAGAATCACTTGATTTCGTCCATTCCAGAGGCTTTGAAAGATTGCACATCTCTCAGGCTGCTTAACCTGTCCTACAATAATTTAACAGGGACTATTCCCAGTGGTCTCGGCCAATTGCAAAACCTGCAAAAGCTGTCACTGTACGGTAATGGATTGACTGGGAAAGTGCCCGAAACCTTGGGGAATTGTTCTGCGCTGGAGATTCTGAGTCTAGGAAGTAACTTCCTTACTGGCACTATCCCCTCGCAGCTTGGTTTGCTCACTCGAATTGAAACTCTAAAGCTTCAAAGAAACCAGCTCAGTGGAGGAATCCCGCCTTCACTGCTTAATTGCACGGAGTTACGCGGATTATATTTGTCCCAAAACAGGCTTACTGGAGAAATCCCGTGGGAGATGGGAACCAGGCTCTCTAGAATTAAAACTCTGTCTCTTGAAGTAAACCAGCTCAGTGGAGGAATCCCGCCTTCACTGCTTAATTGCACGGAGTTAAGCGAATTATATTTGTATAACAACAGGCTTACTGGAGAAATCCCGTGGGACATAGGGACCAGGCTCTCTAAAATACAACACTTGGGTCTTGCAGAAAACCAGCTCAGTGGAGGAATCCCGCCTTCACTGCTTAATTGCACGGAGTTAAGCAAATTATTTCTGTCCTCGAACAGGCTTACTGGAGAAATCCTGTGGGAGATAGGGACCAGGCTCTCTAAAATACAGCACTTGGCTCTTGCAGAAAACCAGCTCAGTGGAGGAATCCCGCCTTCACTGCTTAATTGCACGGAGTTAAGCGGATTAGATTTGTTTGACAACAGGCTTACTGGAGAAATCCCGTGGGAGATAGGTACAAAGCTCTCAAATTTAGAGTATTTGCTGCTCTGGGGAAACGAATTTAGAGGTACTATTCCGAAATCTTTAGGAAATTGCTCTCAGCTTTTATGGCTCGATCTCGGTAAAAATTTCTTAATGGGAGGCATACCTCTGGAATTTGGAAAGCTCCGTCTTCTACATTATCTGTCAGTTTCTGATAATCATTTGTATAGTGAGAAATCCATTTCCATCTTTGGAGCACTTTCGAACTGCACTAATCTGCAAGCACTCGATCTTGGCATCAATGATCTTAAGGGCGACTTGCCTGGAAGCATAGGCCGTCTTTCTCAAAATCTGCTTTATCTTATTCTGGATGAGAATCGTTTCACTGGTAAGATACCCCAGGAGATGAGCAACCTCACTGGATTGATCGAGTTAACTCTAGGTGGTAATTTGCTCTCTGGAAGCCTTCCTTCTGCACTAGGAGGGCTGTCTACTCTTCAGCTGCTGGACCTCTCCCGGAATAACTTGGAAGGTAATATACCCTATCAATTCAGTCAATTGAAATGTCTGTATGAAGTGGACCTTTCTCAAAACGAGTTTTCTGGAGAAATTCATCATGTTTTTGGAAGTTTACAGCAGCTAAGAAGATTAAATCTCAGCTGTAACAAATTCAGTGGTAATATACCGGACAGTGATATAGGGAATTGTTCCAATCTCGAGCTTCTGGACCTCAGTTACAACCAGCTAAGCGGCGTGATGCCATCCAAAGTGGCTAGCCTTCATAACCTACAGTTCTACATTAATGTCTCACATAATGCGCTCACAGGAAGGGTGCCTGCCGAACTGGGAGGAATGCACATGGTTCAAGCGATTGATCTTTCAGCCAATAATTTTTCGGGGAGCATACCCGGCCAATTGGTGAATTGTGCTGAACTGGACTACCTTAATCTTTCTCACAATTCATTGGAAGGCACTATTCCGACATCAATCGATCAAGTTGCAGGACTTCAAGATTTGGATCTCTCTTTCAATAAGCTTTCCGGTCCCCTGCCTAGCTCTATAGAGAAATTACAGAAGCTTACGCATTTGAACTTGTCATACAATAACTTCACAGGAGAAGTACCATCCTCTGGAGCTTTCAGAAAACTGAATTTGACATCATTCTTAGGAAACAGTGGACTCTGTGGCAGATGGATAGAGTTACCTCATTGTAAATTGACGACAAGGCACCATCATGATTCCAAAAGAAGGGTAGTTATCTTGGCCACTTCGGTCGGTTTAACTTTGCTATTGGTATTTTGCCTAGCCTTAATCATGGTTTTGATATATTTTCGTAGCAAAAAGTCTGCATTGTTGGAAACTATTTCAGCTAGATTAGGGAGGATGCTGAGGAGCCAACTCCGCGAGACGAAGATTGTAAGTGAGGAAGAGGTGAACAGAGCAACTAATGGTTTTAGCCCGGATAACCTACTGGGGCGTGGCGGCCATGGGTCAGTGTATAAGGGCGTATTAGAGAATGGCACAATCGTTGCTGTCAAAGTTATACAGTCTGCCACATCAGGAGGTGCATACAAGAGACTCATAAAAGAATGCAAGACGTTGGGCAGAATCCGACATCGGAATCTGGTGAGAATGGTGGGCGTATGCTCAAGTTTGCAGGTCAAATCTGTGATTATGGAGTTCATGTCGCAGGGAAACCTGGATAAGCATTTGCATTGTAGGGAAAATTCTTGCAGGTTGGATCTGAAAAGACGGCTTAGCATTCTCAAGGACGTGGCCCATGGAATGGCATACCTTCATCATTACTGTTCTCCAGCCATTGTTCATTGTGATCTGAAACCTTCCAACGTTTTACTGGATGAGACGATGACGGCTCATGTTGGAGATTTCGGTATTTCACGCCTCATCAACGATTCAGCAGCAGCAGCCGCCTCAGGGGACACCTCCAGTCATGTGATCGGGTCTGTTGGTTACATTGCACCAGGTAAATACTACTGATACACTTGATTGGTTGAGCAATGTTGTATATTAGAAATATTTGAGTCAGTAAATACTACTGATACACTTGATTGATTGAGCAATGTTGTATATGGGATTATATGTGAGTCACTAATAAAGGTTTTATATATATAAAATCGGTTACAGAATATGGTACAGGAGGGCGCCCGTCCATGAAAGGGGACGTATACAGCTACGGCATCTTGGTACTGGAAATGATAACGGGAAAGAAGCCCACAGATGCAGTGTTATCAGAAGAAGAGCAATCATTGCAGAGTTGGGTGGGCGATGCATTCCCCGACAGATTGTTGGAGGTGATTGACAGGACTTTGGTGGAGGAGGTTAGAATGGAAGAAGAGGATGAAGAACATGAATCACATGATGTAAGTGAATTTATGGGTCATGGAATTGTTGTGCTGTTGGCAAAGATAGGTGTGATGTGCAGCAAAGGGGATCCTCATGAACGACCGACTTTTCGAGAGGTTGAGGCATCGCTAGAGCAGCTGGTAGCCAAAATCCATAAGAATTCAGAAAATGAGTTGAACCGCCTTGGACAGGTAACGGACGAAGCCATTTCTGAATCTGATTAGGGCTTGTTGTGGAAGAAAATGATTAGTGTTCAGCAGATATCTTGGGAGGAAAATGATTAGTTTAGATTAGATGAATAGTTCTGCATTTTCATTGGTTGTAAGTGTGATTATAGGTTTTTAAAAGTCGTTAAATCCAGCGATTTTTTTTAGTTAATTAATCTCTTATATTCTTATGTGGTGAAGAGATTTGTTCAATTAATATTGTAATTAAAATACTTTTCTATGTTAAAATAACATATATTATTATTTAATTAACATAAACG
This sequence comes from Pinus taeda, assembly GCA_000404065.3. NCBI lineage: Eukaryota > Viridiplantae > Streptophyta > Pinopsida > Pinales > Pinaceae > Pinus > Pinus taeda. The sequence goes on along the minus strand of APFE030102818.1, from coordinate 6,855 downwards.
TGTCTATGTAATCAAATAAAATTTCTATTTTAAATCTATATTAATTTAATTAATATAATGTGTTTTTTTTAATCGATTTTTCCCTATATGAAATATCATAATGTGTTTTTTTAATCGTTTTTTTCTTATATGAAATCTTCTTTGAGTGTAGGGAAAAAAACAAATATACATTTTTTTTGAAGATTTCCTTTATAAGTTAAAATTATTCTTTTAATCATAAAAATAATGATTATTGATTAAGATATTTTTTAGTGATTCATAGTGATACTCATAGATTACAATTTATAATATTAAGTGGAAAGAGATTATATTGAGAACAATTTTATAAATAGTTTGAAATAGTCTATTTTCTTATTATTATCTTATGTTTTTATTTTTATTTTTAAGTTTTTAAGAATAATTGCTATTGAACAGAATTTATAGTAAACTAAAAATTATGTATTAATTTTGGGATTTATGTATAGTTAATGGTTTAGGATTTGCATTTTGTTAGCTTAATTTATAAATAAAATTGATATGCTATTTTTTCTTTTTTTGTTATATAGAGATTTAATATAATTATAAAATTCTATAATGATGTAATTTTGACAAGTTGCCAAGGGCTAATTCATATATGATGACAGCGTAGAGGATCATTTCCAAAGTTTTATTGTCAATTTAATAGTGGCCTATAACTTGTATTTCAATATTAATAGTTATTTTACACGTTAATATTACAAGACCACCATAAGTGGGATACTCAATAGTATATTCATGGATTGACATTTGTTTTATTAAACAGTGAAATATTATGTATGCATTCTAAATATGTATATTGATTCGTTAAATATTTTTTGCTTTATTCTTGGCAATAATGCATTTATTCTAGACTTGAGGATCCTGTCTATTTGGATTTGTATTCCTAATGTTTGTCAATACTTGGTGGAACCATAGATAGCGTGCTCAATTTACCTTGTTGTTGGTAGATTGTTTGCAAGGTTTACAACATTGATGAATGTTGTCTACAAATTCCTATGCCTTTTATTGATCTAATTATGATGGTTTGTCTATGATTCGGGGTAGTTTTCCCATGTCTTTGAAAAAGATTATATAGTGGCAACTAAATATGAAATTGATATCTTATGAGAAAGGCTCACACAAATGGCTCTCCATTTACACAAAAATTTCAATCCCTATACCCCTAATCCCATTAATGAAAGTGTAATGAATATCCTTGCTTTCTTCTTGGAATACTTCCAGTGATTCTACTTGTAAAGGATGTAATGTTTCATTTATAGGAACCTTAAGGGATACATATATAGTAGTTTCTTCTATGTTGAAAGATACAACTCCTATGAAGGAAAGGAGTAGTATTGGTTTGCATCCATTGAGTTCTTGAGTAAGTATGTAGTTCATAAGTTAGGATTTCCAATGTCTATTATTCTTTGGATGATCATATTTAGGAGTTGTTCTTTTTTTCTTGTTGATAATATTGTAGAATTATGTCAATGTAATTACTCTACCTTTGACCCCTTGGATCTATTAAATTCACATATGTATAAGTTATAAATAAGTTATTATGATGATGGGAGTCAAATTGTATGAGCTTAAATAAATGAATCCGTGTGTAATTGATATAAATATTTCATGTCTATTCCTAGTGTATATCTCAAGCCCAAGGCCTAACCCATGAGTGGCTAGGAATCTAATTCAGCTAAACATGTTTTTTATATACCATGTGGTAGTGCATACCACGATGTACTCAACCTATGTAAGTATTATTTCAAAATGTAATATAATTTTGTCCAACATTGCTATGGAGACAACATGAAAAGGGTTATGGTTTCACTAGCAGGGAAGAGGAAAGGAGGCCCAAGGGCAGTGGTATACAACAATGAGCATCAATCACCATGCACATGCCCGAGGATAGTGTTTTCTTTGATTTCATCGCATTGTGGCTTGTTGATCTCATCCAATCCAATCATTTTCGATTATCATTGAGTTGCATTGCTAACCTACCAAAAATAAACTTAAAATGTATCAATGGCCCTGAATGCCTTCTTAATCATGACATTGAGTGGTGCCTCTATTGATTATTCATGGACCATCCAAAAACATAACCTACTATCTTTGATAAATGTAACCATTTAGATTCACGTCAACACTCATTTTCCCATGTTGAGGGTATCCTACTTATGCCAAAAGAATTCGTAAAACAATAGTCTAAACATTATAATTTTTGAATTTTTCCTAACTACCTTTTTCTCATGACTTTTACCCAAAATTTAGCTAGAAATTTAAACGAATTGGTGGTTTCACAAATATGAGTTGTTGAGATTGCACAAGTCAGGTGTGATAGGTTTTTTCAAGGTATTGAATGTGTTAATGAATTCAAAAATACAATTTAAGCAATGGAAATTAAAACCTAACCAACCATTGCTTAGTCCAATTTCAATGATCTACTATAAAAGGTTTAAAACGTATAATGTTTAGAATTATTCATTCCTAAAGGGCATATTCCTCTCCAAGTTTTCATCATTTTCTAATGCCATACAGAACATTTCCATCTATGTTTGTCAATACTTGGTGGAAGTAAAGATAGTATGCTCAATTTACCTTGTTGTTGTAAGATTGTTTGCAAGTTTACAACATTGATGAATGTTGTCTACAAATTATCGCTTGTATTGATCTAATTATGATGGTTTGTCTATGATTGGTGGTAGTTCACCTATTTATTTGAAATAAAATATAGAGTGACAACTAAATATGAAATTGATATTTTATGAAAACGGCTCACACAGATGGCTCTCAACTTACACAAAAATTTCAATCCTTATATTGCTAATCCCATTAATGAAAATGTAATGAATATGTCTGGTTTCTTCTTGGAATTCTTATAATGATTCTCCTTGTAAAGGATGTACAATGTTTCCTTTACAAGAATCTTAAGGGATGCATATATAGTAGTTTCTTTTATGTTGAAAGCTACAACTCCTATCAAGGCAAGGAGTAGTATTGGTATGCGTCCCATTGGGTGCTTGAACACGTAATGTAGCTCATAAGTAATGATTTTGCAATGTCTATTATACTTGGATGATCATCTCTAGGTTTTTTTCTTTTCTCCTTGTTGATCATATTATAGGAGTATCTCAATGCTTATACTCTAGCTTTGGCCCCTTGGATCTATTTAATTAAATTATGTATAAATTGTAAAGAAGTCATTATGATGAGGGTCAAACCATATGAGCTTAAATAAATGAACATATTTGAAAGTCATGTAAATATTTCATGTCAATTCCTAGTGTATAGCACAAGGCCAAGTCCCAACTCATTAGTGGTTTGGAATCTAACTATGCTAAACATGTTTTCTATGTACCATGTGGTTTTACCTTCCAAGATGTAGTCAATATATGTAAATATTATTTCAAAATTTAATATAACTTAGTCCAACATGGATATGAAGAGAACATGAAAAGGGCTATGGAGAGAACTAGTAGGGAAGAGGAAAGGAGGTCCAAGGGCAGGTGTTTATAACAACATGAGCATCAAACACCAAGCGTATGCCCGAGGATAATTTTTTCTATGATTTCATTACACTATGGCCTATTGATCTCATCCAATCCAGTGATTTTCAATTCTCATTGAGTTGTATTGCTAACCCACAAAAAAAGACCTTAAAATATATTCATGATCCTCAATTCCTTCTTAATTATGACATTTAGTGAAGCCTCTATTTATTAGTCATGGACCATCCAAAAACTCGACCTCTTCTCTTTGATAATTGTAACCATTTGGATTCACGTAGGAACTCCCTTTCCCATGTTGAGGGTATCCTACTTACGCCAAAGGAATTTGTAAAGAAATAGTCTAAACATTATACTTATTGAATTTTTCGTGAGTACTTTTTTCTAATCACTTTTACCCAAAACTTGGCTAGAAATTTAACCAAATCGTTGGTTTTTTTGTAACCCTGGAGACAGTTCCTAGCTAGAAAGGGTCCAATGCCTAGGACATCTACAATATTAATAAAAAATTTAAAATGTGTGATCGAAGGAATAGACCATGAGAATAACAATGAGTGATCTAATTATAAAACCTATCTTTACAACCAGATTAGCCAAGATAAGTGAGGGTTGCAGAGCTTAGGGTTTTTTTAACGGTGCTCAACCCAACAACGTGTCAGGGGATCTCCACGGTAAGAAGTCCCAACTAGACTCAAACCATTTGGTGTAGGAGTCCCAATAGTGGGGTAGTATGGTATTGCCTTGACCGCGGTTGCGCGCAGAGGTGGGTAAGAAGTCCTTGTTAGTAGCAAGGGTGTGACATATGCACCAAGTAAAGGAAGGTCCATGAATGGCTCTAACACATGGAACTAGGGTATGAGTGTGCCCCTTAGAAACTAGTGGTAACACGCAGCTTGGAATGGAACACACGAACAAAAAAACATCACAAGCTAGGAAGCAGGTTAGCAAACGATCCAAAGTGATGGTTAAATCAATAGCACATCTTGATAAGATTCATTCAAACATATATAGAAAAGTCTATACATAACTAAAATACAATAACAACATATGCATGAAATGTGTTGGTTCTATTATATTAAGAAAGTGAAAGATCCAATCATACATATAACTATGACCAACCACTAGTCCTGACAGCAGAACGTTACAATCACTCCCACCTGCTCCTCCAAAGAGATATACTAGCTTTGCACTGTGGAGAAACCAAGGCTCACTACAATACACTCTAAGCTTTCTCTAAGACATACCTATAGGAAGCTTGGTTCCCAAAAGCCTGTACAATGAGTTATGAGGTTCTATAAATAGCGAAGGGTGTGGTGACCCTTGACATTCCCCTTTGTGACTCTTCACCTACCCTCATCACTCTTCAACTACTACATGATTGTTACACTCTACTATCGACACTTGGTCCTTCACTGTTACAACATGCTACATTACAATATGCACATGTACCCATGTGAAACAAATAGGCTTGACCAAGCCATGTTAGATATCACTAAGAATTAGACAGTTGTGGGAATACCAACTATTTGACATTCTCGCGATGATCAACGATGGTGAACTGATGCCAAACTTGGTAGTGTGTTATGGTGTCCATGTGCTCAATGGTTACATCTTGCTGAAAGCGCACTCTTGCCTCTGTTGCATCTGGGTACACTGATTTGACACCTTTGTCCAACTCCTCTAATAACATGTGCATCATAGTCTTGAGTGCAATTGGTCCAACAACATATTGATGCCTATTGTCTATGCTAATCTCTAAGTCTGTGCTGGTGGATACGTGCATTAACTCATCAAAGTACATGTCTAGCTCCAACCAAACTTGGTTCTTTGCTTGCGTGCATGCACACAATGACATCCATGCTTCTGAACACTCATGCATGTGAAGCCTGCAAACTAGTGATGAGCTGAGGGAGTTCCTCATAGTTCCAAATCTGACTTCGGATACGTTCCTTCAACTCTACTGCCTTTGGCTTCATCATCTTTGGAAAGTGTAGTGGGGATCCTTTGTACCTTATTGTCCATGTTTGCATGCGATTAACAATAGTGTACATATTTGACAAGATGTGTGCTCTCCTAGCACAGTGTTGCTGCCAACCGCTAAGACGGACAACTGACTTATGCATAGTGATGAATCTGGAATACAACGTCTGCATGACTGCCTCAAGGGATGATACTTCATCTAGTATCGCTCTCTTCAACTCTGCTCTGGCAGATGATGTAACCTATTCTCCTCCCTGCTTGGCTCCTTGTAACTCCTTATCCATGCGCTCATTCTCTGCTATCAAGAATCAAACACTCGAGCTGGTGGCTTCAACATATGCTCTGGTAGCATTGGCCAATGCTGTAGGATTCTCACACACATCAGATATGGTCACTTGTTCTTCAAATTTCCTAGGAGATATGTGACCATCCACAGTGGGCACTCTGTGCGACTGCACAACTTTTTGTTATGACTTGTTGAAATATATGTTGTTTATCTTCCCCTCCAAATTGCCTTCAAGGATCTCTGTGTCTCCTTGATCACTTGGGACTTGCTCTACTTCCGAATTTGGTGAAGCCGGTGGGGTGACATCTTGGTTCTGAGGCATGAGGTCAATATCCTGATCTGACTCTGGCTGAACCATATATGTATCCATCTGCTCTAGCATCTATTCAATCTCTTGAGATAGGTCCTACTCCTACGACTACTCACCATGTCTGCTCTGTGCCAACTGCTTGGATAAGTCTATAACCTGTATGGGCACAGTTTCAAAAATCTATGCATGTTGCACCACCTATTGTACTTATCTCTGTTGTGCTTCCTTCGCTCTTATGCACAACTCCTGTTCTTCTTTGAGTTGTCGCTTCAACTTCTATTTCCTCCATCCTCTGTTTCTCTCTTAGCCTTTACACAAACATCTTATCATGTTGTCGCATCTTAGCCTCAATCTCCAAAGCTGCTTTCAACACAAGTGGATCTGCTTTGAAATTGCAGATTTTTTCTGCCTCTACGTTGTCAACAACCTTTCTCTTGCCTTGGTCATGCACATGTCTACTACCCTCTACTGCTGATGATGATGTTGATCTCTGAGATGCCACTTACCTCTGTTGTGCTAACCATTCTAGAACTATTTTGACTTTTTCTTTGAGCCTGGGGGAGTGATAACAATATCTCCATGGGTCTTCTTCAGGCTAATGATACACCTCGTGGATCCAAGGAAATTGCACTCTTGCATAGTGGTCCTTCACCAAAAAATGCGGGTCATACGGATTGAAATTTTTGAAGCCGAAGGTGAATCTCTTGAACTCCTTCATCTCGGCCTTAGCATGCTTGAGATTATGTATCTCATATAACCCGATCCACAAAGGAAGA
>APFE030102817.1:0-12775 GCA_000404065.3 Pinus taeda | reverse complement strand
TGTGGCTGAGAAGAGTTCTCAGAGATTTGTGTCATGAACAAGAAAAGGGCACAACCATTTACTGTGACAATAGCTCGACAATAGCATTGTCTAAAAACTCTATTTTTCATAAAAGGACAAAGCACATAGACACCAAATTTCACTTCATACGTGAATTGGTTAACAATGGGGAGATTATTTTGCAGCACTGCAGAACAGAGGATCAATTAGCTGACATCTTGACAAAACCATTGGGAAAGAAAAGTTTTGATCATTTCAGGAAATGCCTGGGTATGCAGAAAAAACCCAGCAGTTGAAATTAAGGGGGAGCGTTGGAATTTAATTCGAACTGCAACATAGACAGCTAGACAGAAATCCAATTTGCTGTAGATATTCTAGACAGTTGAATGCGTCAAAGTCATGATTGATATTTTGCACATTAATGTGCATTAAATTTTCAGAATTAAATTCCCCTGTAACAGCGGACTTCATTTCTTCAAAAGGCATCACCGCTTGCTGCATTAAATACGCAGATAAGCTTTAGAAGATATTTTCATTATTTTATTGTTTAAAGTCAAATATGAACAACAGTTCTTTTCTATATATATAGAATGTTAGAGAGCAAGAGAGAGTCTGAGAAAAAGACAGAGAAGAAGGCAGAGTGGAGAAAACAGCCAGAAAACAGAGTCGTTGTGTTTTGGAGCAGCAACGCATTCTACAAGTTGTTTCAGCAACTGTCTGTGTGTTTCAACAATAGACTGTCTGGTGTTTCAGTAACTGTCTGCCAGATACTGAAACACGAATCTGTGTTAAAAAAAAAAGTTTGTAAAAAACAGAGTATGGAGTTTTTAGTTATTCCAGAACTGTAGTCCTGAAGAAGTTTGTAATTTTTATTATCATTTTTATGGTTAATAGAAACAGAGCTTTCCTCCATATCTTCTTTGTCCAGATTTATCTCATTTCTCTGTGTTGAGTTGAGGAACTTTGCTTCCTCTTTTTTGTTCAAAATTATCAAAAATTTCCATCCTGGTAACAGAGCGTTGTTCTCTGTGATTTTGTTTTTGGAATTTTAGCACAAACAATTTCCAACACAAGTTGCCTGCAAAAGGATTGGCCTATCTAAGACAGGTTTGTAGGTCACAAGCAAAGTAGTAGACAGAGCAGCAACCAAAAGATACGAGGCAGAAATATTTGAGTTTGGTGTGGCATCCCCTCTTTTTATTCCACCACCAACTTTCGCACTGATAAATTTGATATCGTTGGTAACTGGATTAGGACGAACTATGCGAGAAGGTTCTTCGACTTTTGACAGTATAATTTTGCAGTTGGTTTTGTGCAGCTTCCTTGTGATAATTAGTTTCCCCATATTGGAGGCCATATTTATAAGAAAGGACAATGGGCTAATAGCTACATCCCTTACTATCGTCTATATTTGTATTTTTGTTTCTGCATGTTCCATTGCCTCTACATCCAAGCACCAGACTCTTTTCTCAATTTAGTCCAGCAGATGTATTTCTTTCCTTCTCTTTTTATTTCCGAGTAATGGTTGAATCATAAAACTTCATCACCACATCACCATACTGAAACAGTAAAATGTAAGCACTCATCCACCACACTAATTCTGATGGAATGATGTAATTAATTTAAATGGATGTAGTTTAATTATTTTATTTTTTTTTCTTGGAATTCGATAATATAAGTATAGGTGTTATGACTTTATTATTATATCATTGTTCGATAGGTATAATGTTTGGAAGAGAGTAGTTTCTTGTTTAAAAAGATTTTTTTTAATATATAAATTAAATTTATTGTCGTGAAAATTAAATGAAATCATCTTAGATTAGGTATAATTATTCACAATTAAAATTTATCATAAATTTACTTAAAAGGGATATTAAAAACTACAATTTTCAAAGATTGCATTTGAATGTGTTTTATGATATGATTATGTTGTAAAACGAGCTAAAATTTTTTTATTTCGTTTTATTATGTCAATTGCTTGACATATAGGGATGGTACGGGGGCATTTTTTTTGTGTATAATAAGCTTTTTGATTAACAATAGGAGAATATGTTACAAAACTTCTGCTTGTTCAGAAATTCAAGGGCAGGTTAACAGGCTCGCCTGACAGAAGGATTTGCATTTGTCAAAAGGATGAACCGGCACACCACGCAGGGCGGCTACGCATAACAAAACTCCACACAGGCACACCACACAGGGCGGCAAGGAAGATGACCAAAATAGGATCCGGCACACCACGGAGGGCGGCCAAGCCAGTAAACCAAAAATTGAGACGGCCCACCACGCAGGCGGCCACGAGGAAACAACATGATAACCAGTAAACTGAGTGCTAGGGGGGCTATGATTCCAAGAGAAGAGAGCTGAGTACATGGTGAAATAAACAGGGAGCATAAAAACCTAGAAGGAGAGTGACCAAGGAAGCAAAAAAGGAACGATGGCCACAACCATCAGCGGTGGGACGACCCCTGCTTCGGCTGGTGGCTGGGCCCCTGCTTCGGAGTGTCTTTCGGAGGAACACCAGAAGTCTCCCCAGAAAAACCCTCAGAGTTAGCCACATTCCTCATAAGCTTGATGAGCACCGTGAGCTTTTTACCAATGGTATCCGCTTGCTGGTCAAGCGAAGATAATTTGAACTCTATACTTTCGACAACGCACATGTGATCATGCTCCATGGCGTCCATTTGGCGTTTGAGCTTCTGGACTCTTTCATCTTGCTCCTCCTGCGCTGTCAGAACCTTTGCCAACATGGTTTTCATTCTCCAAGCCTCAGCTTGAGTTCTGACAAACTGTGTAGCCCGAGTGTAGGTGGTGCCTGGGTCCTGCAGCCAACTGACCTCCCTCTCCAATTGCTGGTATGATAACTTAGCTTCCTCCTCCTTGACGCTGCTTTCTAATTCTCCCAACTTCCGCTTGTTGCGCTGCAAGGTCTGAGTCTCATACATTTCCTGGGCGTGATGAAGGTCCTTTATAGCTGCCTGGTTGCGACAGCCTTCACCTTTCATGGTGTGGGAGCCTGCCACGGTGATACCCTGCGTTGTGTTGGCAGTGCACAAACTCTTCACCTTGCAATACGATAAAACTATGCTTTCCCAATCTGCCAAGGACGTAGTTAAATAGCCGGGCGCCTGAAGATGGTTGGAGGGGGGAATTAGGAGGGAGGGCCACTTGCCAGTCCTGTCGTGATTATTATCGCGAGAAGGAAGAACGGTGGTATCAGAGAATAATTGAAAGCTATTATTGCTACCGATTTTCCCCTCGTCCTTAGCCCGCCAGGTAGGCTTAGTCCTGCTGTGGTTACGGCGCTGAGGATCCAAACAGATAACGGGGCAGTACAAATCCTTATGTCTGCATCGCCTGACGGTAATGCCTTGTGCCGAGTGTCTTTCGGCCTCATCCGGATTTAAGGTGGTGTGCTTAGTCAGCATGGTGGTTAGCCGAAAACCGGAGAGCCGTTACCGTTCCATCGTCGTTTTCTGTCTGGGCGATGTCCTTTCTGGCATGCTGAAGGCAGGTTCCCTTAAGGTCAGGACACGTGATGTCGTCCCACCAGCTGTCCTTCGGATCGTTTGGGTTCTCAATCGCAATGTTAGCCAGGTGGTCTGCCACCGCGTTACCCTTTCTTCTGATCACCTGAAAGGTGAGGCCTTTCATTTCGCGAAGCAAAATGGCGATGTTTTCGGTTGCCTGAGCCAGGCGCCAATGTTTCGTGACTCTGCTAACCGGCGTGCCGTGGTAAATTCGCCTCGCTGCAGTTATGGCTACTTCAGATTCTCCCTCTATGACAACGTTGGCAATCTGGTTCATGTGCAGAATTCTAAGGCCTTTTTCCATCGCAGCGAATTCCATTTCGTTATTAGTGGCTTCGCCCAACGCTTGACTGTAAATATAAAGGATTTCCCCTCTGTGGTTTCTGATGACTCCCCCTATGCCTGCCGGACCGGGGTTGCCTCTGGAGGCCCTGTCGAAATTTAGTTTAAGGAAACCTGTCGGGGGCCTGTGCCATCCTTGTGTATCATTTGGAGGTTTGAGATTGCTGCTAGCAGTTGGAGCACTATTTGCATTATCCAGTTTGAAGCTGGCCAGAATGCACTGGTCCCTGGGCGAAGGATTCACGTCGGACAACCTCGTGCATTTGGCTGAGATTAGTTCATGGATGTTAGCGGATAAGGTAATCTGCGAGAACTCGAAATTCCTTTGTTCATTTTGAAAAAATCTCCTGTTTCGTTCCTTCCATATGGTCCAGGTTACAAAGCCTGGGATGATTTTCCAGATGTTGTTTACCCTGTAATTGCTCGAGAAGTCTTCTGGCCACTGAGTAATTGTGTCCTGGATAGAATTTATGTTCCTGTTGGATTGTTGCATAATGTTTTCTAGCCACTGCCATATACTGTTTGCCCAATTGCAAGAGTTAAACAGGTGGTTTATAGTTTCCTCCTCGTTTCTACACATGGGACAAATTGAAGGGCCTAAGAAGCCTTTTTTTTGAAGGTTGTCCCAAGTGAGGGTTTTTCCCTTCATAAGGAGCCAGAGGAAGGTTTTGATTTTGGGCCAAAAGAGGTTGTCCCATACCTTAGTACTCCAGGGGAGGATTTCCCCTTGCTCATTCTGTTCCAATTGTGTCCTGGCTTCCTTTAGGGTGTAGCTGCCATTCCCTTTCATTCCCCATCTGAGTTGATCACTTGCTGAAGAGGTTCGAATTTTCCTTTTGTTGAGAATGGTTAGGAGGCTCTGAAGATGAGCACTCTCAGCTGTGAAGCTAAGGGAGTTTGGGGGATTCCAGATTCTCCACTCCTGCTCGTTGGTTTCCTGGCTCCAGTACTGGTTTACTTTGTAGTTGCCTGCTGTTTGAACTTCTCTTTTGTAGTTTTCCAAATCTGGCATTGCGAGGCAAGGAAGCTGCTGCCAAGCATCCTCCCAAAAGAGCGCTGTGTTTCCATTCCGAATTTCCCAAAAACTGTGATCTTGAATAATGTTGCGATTCTGTTTGGCAAGGTTCCATATTGGAGAGCCTTCTGGAACCCCCTGAAGCCAGATAAGATCCGTCTCGTTGCAGTTGGGTGTGTATTTCTCTTTCCAATGCTTTGCCCAGGGAAGGTGAGGTTCTTTGAGCCATCTCCACCATAATTTCGCACCACAGATATTGTTGGAGGTCAGGGGGTCTATAAGGTTGAGGCCACCTAGAGAATTTGATTTACAAAGCTTGTTCCAGGCAACTAAGGCCCATTTATTTTTTTCCGCGTTACCTCTCCATAAGAAAGTTCTCTGGATTTTTCTGATCCTGTGAAGAATGCCTTGGGGGGCAGGAAGGATGGAAAGCAGGTAATGGGGAATGGCTTGCAAGATGGCCTTGGTTAGGACTAGCCTGCCAGCAAAGTTTAGGGCTCTGTGAGTCCAGTGTCTGCATTTGATTTCCAGCTTGGCTAGGGTGCTTTCCCAGTGGTGCTTTTGCCAGGGTTCAGAGGTTAGAGGGGCGCCCAGGTATTTAGAGGGCAGAGTACTCCTTTTAAATCCCAAAATGCTTGTGAGATGCTTCTGAATTTCTAAGTGCGTATTAAAGAAAAAAATCTTTGATTTAGTGTGATTGATTTCCATACCTGAAGCTTTGCTGAAAAGAGTTAGGATGGATTTATAGGCAAGCGCTTCCTTCACCGTGGGGGTGCCATGCAGCAGAGTATCATCCACGAACTGCTGATGAGTAGTGGCTGGACTACAATGAAGAGTACGGAGACCTCTGATATTGCCCTCTTCTTTAGCTTTGTGGATGAGATGACTAAGGCCTTCCATAAGGATCACAAAGAGGAAGGGGGAGAGAGGGTCTCCCTGCCTGATGCCCCTGGACGGTGTGAAGGTTTCTGAAGGAGAACCGTTGACGAGAATGGAAAAGGAGGAGGACTTGATTAGAGCGAGAATCCACTTGTTCCATTTTTGATCAAAGCCGAACGCTGTAAGAACAGCTTCCAGGTAGTTCCAATTTACCTTATCAAAAGCCTTGGAGAGATCGAGCTGCATGAGCATCCCCGCTTTTTTCCTGGTCTGAAGAGTGTGCACCATTTCTTGTGCTAGGAGAATATTGTCTAGGATTTGTCGACCCTCTACATAACCAGACTGCTCTTCCGAGATGAGATTAGGCAGGATGGGCTTGAGTCTATTAGCAATGACCTTGGAGATGATCTTGTAGATCACATTGCAGAGTGCAATAGGTTTGAATTTCTCAGGGGTGTGGGCGTTCTCTTCCTTAGGGATTAAAGCCAAGAAGGTGGAGTTGATGGATTTGAGAATAGTACCAGAGCGTCTGGAATCCTCAACCACTTCCCAAATTTCTGATTTGATGGTTTGCCAGCAAGCTTTGAAGAAATTGATGGTGAAGCCATCTGGGCCAGGGGCTTTATCATTAGGCATGCTTTTTACTGCATCCTCCACTTCCTCCATTGATATTTCTTTGAGGAGGGCAAGATTTTGGTCCTTTGTTACCACTTTGGGAATGGATTGCGTTAAAGTATTGATAGCATCAGCTCTGTCTATAGGCGATTCCTGAGCAATGTGCTTAAAATGTTCTGTCAGGAGCGAGGAAATTTCCCTATGGTTGTGAAGAGTGTCGCCCGATTCATTTTTGAGATTGAGAATTTTGTTGGCATTTCTGTAGTCGAGGGTGGACATGTGGAAGAATTTTGAGTTTTGTTCGCCCTCTTTGAGCCATTGCACTCTGGATTTTTGTTTCCAGAGTGTTTCTTCTTGAAGGCTTCTGTGATGCCATTGAGTCATTAGTTCTTTTTCCATCTCCTTTGATTCCTCAGTAATGTTGTCCGAGGTCCAGCTTTTATGTATTATCTCTAGCTTGCCCTCTAGGATGGATTTTTCCTTGAAAATGTTGCCAAATTCCGTGATATTCCAGTGCTTGATTTTGCTTTTGATATGCTTGAGCTTGCTTTGGAGTTTAAACATTTTGGTGCCTTGAACATTCAATGGTTCACGCCACCATTTCTCTAGCAGTTGAACAAAATTGGGGTGCTGTAACCAGAATTTCTCAAAACGGAATGGCTTATTTCTCGGGGTGCCCAGGAAGGCAGCCTCTAGAGAGATGGGCCAATGATCCGAGCCCCCACTAGGGAGGATATCAGAGTTAACAGTGATGCCCTCTAGAACTATGCTCTCTGAAATGAGGAACCTATCCAAGCGGGAGGCGATCAAGTTCTCTCCTCCCCTTCTGTTATTCCAAGTGAAGGAGTAAGAGGAGGGCTGTACATCCACTAGCTTTGCAGTTTCAATAAAATCAGCAAAGGCCCCTGCGTCCCTGTTGAGTTTTCTTAACCCTCCCTTCTTCTCCAGGAGGGAGGTGATCATGTTGAAGTCTCCGCCCATGATGATTTTAGAGGCCTGATATCTAGATTGCAGACTTCTGAGAGTGTTGAGGAAATGGAACTTTTCTTCTAATCTTTGAGGGCCATATACATTAACACAGAGATAAGTTTCAGAGTTACCTGTGATTTGAATCTCCGTGGCTATGCAGGCATGAGTGGCTTCTGAGGCCAGTACGCTGATAGCTCTTGAGTCCCAAAAGGTGGTGATGCCGCCTTCCCAACCTGTGCTGGCTACTTCAATGAAGTCGAGAGGCTTACCTAATTTTTGACTGATGATTTTTATGAGAGAGGAGGAGCATTTTGTTTCTTGAATAAACATCATGTCCGGCTTTTCTGTTTTGAACTTCCTGATGAGAAGTCTTTGTTTTGCTTGGCTGTTGAGCCCTCTTGCATTCCAAGAAATTACTTTCATTGGTAACTTGATGTAAAGATGGTAGGACGGGAAGGCTTCTAGGGCCTTCATTTTACCTGAGTTCAGCATTAGGATCCCCAAGTCATGAAGAACCTCTCCAATCGTCCTCCTTCCCCTTTTCTTTCTTGGTTTAAAGCCCGTTGGGCTGAGGGAGATGATATTGGAGTGGTTGCTTGATCCTGTTGCTATTCCCAGTTTTCTGTTTTGCCTAGCCAATTCAGCCCTTTGTCTTGCAATAAAGAGTTCGCTTATCTGTTTTAGTTCTTCATCTGGAACATTTTCAATGCCTTTAGCCTTCCAGTCCTCTTCCAGAGCTGGTAAGTTGACTCCTGCCTTTTTTAGAGCTTCATTTAGTTCCTGTTCATCGTTGCCCCCGTCACTGTAGAACATCTCCGTATCTTCATCTTGTGTGCTTTCCTGTTCTGGTCTATTATCTCTGGGACTGTGTGAGCCTTCATCCTGTTCCTTCCTGTTGTTTTCTTGCTGGTTCTTTTGTCCCTCCGAGTTCCTCTCTTCTGCCCGGATCTCTTCTGTTTCTGTGTCCGTTTCCAGAACCCTGAAGGGGTTGAGGAAAGCGCTTGGGACGACCCCTGTTCTATTAGGCCTTCTTCGATTGGCTCTTTGCCTGATTTTTGGTTTTGTGAATGCCTCTTTATTCTGCGGCTCAGCCTAGGGCTTGCCTGCCTCTTCCGTTCTATTAAGAGGGCAATCTCTTACTATATGCCCATGTTTGTGACATTTCCTGCAGCGAAATGGAATTTGTTCGTAGTCAATGGCCTGAAAATAGTCTTCGTCCTGAAACTCCAGCCAAATACCTTCATGCAGGGCTCCAGATACGTCCAGTTCCACACAGATTCTGGCGCAGGAAGTGTATCTGCGTTGGATAGTTGCTTTAGAAGCTTTGACAAAGGTGCCTAGCTTATCTCCTATTTGCTTGAGAGTATTTAAACCCCAATAATCTATGGGGAGGGAGAAGAGACGGATCCAAACAGGAACCTGAGTGAAGGTTTCGTTTTCAGGGACAAAGTTGGGCTTCCAAGGTCTCATGTAGAGACCTGCTGAAGAAAAAAAATATGGGCCGCCTTCGAATACCCTGTCTTTATCTTCTAGGTTTGTAAAGACCACTATAAAAAAACCTTTAGCTCCTAGGTGCAAGTTAATGTCACCTTTGGGTTTCCAGTGCTGTTTGATCCATTGGCAAAGGGCACGCTCCGTGGGCCACAGCCCCATGAATTTACAGATGACCGCATGCTCCGACATGTGCTCCCTGTGAGCTTGGATCTCCGGGTCTGTACAGATCACTCTGAGGGCTTCTTTCTTTTTAGGCTTGCAGGCTCCCTGAGGGGCATTGCTGGTGCCTGAGGTGATGGGTGGTTCCCCCTCTTTTCCTTCTCGTGTCTTCCCTTGCCCCTCTTTCTCGTTTCCATTAGTGGTTTGGGTCTGCTTTGGGCCCTCATCTTGAGAATTCGCAGTAGCCCCGAGGGGGCTGTTTTCTGTTTCCTTATCCTTTTGCTTGGAACCCCCTCCATGTTCCGCTGTCATTTTCTGCACCTTGTCTTTTCTGTAGCTTCCTGGGTTTCTGCTATCTCCATAACCTGAGATTTTTAACCCTTCATTTTTTGTCTGCTTGTGCATAACAATATTATTGAACGATGGGGTCCCTGTGGACCCCCGACGAGCATTTGTCGGGCCAGTCCTCTTCCCCTGCAACGGAGATCAGCTAGTTTGGTGAACTGCGGTGCCAGAGCAGGCTCTGGAATGGCAGAGAAGGTCGTTAAACCCTAGAACAGATGCTGCAACCGAAAATCGCCAGACTCACATCAGCTAGTCAGTATTCCACTACAACCTACATCGTATTTTCTTTTCACAATTCCTCATTATTTTGTTTTCTATAAAGATGATTAAATTGAATGTGTTGGGTGATTAAAATTGAATGCGTTGGAAGGTGCTTACTGAGTTTTGAATTCACTTCATTCAGTTCTATAAAATAGGTGGGTTGAAACAAATATAGTTCCTTACCCAGTTCATAAAACCCTTAGTATCTCCATACACCTATATTCTCTCTAATCTAATCCATTTTGCATCTCTAAGAACATCTCATAACACAATTATCTCTGCTCTAATGTTTGATCCTTGCCCACCTTCCCACCAGAAACGGAAGAAGGTTATAGGAGGCTACCAAATTATTTAGCTCTATATTCCAGGACGTGATAGCTATCCGTTACCGATGGTTAATAGCAGTCATATATTTATTAACGATTAGTATTATGGTGGTGGTTTTGACCAGGTGATTCAAATAAATTTGATTTGGTAAAGTTACTCGTAATTTTTGGACTAAGGTATATGACAATTCGTGATTTTGCAAGTGGTATTTAACTTTAATGTAACCGGAAAAAAAAACTCCAGATTAAACGATCCCAATAACCATGAGGAACCAGTAATGGGCCTTTAGACATCCCACTTCCCTCTATGCTTTGTGATTGTAATAATTAACGTCAAAGCCTAAGTGGTAAGTATCAGACCAGAAGGTGGTCGTATTTAGGAGAACGCCTCCGTTTACAAGGATTTATTTGGCCCTGTCGATGGAAGGATCCGATCGCAGCTCAAGAAACAGCGTGGCCGATCTAAAGCGTGCAAGGAGCCGATGAATTCGCGGGTTGTGGCTGTAATGCAGTAGTGCATGGGATACAATAAATGTGCTTGGCCGGTCCAGCATTGGAATTAATGCATATGGAACGCTGTGGTGGAAACAACAACGATGGGGTTCCCATCATCGCATGGCCGCTCTATGCAGAGCAACCGTTTAACTCCAAGTTTATTGTGTTGAGATCCAGATAGTACCAGAGGGTCTAGACCGTAATGGAGATTTTGCAATGGGCTTCCTTTGCCGGAATCAAACGACAGACCACCTGTCTGACTTTGATGACGGCCACAAGGTTTTGCGCGGTGTTTTTTCTGGTGGCCCTGTGTTCAAGATCGGTGGTGGAAATATTCACGGTTCAACCCCAGACGACGCTCGCGGATCGTGGCGCACACGGGGGCTGTGACAATGAAACTGCAATAATCGCATAAATGAAGGCAACAACTTCTGTGTTGCACAGCTGTAGTTTCTGGGGTGCTCGATGAAAAAAAAGGACGGCCAACCGGATTTCTTTTCACAAAGAAAATAATGCTCTCTATTAATAATAAGAAAGTACATGTATCAGAGAAAATAATTCTCAATAGCCACAGTGAAGATACAACCAGTCGGTCCAGATATCATGAGTCTAAGTTACAAAACAAAATCGCCTGCTGTCAGAAGATAACAAATCAGCACTGACCACAACTGAATAGAAATATTTCAAAATGACAGAACAACCAATTTTTTTTTACAAAAGGTCGCTCCAGAGAATGAGAGGAGGAAGACAGAGAACCCCTGCAAACAAGCGGGCCATGTTATATTGGGATGAAAACTTCCCTGTCTGAGAGCCAAAGAAGGACCGTTGGAAGATGATCTGATCCAAGACAACACAGCTATAACCCGATTTGGAGACGCGATCTGCTTCACTATTTTGAATTCTATAGATATGCAAGATGGAAAGATGAAAAAATTCAGCGGGTAGATCTCTGTTGCGAAGTTTCCAAGTCTCAAGACCTGATGAATTTAAGGAACCCCAATTATTAGCCCAATTTATAACATATTTTGAATCACCAAAGATGGTGAGAGACCTGAGATCAAGCCAAAAGGCGCAGTGGAGGACCTTCCAACGAGCAAGAAGTTCAGCCTTAGTATTGGAGCCCAACCATAGTGCCCATAAAAACTATAAGAGAGCTGAGGGCTAATGTGAATGGTCATTCCACATCCATAGGAGTAGGAGTTGAAGGAGGATGCACCATCAAAGAAACCCACAAGATAAGTTGACCAAAGGCCTTTAGGAAGAGGAGGATGAGAGTCATTAGAGGGCAAGGGGGCCCAGAATTCTGAGTAATATGAAAGGATACTACAGCAGGTCCTCCAAATGTTTGACAAAACATGATCCAAGATAAAAGCATTTCTAGATTTCCAGATGCCCCATATAATAAAGAAGGCCAGAGTACATTGAGATTTATGGTCCGTAGACCACCGTCCAAGACGAAATAATGTCTCGACCTTCCCAAGCAGTGGGATAGTTTATCATATGGAGCCCCCCATTCCACACTAAAGAAGAAAAGGGGCAGAGGATGAGGAGGTGAAGTGTGTCCTCTCCGGCTAAAAGGCGGTGACTACATCGGCCTAGTCCTTGGAAACCCTTCTTACATAAAATTTCCCAGGTGAGAATGCGATTAAACCAGGAGAAGCATTTCAATTTCAGGGGAAAATTCCATTTCCAAGCGCTAACCATCCAAGAGTAAATGAAATCTGTCTAGAGGGAAGAGAGATTAAATTATATGCTTCCTCACAAATGACCCTCTCCTGCTATGAACCACCAAACCAGAGATGTGTGTCATCTTTGGGAGAGAGGACTATCCCAGAAAGCTTAAGATTATTAATATAATTATGCCATTCTGGAATCGGTACCTCAGGATTCTCAGATTGAAGTCCTCTTTTTAGTGAGCATATAAAAGAATTGAGAGAGAAGCAATTGCAAAATCTTTGATCACAAATAAACCCTTGTTGTTTAAGAACATGATGAGATCAGGAGATAGAAGATGAGAACTAATCATCCCTGAGAGCAAGTCCAGGCCGATTTATGGAGTAGATCCAAAGCCAATCGCCCATCTAAGATTACCAAAGAACCAATGTTTTGTCGATAGAAGGCTACTCCAAGAGTAAGAGATATAGGGTGGATCTGAAGCGCCATCACGCAAACAAAGAATGAACTCCTTATTCTGAAAGTATTTAGCACAAATTACTTGCAACCAAAGTCTTTCGCTGGAGACTGCTCGCCATAAATTTTTTAGCAAGAGGGCCAAATTAAAAGTAGTGATGTCTTTTGTCTCCCATCTGCCCAGGAAAATAGGAAGATTGATCAAATCCATCCTTGCC
>APFE030102813.1:124153-172341 GCA_000404065.3 Pinus taeda | reverse complement strand
CCAAAAAACGTCGTTTAGGGCCTCAAAACGGCTCCGGAAGTTCAGGACCCGAAAAAACTGCTAAAAATAGTAAATTGTGCTACAATTACGGAAACTGAAAAAGTGAAAGAGACAGTTGCGGGGGTCCAAATGGGATAGGTGGGTGGCCACCAACATCCACCTGGATCACAAATTGTTTTTTGTAGTTTCAAGTTTTGAAAAGTGAAAGGGATTTATTGCGAGCATTAATTATTTGTCTCGTTTTGAGTTCTTATTGAAAAACAAAAAGTTTTTCTTTCCATTTCCATGTTGAAAGCAAGAATTGTTTCTTAAAAAATTGCATTCTTGAACTCTTTCTTTTAGCTAGAATTTCATTGAAAGAAAAACGAATTGCTTATCATTTTAGGTGCATTTTTTTAGTGTGTTTGAGTCGATTCTTCACACCATGAAAGTTCCATTTGCATACCTATTGACTTAAAGAACAACCCATAAAAGCAACTCTTAATTAAAATTGATCTAGTAATCTTTTCTATTTCTAGGGCTCTTATCACCAATATAGATTAGGCTAATATCTTGGAGTAGGGAGTAATTAACTCTCCAAGATAGTTAAAAAAAACAAGTAGATATATCTTACACTAGGAAATAAATCCAATTGTAATTGACACATTCTGGGAAGCTTCTCTTAAAGGAGTCAATCACGAGATCATGTCCGAACCTTTGAGACAATCAATTCTATTTCATTGGGAAAGATAGAAGATCTGCGCGTATTATAAATGGTAAACCTCAGATTAACCATTGTCAAGGAGCCTGGGGTCACTTGTTGGTAAACCTCGGATTGACCATGTCGAGGAGCCTTCAAGGGGATGGAGCTTGTTACTTTGCCCTTGCACATAGAATTAGATCATAGACTATTCCCCCAGTTGTATTTTTTGCTGTTGGTAACCTTAGTGTCCATAAACTTAAGATTATTTCCTAAGGTGATGGTGAAGGAAAGATTTGAATGTACCTGGAGCAAACATAGACTAGACTCACTTGGACTCTTTGGGGGGTTCTCTTCACTCGAGATGGTTTTGTGAAGAAACTTGTGCTAGTCTGTTTCATTAAGCAGGTTGTCGAGGTAACTGTTCCAACCGCCCTTTCTGTATTAAACTTCTACTAAGTTGGATTCCATCACCAACTAGTGCTTTTAGTACGGGAAGTTACTATTTGTGCGTGGTTTGAAATCTTAGATTTTTTAGGCGTGTGATTCAGCTGTTTGTTTATTTAGAGACTTTAGGTGTTTTAATTGAAATTTTCTTTGTTCGCTTATGATTACTTAATATTTAATCATGGCCGAATTACTGAGAAAATCTCGTAGACTTCAGGGGAAACCTCCTAAGTATACACCAAGCCAACTTGAAGGGTTGCGAGCTCTCGTATCATCTAGTGACAGTAGAGTTGGATCACCAGAAGCCGGAGAGTTGTCTCTAATTGTTCATCCTGATTGTCAAATACAAACAACAGAGCATATTCAAGAGGCAATTTCATTTTCCAAAGTTACTGGTAGTATTTCTCCTTCCCGTGAATTAGCTGAAGAACCTGAAATTTCTGAGCCTAATACTGAACCTGCTACTTACGAACCATCCTCAAGATTTGTTACTCCAACTTCTAGTGATCTTGGTTCACCTAGGGTAAGAAATATCATTACTCAAAATCTTCTTTCTAGCCTCATTTCTATTGAAGAAATTGTCAATCCAGACGAAGATGAAACTCTTCTCGAAAACCATCAGAGTTTAAATCTTGAGAGCGTGAATCAATATTCTACAGTCCTTTTAGGAGCGATGCTTGGTATTTGTCATTGAATTTTTTTTTTAGAAAACTTGGGTCTTATTTTTTCACCACCTGGAATTCCTTTTTATCCTACACCAAGAGGTTATTATCCTTCATCGATCATGTCAAGACAGTCATCTATGTTTTCCCAATCACCAAAAACATTTTTATATGGTGGTCCTTCTATTCCTTCGGGGTATCAGTCAGTTTCTAATCCTTTGTCAGGATCTACTCCTCGACTGACTGAACAAGAGTTAACATTTGATAGTAATGGAACTCAAAAATTGAACACAAAGCAAATCTTTATGATGTCTGGTATTATTCCAAATCCTCAACCCTAAGGTAATTAGTTACCACCTGGGGGACAACCCCAAGGTAGTCAGTTACCACCTGGGGGGCAACCCCAAGGTAGTCAGCTACCCCCTGGAGGGATACCTTAAGGTTTTCAACCTGTAGGATAGTACATACCCCAAGGTCACCCCCAGACTCAGTATATTCCTCAGGATGCTTATCAACCCTAGATTCAGTATGTGCCTCAAGGTTATCAACCTCAAGGTCAGTACCCAACTCAAGGTTTCCAACTGCCTTTTGATCAATCATTTTTACAAGGAGCTAGAAATGTGCCGCATAATTATCAGCCCTACGTTCAACCAAGTTATGGTCCTCCATATGCACAACCTTTTATGGGTCCATACCCAGAATGAACATGGTGTGGAATTCGTCTCAAACTCAACAGAATATGCAACCTAATGTGCATTTACCTAATCAACCTGGACAACCTTTGGTTTCTAGTCCAACCCAGCAACCTGTCCAACCTACTGTTCAAATCTCTGCACCTGGTTTAGTTCAGCAGCCTAGGCCTAGAACACCTCAGACTCCACCTCAAACTGCTGCAACTACTACAACTTCTGTTCAACCTACAACACCTGTTTCTAGAGTATTTATAGCTCCGGCTTATACTATCCCTGCATCAGTGCAAATTCCTCAAGTCTTTGTGCCATAGTCAGGACCTACAGTTCAGAGTTCAGTCCAGATGCCTACAGGACAAGCTAGTACAAGTACGATTACTACAAGTCAACTGCAATTCATCTATCAACTGTACCAGGGACAGTACCAATTTGGTCCTACTATACAAAACCCAGTTTATCAGTATCAACCATATCCTGGCTATACTTATGAACAGCCTCAACAACCTCAATTTGGTCTGGTTAATCCTAGTTTTCTAAGGGGTTATAACATTCCTATTGCAAATCTGATTCCAGGTTATCCTAGATATCCTCCTCCTGGAACTGGTCTCATTACTCAAGGTTTTTGTGACCCTAACCATCAGTTACCATTTATTGCATCTTTGGATTTACCTAATTTGTCACACCTTACGAATAATCCAATTTACTATCTTTCTTATTGGTCGTCAATGCCTAGTAAATTACCCAATGATATCCTAAAATTTGAGGGTAAGTCAGGAGAGGATACGTCAAATCACGTTATGAATTATCACCTTTGGTGTGCATCTAATTCAATCATTTATGATTCAACTCAATTACGTCTTTTTCAATGAACTCTTATTGGTCTTGCCACCAAATAGTACATTAAGTTACCACGAGGCTCCTTTAATAATTTCAATCAGTTAGCCACTACTTTCTTAACTCATTTTTAGTTGCCTATCCGATACGAAAATGGCACAGAACTATTAACTTCACTGAAATAATCCACGTCCACATATATTTCTAATCATATTCATGAATGGCAACATAGAAGGCATTTAGTGAAAGTTTTCATTCTGGATCAAATTTTAGCGGAATGGTTCATTAAATCATTGTTACCCAAAATCACTGAAGATGTAGCTAAGGGAGAAGTTGTCATTGAAGAGCAAGTCATTGCTCAGGCTCAGTACATTGACCTCACCTATATGCAGTCACGTACTTTACATGAAAAAATCCCTGATCTTCCAAAACACGGTCAAACAACTGCAACTCCTTTAGGGTCTCATGCCGCTGATGGTATGATTGGTTTAGTTAGTACTAAAAGTAAGAAGAATTCTTCAAAGAATTCTTCTCCTATAATAACTTTACCTGATTCCTTGAAAGGAGATTCTTCCACTGAATTTTCTGTTGACATCCATGTCGTAGACTCATCTACGACCAAATCAAAATCCGGTAGTAAAAAGAAAGGGAAGAAGAAAAAAAATAAAATTCAAAAGATAAAACGGATAAAAATGAACATATTGACGAAAAACAGAAACCTCACTATCCTTGTTTTGTTTGCGATGAGGATAATTTTACAAAAGAATGCCCACATTGAGCAGATGTTTCGAAATTCATTAAAGGTTCTCAAACGCCTGCTGTCTTGAAGGATCCTTTTCCTACTCAAGATAGTAAGATGATTTGTTCTTCCTCGAATGCCTCAGAAGAGCCCATTATGATGATGTCTCATGTCAGGATTGCGACGCAATCGCAATATTATGGTAGTAAAAATCCTATTGGTGGTAAAGAAGCATAATCTTCTAATTCAAACAAATCAACTACACCTCCTCTTGGTTCTGGTCCACTACAGATCGAGAAACCCAACCCTGACTTAGTAATCAAACCGCCTACTCAAGGTATACTTCGTAAATCAGCTTTCAATCCACATGCGAGAGCTGCTCAGAATTACAACATTGTTGAAGACTTAGCTATTTCCCCTTCAGCAATGTCGGCTTTGGAAGTGCTACAATCATGCCCAACACAATGCAAATTACTATTGTCTACTAAGGATCTGTTGATATTCAGGATTTGAACCTAATAATCTTTGATTTAGAGAATAGTACACCCCATCTACCTCATCAAATAGCTTTCCAGATTCGAATTTTAGTCAAAAACAGACCTTGCTTTCAGACTGTGATTGATGAAGGGGATTTTACGTGTATTATTTCAATCCAGTGTTGGAAATCGCTTGGTTCTCCCACACTCAATCAATATTTGACAATTCTAAAGGCTTTTGATGCCCAAGGGTTCCATCCTTTTGGTATTTTATAGGATTTACCTATCGGGGTCGAAGGCAAAACCATAAATCTAGATGTGGAAGTGGTTGATGCCCCTCTAGATTACAACCTTCTCTTGGGTTGCAGTTGGTCTTATGCTATGACTGTTATTGTTTCGTAAGTATTTCGGCTTATCAAGTTTCTTCAAAACAGAAAGATCATTACGATAGACCAGTTAACTTATTTCTCATCTGACCCAGCCTCTACAGATTGTATTTAGCACATCAGTAAAATGACTATCCCTTACAAGGATGTTGGCATAGGTTTGATTAAAGATTCTGGTTTACTGGGAACTTTTTCCTTCCCTCCTCCTAATGTATCACCTTCTATTGCAAATATTCATATGATTTCATCAAATACTATTACTTTTGATGATCCTTGGATCATACCTTCCGATTCTGAGGTGGATTCATTTGATGGTGCGATGCCTTTGAGTCCCTTTGAAATTGCATATCAGGTTGTACAGTTGTTTTATGATTCTTGTTCAACCGAAACTGATCCAATGAATGTGGTCCATGGGGAATCACTTTCGATATCAACCTCAGCTACAACAACATTTTCTGATCATGTTCATACTGATGAGTAGATTCGTGAACTTTTGTCTATTGATGATTTACCATGGGAATATCTTCATGACCGATCTTTGTTTTTTCCTGAGATTGATCATTTTGAAAATGATTTTTCTTCTATTTTTAGTACTGACTATGTCAGAGAACCACAGAATCCATTACAACCTTCTGATTCTGAGTTAAATTTGGGAAGTACCTCTCAAACGGTTCCTATTGACATTTCAGTTAAGCCAGGAATTATTGAAAACATTCATATAGGTGCTTCCTGTACAGACGATGAAATCCAAACTTATAAAGCCCTATTTAAAGAATTCCGTGATGTATTTGCCTGGCCATATGAAGAAATGCCAGCAATTGATCTATCAATTGTTGTCCATGAAATTAGAACTTACCCAGATGTTAAACTTGTCTGGCAATGCTTACATCAGATACATCTAAGAAAAGCCGCTGCTATCAAAGCCAAAGTTGAGAAGTTACTTTGCGCAGGTTTCATTTATCCAATTCCTTTAACCGATTGGATATCAAATATTGTTCTTGTCAACAAAAAACAAGGAACAATAAGAATATGTATTGATTATAGGAATATTAACCGAGCTTGTCCTAAAGACAATTATCCAATCCTCTATATCGATCAAATTATTGATGATTGTGCTAGCAAAGAAATGTTTTCCTTTATGGATGGTTTTTCCGGTTACAATAAAATCAACATACTCCTTTTTGATCAACCTAAAACAACTTTCATTTGTCCATGGGGGACATTTGCTTATTGCAAATTACCCTTTGGATTGAAGAACACTAGAGCAACTTTTCAAAGGGCTATGTCTTATGCATTTCATGACATCAAGCACACTGTGCAGCCTTATCTCGATGATTTACCTACCCATTCATTGCGTAGAGCTGATCATCTAACTCATTTACGAGCTATCTTTATGAGATGTAGGCATTATCAAATTCGGTTGAATCCACACAAATGTGTATTCTGTGTAGAAATGGGTCGCTTATTGGGATTTGTCATTTCAAAGGCTGGCATTCGTGTCAACCCCTTGAAGGTTGAAGCTATCATCAATCTACCTCCTCCTTCGACTCTTCACCAACTCCAAAGTTTGCAAGGGAAAGCAAACTTTTTACGTCATTTCATTCCTAACTACGCCAAGATAACGAAAGGTTTTACCAGCTTGTTAAAATATAATATTCCATTCTTTTTGGATGATATTGCTAATCAATCTTTTGATGCACTTAAACACACGTTAACCCATGCACCATTACTGCATCCTCCAAATTACAATCAAGATTAATTTTTTATCTCACCACTTCTCATTCCACCATTGGCATGGTTTTAGTTCAAGAAAATGAATTCAACAATGAACATGTGATTTACTATCTTAGTCAAAATCTGCATCTAACGGAGCTTAAATATTCGCATGTGGAGAAATTGGCATTGGTAGTTGTCTAAGTTGTCCAAAGATTTCATCACTACATCTTATTACGCAAAACCACAGTAATTTTTGATTGTAACCCTATGATGTATATCTTGACAAAACAATTACGAGGGTGAAAGTATTCCAAATGGATAGTTATCATGCAAGAATTTGACTTGGAATTTGAAAAATCCAAGGGGAAGAAATCTTTGGTTTTTGCCGAACTTATGTGTGATTTCCCACGTACTGATACTGAAACTGTGGCAGAGCAATGCATTGTCAATGAATCCTTGTTTCTTATGAGTATTCTTGATCCTTGGTATGGAGATATCATTGTTTATCTCCAAACCCAATCTTTTCGGCCTGAAGTCTCATGATCTTAACGACAGAAAATATGTTTCCAATCCCAACAATATAATATTATTGGTGATATACTTTATCATCGTGGAGCAGATTCTATTTTCTGAAGTTGTCTAACTCATGAAGAAGCTGAAAAGGTTCTAAATGACTGTCATTCGGGAGTATGTGGTGGTCATATGTCTGGGTATGCCACAACTAAAAAGATATTGCGCGCTGGTTATTTCTGGCCATCCCTATTTAAAGATTGTACCTATGCAATCCGAAAATGTCATAATTGTCAAATCTTTGATCATAAAATGCGTGCTCCACCTGCTCCTCTCCACCCTATAATTGATGTCGGTCCTTTCGAAATGTGGGGTATTGACTTTATTACATGTAACCCTCACTCGGCCAGGGGGCATGCATATATTATCCTAGCGGTAGAGTATTTTACTACGTGGGTCGAGGCAATGCCTACATTTTCGATAGATGGAAAGACTGCTGCAACTTTCGTATTCAATCATATAATTGCTAGATTCGGTGTTTCTCAATATATTATTACTGATCATGGAAGTCACTTTCGAAATGTCATGATTACTGAACTGACAGATCAAATTGGCATGCACCACGATAGTTCTACTCTGTATTGCCAGCAGGCTAATGGTCTAGTTGAAGCTATCAATAAAGTTTTAGCCACTATGATCAAACGAATCATTGGTATTCATAAGTCAAATTGGCATACCATGTTATTTTCAGCACTTTGGGCATATCGGACCTCAGTAAAACATTGACTGGTTTCACTCCTTTTCAACTGGTCTATAGTTTGGAAGCAGTGTTACCTATTCAATGCGAAATTTCATCATTACAATTAGCCATAGAATTACTCCCAGCTACTTCTGAAGAAGAGAAACATTTTTTGTACTTAGCTTAGCTAGATTGGAATCGACACACCGCTGCAATAGCAAACGAAACTCATGCAAAACGAATGAAAGTTCAGTACGACAGAAGTGTTACACCTCGTAATTTTTCAGAAGAAGACCTAGTTTTACTATATGATCAAGTGAATGATAAGATAGGGGCTAGAAAATTTGTACCTATGTGGCATTGTCCTTACATTGTTAAGTGAAAGCTGACAAAACATGCTTATGAATTGATAGATTTTGATGGTGTCTCTTTGGGTAAACCCAGAAATGGACTTTATCTGAAGAGATATTATGCTTAAATACTGTGTGGAGATTTTTGTTAGATTAGTTTCTTTACAGCTGGTGTGTTTTAGATTAGAAAAGTGTGCCTAGTTTAGAGAGTGCTCTTATCGCTATTCCTGCTTATCTTGATTTTACTCTTGATATTGCAGATGTCGACATCTCTTCAAACATACATTGGTTTTGCTGATGGTGCTTATCGTAGTACACTGAACATTTCTTCTGCAGCTTGGGTTATCTATTCGCCCTCTGATGAATTAGTGTCTATGCATGGGGTAAGCCTCGGTAAAACAACGAATAGCATTGCAGAGTATAGTGTAGTGATTGAGTTATTATCTGAATCCATCTTGTTTGGGATTTGGAGTCTGATTGTTAGGTTGGATTCTAAACTCATTGTATTACAGCTTAACATGGTTTATGCCATTAGAAATCCATTGTTATTAAGGTTATTTTTTAGATTTCGTCTCTTGGAATGTGAATTTGATTACATTGAATATCAACATATTCTAAGACATTTATATACATTAGCAAAAGCAATTGCTTCTAGTATGATAAATAGACATTTGCAATAATCAAAACAGTAAATTTAATAACATTTGATAACATGATACACAACATAGCCGGTGATAATGATATATCATAACATAGAAGTGTGTTTCAAAATATACATCATCTTCGATCATAGGTTGAAAAACACCTTATGATCAGCAAAAATGATAATACAAAAGGACAAAAATTTCGTGAGTCTACAAATTCGATCATCCTATCCCTGGTGATGATCATGATAAGAAACTACTGCTCAGGCCACCCTACATAGGAACCTCCTAAAAGGTCTTGGGACCCCAATCACATATCTCTATAACCTAAGTGGAATATCATCCATAGCAGTCTCTGGAATATTTAATATCAAGTACTCTAGATGATGCTCCAAGTTGGTCAGGATCTTTGCTGATTGGCTATGTGGGGTTGGTGATGCTACAGCTGGGTGTCTCCTCTCATCAAGCTAGAGAGCGGCTGGTCGTCGTGGACCCACATCTACATTTAAAATTTTGATTGTCAGTTTTGGGCGATTAAAAAAAAAAAAAAAAACTCAAACTTAGAAAGTGTTGAAAATGATTTTTACCTAAATCATCCCATTGCTCTCCTGGTGGAAGAATCATGTCTCGATTACCACGGTAATCCATCATGGAGTATGGAAAGTCCTGAATCACAAAAAGTTGATTGTTCAACCAATGAAAATATGCAGGGGAAAATCAAACAACCTCTACGCCCTCAACATGATGGGCCATCAAAGCAACCCAACGAACCATTCTAGGCTCTCGACGAAGACCAACATCAACAGGAATATGTTGTGGGGCTAACATGGGGATCCTCTCTAGATCAAAGGTGACTATGATAAATCCATATCCAAAGTTCTTCAGCTGTCCATCCTTTGCTCTAGGTAGCTGGCCTTTCACATTTGCCAACACAGCCTCACACTAGTTGTATGTGGTACCTCGAAAACAATCTACAACCATCTGAATCTGGAATCTAGTAGCCACATGCAATACTACACTCTCACATTTTCTGGTGATAGTGAATGCAATAACTTTAAGCTCAGGATGGTTGGTAGTTTTAATATCAATCCGTT
The DNA here is from genome assembly GCA_000404065.3 of Pinus taeda. NCBI lineage: Eukaryota > Viridiplantae > Streptophyta > Pinopsida > Pinales > Pinaceae > Pinus > Pinus taeda. The sequence goes on along the minus strand of APFE030102813.1, from coordinate 162,376 downwards.
TATCCTTGAGGTCTACTTGATCATCGCAAAACTCTAATCAAAGACTAGTGACAGACTGATCACCTTGCCTAGTCCCGGTAACAGATAATTGTTCACCCCTCTTGGACAAACCAGTCAAAAAGTATATGTACTCTAGCTCGATTTCAAGCTGGTGGCCAGTAATCATGAGGCACTGGTCCTATGTGCTCCATCTATCTACCAACCATGTCAAGAAGTCTACTTGGGCCCTCATGCCCGGTATGGCCTAGAACTTATACAGTCGCATGCTCTCAATGCCTACAATGTGGGAATATGATTTATTGCGGCATTATCTACATCCTCGTGCTCACGTTCTCACCAAATAAGCATTTTTAATGCCCTATAATGCATAAAAATACATATTAGAACAAGATTGTTCGAAAAATTTTGGGCAAAAATGGAGAAATTTAAGTTTTAAAATTCATTGCGCAGAGTCTGCACCGCTGCTTACAAACAGTGTGTAGGTCCGCATGGGTTGTGAGAAATAGGTGTAGACCCATGACTTTTTTCTTTATAGAAAAGAGTCGGGGTCTGCAGGGCCTATGTGTTGCACCTACGGACCCCTGCGAGCGAATTTGTATACCTATTTTTCCTTTAAAAATCAAATTTAAAGCCTAAAAACAAAATGTAAATGGATGAAATGCAAGTTAAGGAGGATGTGGATTACTTGGAGCTGACGATTTTCGATTCCGATGGACAAATTTTCCAAAATCTTCACAGGAACTTTTTTACCCAAAATCTATCACTTCTCACTCTAACTCAAATGGTAAAAATGAAGTTAGAAAAGCCCTTTTTATAAGTTTTTTTGAATAAATTAATTTTCAATTTATTTAAATTTTTAAAAGCATTTTTATTTATCTTAAACAGGTATGTGTAATGTTTTGTGTTTTTGTGCAGAATATTGGATTTTTCAGGAAAATTTATCATTTTTCAACAAAGAGCATACTTTTATCATTTTTTCAGAATGTTTCAAAATTTACGAAAAAGCGAAACATTGGAGTCCTCTTTAAGCCATTTTCAGACTCTCGAAAATTGAAAAGATTGTCGAGCACTTGATTGTTCGAACTTGTTAAAATAAATGAATAATCATCCCTTTAGTATAAGTTTACCCCTTTTATGGACTGAAATGGACTATTTATGAAAAATATATATGTTGACTAATTATGGTCAATAGAGTTCTCTCCTACATTTCTTTATCCTTTTTCGGGCTCGAGGGACTAAATTTACAAAAAAACACCCCCATGGAGTTCCCTTAAGTTTTTCTTCTGACTCCCTAAAATTGAAAAACACTGAGTTTCTCCTATACTGGACTCGTTAAAATTTAACAGTAAAGGACCTGTTCAATTTTAAACAGGAATGAGCCACTCCTTCTTAGGGTTCGAATTTTAAACTAAGTTGGACTCATCCGAAGGATGAGCTTATAAACAAGCAAATGTTATCCTCCTCAAGTTTGTTTAAAATAAAGAGGTACTTGCCAAAAATGGTGGGGTAAAAGAGAGAAAAATGAACCTGTTTGTTACTATACTATGTTTTTTAAAAAGTCGTTAACCACTCTTGAACACGACACTTTTTGTTAACCTTGGTTGGGAAAATCCTTTGCCTAACAGTTAATCAAACCACATTGAAAGTCTTCTGCCAATTTCTGGGTATTAGCTTTGGGTCAATTGTCACCAAACCATTTGCAGTGTCGTTATGTGTTCAAGAGATCAGTTTAAACAAACCATTTATCTGCGAAATATCTATTATCCATTTTGACCATCCCTGAGTCAATCCTTGCCAATATATTTCTTCAAAACTTGATCTATGATTTCCTATTGTGGGGTTGCCTACGACTTTCTATCGACTTCAGCTCATTATCTAGGAAGTTGATCTAGAAACTGTCAGTACCTTGAAATTTGCATGCCCTAATGGCAAGTTTCTTGCCTTCAACGATAGGTTGCATCAATGACATCTATTATAGACTTCCCACTTTAAGGGGCAATCTGTTGCACCGGAAATTGTCACCTTGAAATTTTGCTATATGTGTGAGTTCATTACCACTCATACTTTCCTCCTCTATAAGTCTAAAACATCAATTCCTCATATCAAGTCTTGAAAATAGGAGAAAAGCTCTCAAAAGTTTTTAAAACTCTGGTTCCGCACTTTCTCTTTGTCGTACTTGTGGTCCCACACCTAATGGTCATGTCTCATGTGCACCTAACTGCACTATCTCTATGTTAAAGGTGCAGACCCCTGTAAAAGTTAAAAAGGCAGAAATATATTCTGAAAAAACTCACTTTCAGTTATTTCTAGAAGCTTCCAGGAGGAATCTTGAGGTGGCAAGTTCACTCTTTTAAGGTTCATGTAACCCATATCTTAAGGAGCTAACCCCTTGATGTGAGGAGCTTATTCCTTTGAAGGAGGATTCTATCCTTTCATAGGTAGAGCTGTAACCTCCTCCTCTGCACTATAAAAAGAAGCATTGCGCTGGTTAACTAGTTAGAGTGAGAAGCTTAGTATTTTTTGAGGAAAAATGTTGTTGGAACTTAGTCTTCTTTAGTTGATATTTTATGAGGAGAGATTACATACCTCTATGAATCTCATTTGGAAGAGTGCAAGACTTGCCAAAGTAAAGGAAATTCCTGTTTTGGACCCCAGGAAGAAGTTGTTCAACATCAAGGTTGAAAAGGCTGTAAATTTCTCCTACTATTCAAAGTTAATACAAATATATTTGTTTTTCTCAATAAGTTGTTAATTCATTGTTTATTTTATGGATTCGTTGATCACTATAACAGGCATGATTTATAATATTTGCGCAGGTGCTATTTAATGTTTACTTGTTTTTTATTACAGGTCTTCAAAGATAACTCTTTCGAACAACTGGAGAATGACTACTACGAACAAGCATTGGATCTAAGCTAGGATCTTAACACCTTTGTAGTATTTACTTATAAATCGCATATGTCTAGAGAAAGATAGGTTTGTTTGTTTGTTTTTTGCTAGACTATCTTTTGATACTGGGGAGATCGGTCTTGTCTGCAAAATAGATTTATCCGGCCAACACCTAGACAATGAGAAATCCAATAAAACAATGAAAACTTAATTAGCCAACACTAGCTATGTTCCTCGGCATAATTAATCTATCAATTTTTTCCCCTTACACAACTCTTTCACATCACATCATCAATTCATTTGGCAACAAGCTTAATTTTTAATCTCTTCCTGTTATTACTTATTGAACGTACAGGTTTTACTTCGGTTGGAATGAATGGGTTGAAGTAGTACAAAATATATCTCGGCTTCCCCATTTTTTCTTGCTGCCACATCAAAAAATATATTTTTCACTTGTTGGAACGTACAGGTTTTACTTCGGTTGGAATGAATGGGTTGAAGTAGTACAAAATATGTCTCGGCTTCCCCATTTTTTCTTGCTACCACATCAAAAGTGTATTTTTTGAGAAAACATGTTTTTTTTCTAACATTCATTCATTTTTCATACTAGGTACTACATAATGTTTTCATATTATATCATGAATTTTCTTTATTTCTGAAAAATATCATATTGGACTGCAATAACAAATGATGTACTCCTCCCTATGTAATAGGAAATAGTCATTAGACGTGACAATATTTTTCGGGGTCTTCGAGTCATTAGAATGCTCTGTATTTTAACAGTAAATAGAATATATAAATAATAATAATAATAATAATATCTTATATATATAATATATTAATTATATATAATATATATATATATATAATCATTTTATTTAATAAATACGTTACATTTTTTTTTTCTTATTTATAATATTCTTTACATAAATATGAACTTTCATATTAAAAATAAATATTTTATATAATAATTATAATTATATTAATAATCAAATTTATTAATATAAAATAATAAATTTACATTTCAACATTATTCCTAAATTTATTCTTAACCATTTATTCAACAAACATAATGTATTTTATTTCCTAATTATAATATATATATATTTTTTACAAGATTGGATATTGTTTGTATTTCCAAAAAAAGGAGAAGAGAAGCATGCTCTTGTTACATTCGTGGGAGATTGTAGTCAAGCTTTAGAAGGAAAATGAGAACACAGTCCCTAATACTGTGCTTGAATCCCAAAATTCTATTGGTACATATAACTATTCTGGCATAGCGCCTCACATATTGGTCTGATAATAAGATAAATCTACAAAACATACTACTTGATATGTAATGTAGTGCTTGAAAATGCTCAATATTGCTTCACTGATTGTTCTTGATAAGATTTCTATTTTTTTTTCCTTGACAGACTGAATTCTCTCCCTCCTGACTCAGAGTGGAATTTTTTATGTAAGCCATAGCTTCTTCCAAGTGCACACACTTATTTTTTGATGCGATTATTTCTGCTTTTTGGCTTTCAATGTTCTTCTTTTAGTTGCTAAGTTCCATTTTCATCTCTGAACTGAGATCTTGAAGTGCTTCTTGGAACCTGCTAATCATGAACTTGTTGGCCTTACAAGTGGCACAACCATCATTCCTAGCTACCTTCTCTATTGGATTAAATTCCATATTTATAACTTGTTTCTCTATGATTTTGGAGTACTTCTTATGTTTCTTTTGAATGTTGTTCCTTTGCTTTCTGTTGTCTGTTTTGTTTTTCTCCTCCCTTTGTGTTGTTGAAGAGCGTTGTAAAAATTCCTTATGGCTGTTGGGTGCACCACTGGCTCTGAATTGTGTTGTCCTGAAGACTTTAGGATTGGATGTAAGCTCTTCTTTTGTTTCATTCTCCCATAGAGAAACAAAGCAGTTGAAATGGGTGGTTGAAGGAGGGCTGATGGATGAGGATCTCAGATTTGTAAGTATTAAGTATCGAGTGAGACGATGTGGCAACCTAGAAGGAAAGTCTATCGTGATTGTCTTAACGATATTACAGTCGAGAGATGGAGATGAGAGGTTGTGTTTTGATAATGGAGGGCGATGGAGATAACTGAAATATGGACACTTCTTGTGATCCTTTGTGCATAGAGAAGTGTATCCAGCATTTCCACGTATGGAGGGAGGCTCATAGAAAAGACTAGATGGATAATAATTAATGGTTGAGGGACTCAGAGTATTGATTAGGTGAAAAGAGTGCCAGGTGAGGATTTCTTGAGGTCGATGAGAGGAATGAGACAGAGAGATTTCAGAATTCTCTTTGACAATGATCGAATGAAAATGAGAGAGGGAATGTTCACGATTTAAACAGGGAAGTCTGCATCGATGACTGAATTGGAGAAGGAATTTTGCATCACCATTCCAATGTACAAGATACTTATCCACCTTAGTCTTAGGGTTACTATCAAATTCAGATACTCTCAGGCTTTTACGTTGTGACCTAATTATAATATATTTTATATGAATATAAAGTTTCATAGTAAAAATGGTCTAGCCCAAAACTATATAAGAGCTTATAAACATCTTCAACTAAATAATAAATAATATACTTTTGGGAATATGAATTTTATATATATTATTTTCTGTCATTAGGTGCAGATTTGTATTAATTTAAAAAAAAGAAATATAAACACCCAACCTATGATCATAAGTCTTTTGTAGGTATATTATTTAGGTTTTACGATATGCCTAAAATTAGTAACACTATTATATATAAAATATATGATATGATTAGGAAAATCATGTATTACTACTCATGCAGTGGGAAATTCAACTGGTATAGGACAAGGTCTAGTATTAGTATCTCTCCTTAATGGTAAACAAGTTTAAATCAACATGTTTCATGGTCGTGATAGAAACTTTACTATAAATTTTTTCAGTTGCAAAGCATTAGTGCTCAAAATAATTTCTTGTTGGACCACACTTATTTCAACTATGACTATGATTATATTAATTTTCCAATATAAATCAATAGTATATAAATATTTTATCTACTTGGTTTGATTGTTTCCTATATTGGGGATCATGTCCCACATTTTCTTCCACATTCACATGCACAATGAATGGAAATTCCACTTGAGCCTCTTTCTTTATAATGTTAATTTCCCTATTGGTTGATAGAGGAGTGTGATCCCAATTAAGATGTAGGGAATGTTTCAATTCCCAAATGAGCCCTTAAACAAGGTCTCTTTATTTTACCCTGATAAATGTAATGACTAGAGGAGGAGATTGATTTAAGCATAATGAATAGAGATGGAGAGGCTAGTAAAAAGATAAGGGGGGAATCAAGAGTAGGAACAAAGAGGGTGAGAAGGGATAAGTCCAACCACCAATGGAGAAGAGACAACACATCCAAAAAAGAAGCAAGGAGGAGAGAGCATGAACGATAAATAAGAGGGAGCTAGGAGTTAAGGAGAAATATAGGAAATGAACATGGACAGGTGAATAAAAGGGTCTTCTTCACTCCATTCTCTAGAAAAATCCCTGTAAAGAGAAAGACAATATCGAGGGAAAAAAGTAAAAACCATAAGAGAAGCATAGAAACTTTTATGGGAAAAACTTCGCCCATGGGAGAAATTTAAGAATTTTTCTATTTTGGATGGGCAAACTTTTTAAATTACACCCTTTTTCTATCGTTAGCCCAAAAATTATGGAAATAGTTAGAGATAAAAAAAATAGCCATCAATATTATGGAAACAGTTAGAGATAAAACATATTTTTCCTCTCTAAATTTTCATTCCAACCCCCAATTCAACTTGACAAAAACATTTGCAGTGGGATTTTCTTCTGAATGCCCCCCCCAATTTCTAGGAATGGTTCATAACTCATTCAAGGCTTCGATTCGCCTTGAAAAAATCATTTTCATGCAACAGAATGCAGGTGGTATTTTCATTTTCTTCCAACTGACCCCCAATTTCCAAGAATGGCATTGGTTAGGGGTTATTTTGCCCTCAGTTATGGTTGAATTCATCCTATATTTTAGGGGTTTGCTTGCATTTCTAATCTGATTCCCCTATATAAATGTGTATGATATACACATTCAGAATGGATCTATCTAAATCACCAGCTCATAGTTAAGGGAGGAGTGCCTCACATGAGGAAACTTGGGTAGTAGATAGAGTGTAGCAACTCCATGATTGATTAAGTATTCACAATGATCGTTTGGCGTTAGGCTTCCATCTCGGTCTGGTCTTTCGATTGGTGGGCTAGACGACTAGAAAATTTTGGATGCTTCAGTCTTGGTTTGGTCCTTTCTGTGCAGATCAAACAAAAGGTAAAAAAAAAATTTCCTTTTAAAGGAAATGATGGATTGTTTTGGTTTAGTTGTTTTATTCACCAGCATAGAGTTAAGGGAGGAGCACCTCACGTGAATTTTATGCATTGTTTTGGTTCAATTTTTCTTTTTTTATCACGTATGCCTCTGAGCCTGTTGGTGTATGAATAGTTATTAGCGATGTGATCCTATCAAGATTCAAAGGTGATGTCAATGTTAGTTACGATGTGGAAATGAGTTAGTGGGCCCAATCAACATTTAACTCTGCATCAATCCTCATAGCAGATCAATGGATGAATCGATCTTATGTTTGGTATTAGTGTGTGCCTTGCAAAGTGCATGACCGCTAATCCTCAGGAGTATCCCATACGAAATCTTCTATAGTCACATGGTGAATACCGGTGAATGTCAATTTTAGAAGAGGCATTAAAGACCAGACTAGTTGGAAACTCATAATGGATGTGGACCATTGATCTGGCTAGACTTGATCTTTAACAATTGAATGGTGGACCCACCAAACTATTCAACACGTGATTTGTTGAATACTAAAGTAGTATAATAAAAGTTTATATTTTTTGAAATTTAAACCTACATCCTTCATATTTTTTGAAATTTCAATGTCATTGTTTGATTTATCTGATTTTGTAGAAAACCCTGAGTTTATATTGCTTATTAGTGCTCTAGATTCATTCATATACAACATTCTTGCAACTATATCCTACATCTCACTCATAGTATTGATCTCCTTAATATATATAGTATTAATGTCTTGAAATGGTTTTTAAATATTAACATCAATCTCCTTACATTATGTAGCATCAAACTCTTCAAATAAAAACTCTTCCACCTTCTTTGTCAATAATTGCTTCCCCATGTTTCCCTTCTTTGTTTTCTCATTTCCTTCTACCTGAGTGGTAATATGGCTTTTATTTCCATTTTCAAATTGTTTGTCTTGTTGGCATAAACACTTTGATTCCTTGAGTCAAGTGTATCAATATGGGGATCTCTCAATCTCTTTGACGTGGATCTTCCTTGAACTACAATTTTTTGTTTTTGTTGAGCATATTCAATTCCTTCACCTTGTGCTAGTAAATGTCAGGACTCCTCAGAGGAAGCAAGTTGCAATATATGTTCTTTCAATGTTTTCCCAATGGATGATGTTGTTTCAATGTTATACAAATGAATTATTATATTTTATTTCTTAATAGTTTCCAATTACTATTGTTAAATAAGCTATTTTGTGAAATTGCATTTTGCCTCAAAATTCAATTTCTGACATATTTTTTTTCAATGTTTACTCAACAATTATTTTGCAAGCTACAATTCTATTTTCTATGAAAAAGTGAATTTATATGAAGCATGTGTCATTGAAGTGATTTGGGTACAAATGGGTACATGTTGGCGGGATAAATCGATTTTGCGGACAAGGTCGATCTATCTAGTATCAACAGATAGCTAGCAACAAGCAGGACAAGAAAATCTACCTTTCTCCAAACATATTGTGATTCATTAATAAAAACTAAAGAGGTGTTTAGACCCTACCTTAAGTCCAACACTAGTTTGTGGCAGCCCTGCTCCAACTGTCCAAAAGAGTTTCCTTTTAAGAACCTGCAATCACAAACAAGCACACATCAAATAACACCTGCATAGCTAATATAATAAATCATGTTCATCATGGTGATCAAGGAATCCATGAAATAAACCATAAAAACACAGCTTATTGAGAAAAATAAACCTAATTGTATTAATTTTGAAATAGAAGAACTTTACAACCTTTAGTGCCTTGATGTTGTACAAGCTCTTCCCAGGGTCCAAACAGGAATCTCCTCTACTTTGACAAGCCTCACTCTCCTCCAAATGAGATCCAAAGGTATGTAATCTCTCCGCTCAAAAGCTCAATTAGGAAGACTAAGTTCTAGTAGCATTTACCCTAAAAAATATTCAGCTTTCAACCTCCCAAGTAACCAGCCCAATGCTTCATTTTATAGTGCAAAGGAAGGAAGTTACAGGTCCACCATTGAAGGGATAGAGTCCTCCTTCAAAGGGATAAGCTCCTCACATCAAGGGGTTAGCTCCTTAAGGTATGGGATGCATGAACCTTTAAGGAGCAAACTTGCCACCTCAAGATTCCCTCTAGAAGCTTCCAGAAATGACTCAAAGTGAGTTTTTAAGAATGTACTTGTGCATTTTTAACTTTTACAGGGGTTCGCACCCATAACACAGAGACAGGGTAGTCATGTGCACAAGGGACATGACCAATAGGTGCGGGACCGCATGTAATGCTAAGAGAAAGTGTGAAACTAGAGTTTTAGAGATTTTTAAGGTCTTTCTCTTATTTTCAAGGCTTGATATGAAGAATTGAGTTTTAAGACTTGCAAAGGAGGAAGGTATGAGTGGTGATAGACTCACACTAATTGCAGAATGTCAAGGCAACAATTTTTGTGCAACAGATTTCCCCCTAAAGTGTGAAGTCTATAATAGATGAGGATCGTTTTGTCATCCAAGAAGAGTGAAGTACTTTATCATTTCAAGGATCTTCCTGTGGACAACCCGGTCAGAACCTATAAAAACATTCAATGCATTAATATATATACACAATATATATATATAATAATTATATATATATATTATATATATTAATATATATATTATAATAATTATATATAATATATAATATATATATGAACATATCATCGCTGAGGTAGGCATTCCCATACTCAGATCAAAACTGACTAGAAAACTATCTAGACTGCTCTGATACAGGAATTATTTTGTAATATATCACAAGTATAGACATATGTAGACACAATATGGGTGCAACCATCTGTTTATGAAGATTCCACTGTATAATGAATAACAAAATTCCTCGTAGCCTGGATGGTGGAAACTAGATCCAGGGTCTTGATTTTTGCTTCCCGAACTAGTACGTTTCTATCCATGTGAATGAATGTATCGAAGTCGAACATGGTAGAAACCACTTGATTACCAGACAATGATGTGAATTGTTAACAAGTGTGAGAGAAACCACCAGTAATTTCAATGGCCCTCAAAGTAATCAGTACAATCCATGAAATGTGAATAAATGAGTTGATGTCGAACACATCACATAATCCTTTGCTCGAAGGTCAATGATGCAACCTATCGTCAAAGGCGAGAAACCTGCCATTAAGGCATGCAGATTCCAAGGTACTGAGGATTTCTAGATCATCTTTCCAGATAATGAGTTGGAGTCGATAGAAAGCAATCCGTCGTAGGCAAGCCCACAACACAAAATCATAGATCAAGTTTTGAAGAAATAAATTTGGCAAGGACTAACTCAGGGATGGTCAAGATGGATGACAGATATTTTGCAAATGAATGGTTTATTTGGACTGACCTCTTGAATACATAATGTCACTGCAGATAGTTTGGTGACAGTTGACCCAAAGCTAATACCCAAAAACCAGCTAAAGAATTTCAATATGGTTCGATTAACTGTTAGGCAAAGGATTTCCCAACCCAGGTGAACAAAAAGTGTCATGTTAAAGAATGGTTAATTGCTTTTCTAAACACAAAGTATAACAAATAGGTTCATTTTTCTCTCCTTTCCCCCACCGTTTCTAGCAAGTACCTCTTTACTTTTTGACAAGCTTGAGGAGGATAACATTTGCTTGATTATAAGCTCATCCTTTGGATGAGTCCAACTTAGTTTAAAATTCGAACCCTAAGAAGGAGTGGTCTGATCCTGTTTAAATTTGAACAGGTCCTTTACTGTTAAATTTTAATGAGTCCAGTATAGAAAAAACTCGGTGTTTTTCAATTTTAGGGAGTCAGAAGAAAAACTTAAGAAAACTCCATGGTTGTCCTTTTTCGTAAATTTTTGTCCCCCAAGCCCGAAAAAGTATAAAATGATACTTGAGAGAACCGCTTGACCATTACGATCAAGGAGTACTTTTCATAATTAGTGGCTCTGATATGAAAAAGTAAAAAAGTGATCGAAAACACATTGTTTATAATCAATATCAAACTTGAAATGATAAAAGTCTGGCAATCATTTCATGTTTATACGGTCAGAAAAGATCTTTAAGTGGACCCTCCTTTTAATTCCATTTTAACAAGTTTAAAAAGGGAAAAAATCGACAATCTTTTCATATTTTTACGAGTCATAAAAGAGCTTAAAGAGGACTCATCCGAGAGGAACGAATGGTATAAAGGGTAGCAACTGGTTCCAACAATGGTGGAATTGCTCAAAACATGTCATGGTTAAGAGGCTGGCTAATAAAACCACTCATAACTGCGGTCCCTCAGGAAACTTAAAACAAGCAAGTGAAAGCATATGATCAGCCAAAGAGATGGTGACGATGGAATGAAAACAACCAAGGCTCATCTAACAGAATTTAGCAGATAAAGATGGCAATCACGAGATGTAAAATGGGTATGGGTTCATTTTTACACAAGCTTGAACCATAGAGAACTCTACTTGAATTCGGTTTCATGTTTACACAAGCTTGAAATGAAAAACTATGCTTGTTATAAGTTCGCATGCCCCCAGCATAACAACACAAATCGAGGTACATGCCCCCCAAGCTTCATTGCATTCAACCAGGTGGATGAAATGAAGGTTCACTTTCGAGATCTTGGAAAGACTCAAAGACTCGATTCAGAAAGGGAGTTGTTTCATTTTTTAAAAAGGTTGACATAGAAAAAGAACTAACCTCAAAACCCTTGTTTCATTTTTTAAACGAGCTTGACACAAAACAAGTAACTATGCTCTAAAATCCTTGATTCATTTTTTAACGAGCTTGACACAAGACAAATAACTATGCTCAAGACTCCTTGTTTCATTTTTTAACAAGATTGACACAAGACAAGGAACTATGCTCATGACTCCTTGTTTCATTTTTTAACGAGCTTGACACAAGACTAGGAACTATGCTCGTGACTCCTTGTTTCATCTTTTAACGAGCTTGACACAAGACCAAGAACTATGCTCATGACTCCTTGTTTCATTTTTTAACGAGCTTGACACAAGACCAAGAACTATGCTCATGACTCCTTGTTGCATTTTTTAACGAGCTTGACACAAGACCAGGAACTATGCTCATGACTCCTTGTTTCATTTTTTAACGAGCTTGACACAAGACCAGGAACTATGTTCATGACTCCTTGTTTCATTTTTTAACGAGCTTGACACAAGACCAGGAACTATGCTCATGACTCCTTGTTGCATTTTTTAACGAGCTTGACACAAGACCATGAATTATGCTCATGACTCCTTGTTTCATTTTTTAACGAGCTTGACACAAGACCAAGAACTATGCTCATGATTCCTTGTTTCATTTTCTAACGAGCTTGACACAAGACCAGGAACTATGCTCATGACTCCTTGTTGCATTTTTTAATGAGGTTGGGACGGGAACAAACTATCCTTGCAATATCCAATTTCATTTTTTAACGAGGTTGACACAAGAAAAGAACTATCCTCATGACTGGTCAAGAATCAGAAAACGACTGTATAGCCTGATATGCAATTTCAAAGGGACTCATAAGCATCACGCCATGAAATGAATCCACCTCAGAATTGGAAGGTACGACCCGAGGATCATCAAAAGCAATAGTGTTCAATGAAATCATATGAATATTTGCAAATGAAGGTGATATGTTAGGAGGAGGGAAGGAGAAAGTTCCTAGTAAACAAGAATCTTTAATCAAACCTACTCCAACATCTTGGAAAGGGATAGTCATTTTATTGACATGTTGAACACTATCAGTAGAGGCTGGGTCGGATGAAAAATAACTCAGTTGGTCAATTTTTATAATCTTTCCATTATGAGGAAACTTAACAAGCCAAAATACTGATGAAACAATAGCAGTCATAGCGTAAGACCAACTGCGCCCCAAGAGAAGGTTGTAATCTAGAGGGGCATAAACCACTTCCACTTCTAGATTAAAAGTTTTGCCTTCTACCCCTATAGGTAAATTTTCGAAAATACCAAAAGGATGGAACCCTCGGCCATCAAAAGCCTTTAGAATGGTCAGATACTGATTGAGTGTAGGAGAACCAAGTGATCTCCAACACTGGATCGACATAATACAAGTAGAAGCTCCCTCATCAATCCCAGTCCAAAAGCAAGGTCTGTTTTTGACTAACACTGGAATCTGGAAAGCCATTTGATGATGGAGGCGAGGTGTACTACTTTCTAAATCAAAGATTATAAGTTTCGAATCCTGAATATCAACAACTCCTATCGCCAAAAATAGTAACTTACTCTATGCTGGAGATGATTGCAACACATCCAAAGATGACATTACTGAAGGGGCAATGGCCAAGTCTTCAACAATATTATAATTCTGAGTAGCTCTCGCAGTTGATTTCCAAAATATACCTTTAGCAAGCAGTTTGGTTACTACGTCTGGGTTGGATTTCTCGATCTGTAGTGGATGAGAAATATGAGGAGTTGAAGTTGATGGGTTTGAATTAGAAGATTCTGCTTCTTTAGCATTAACAGGATTGTTACTACCATAATCTTGTGATCGCGTCGCAATCTTGACATGAGACATCATCATGATGGGTTCTTCTGAGGTATTGGAGGAGGAAGCAACCACTTTAATATCTTGAGTAGGAGGAGGATCCTTCAAGACAGTAGGCATTTGAGAATATGTAACGAATTTTGAAAACTCTGCTCGATATGTGCATTCTTTAGTAAAATGATCCTCGTCGTAGATGAAACAAGGATAGTGAGGTTTTCGTTTTTTGTCAACAGATTCATTTTTTTTTGTTTTCTCTTTTGAATTTTGACTGTTTTTATTTTTTTCTCCTCTTTACTACTGGATTTGGCCACAGATGAATCTACGACATGGACATCAGTAGAAACTTCAGCAGAAGAATCTCCTTTCAGAGGAATAGGTAAAGTTTTTGTAGGAGAATAATTCTTTGAAGATTTCTTCTTACTCTTAGAACTAACTAAACCAACCAAACCATCAACAGCATGAGATCCTGAAGGAGCTGTAGTTTTCGGAAGATCACGGATTTTTTCGTGTAAAGTACCGGACTGCGTATAAACGTGGTCAAGGTACTAAGCCTAAGCAATTACTCGCTCTTCAGTAACAACTCTTGCCTTAGCTACATCCTTAGTGATTTTAGGTAATAATGACTTAACAAACCATTCTGCTAAAATTTGATTCAGAATAAAGACTTTCACTAAACGACTTCTACGTCGCCATTCATGAATATGGTCAAAAATATATGTGGACGTAGATTTTTTTAATGAAGTTAATAATTCTGTGCCATTGTTGTATCTGACAGGCAACTGAAAATGAGTTAAGAAAGAAGTAGCTAACTGACTAAAATTATAAAAAGAGCCTCGTGGTAACTCACTGTACCATTTGGCAGCAAGACCAATTAGAGTTCGTTGAAAAAGATGTAAGCGAATTGAATCATCAATAATAGAATTAGATGCAAAACAGAGGTGATAAGTCATCACATGATTTGACAGATCTTCTCCTGACTCACCCTCAAACTTCGGGATATCACTGGGCAACTTATTAGGCATTGGCGGCCAATACGGAAGATAGTAAATCAGATCATTCGTAAGGCGCGGCAATCAGGTAAATCCAAAGTTGCAATAAATGGTAAATGATCGTTAGGTTCACGAAAACCTTGTGTAATGAGACCAGCTCCAAGAGGAGGATATCCAGGATAGCCTGGAATTGGATTTGCATTAGGAATATTATATCCTCCTGGAAAACTAGGATTAACCAGACCAAATTGGTGTTGTTGAGGCTATTGATAAGTATAGCTAGGGTATGATTGATACTGATAAACTGGATTTTGTATAGTAGAACCGGATTGATACTGTCCCTGGTACAGTTGACTCATGGAAATTGTACTTGGACCAACATGTCCTCCAGGCATCTGGAATGAAGTCTGAACCATAGGTCCTAACTGGGGTATAGAGACTTGAGGAGTTAACAATGATGCAGGGATAATAGAAACCGGAGCTACTGATACTCCAGAAGTAGGTGGGGTAGATTGAACAGAAGTTGCAGTAGTTGCAGCAACAGTTTGAGGCAGAGTTCAAGGTGAACTAGGCCCAAGCTGATGAACTACACTAGGTGTAGAGGTTTGAACCATAGGTAGGAAAAGTTGCTAGGTTGGACCAGAAACCAAAGGTTTTCCAACTTGATTAGATAACTACACATTAGATTGCAAAGTCTGTTGAGTTTGAGATGGATCCCAAACCATATTCATTCCAGAACCCATAAAAGGTTTTACATTTCTAGTTCCTTGTAAAAATGACTGACCAAAAGGCGGTTGGAAAACTTGAGTTGGGTACTTACCTTGAGGTTGATAACCCTGAGGCATGTACTGAATCTGGGGTTGATAAGCATCCTGAGGAATATGGGGTTGACCTTGGGGTATGTACTGTCCTGAAGGTTGAAAACCTTGAGGTAGCCCTCCAAGAAGAAATTGACTACCTTGGGATTTCCCCCCACGTGATAACTGACTACCTTGAGGTTGTCCCCTAGGCGGTAATTGACTACCTTGTCCCCCAGGTGATAATTGACTACCTTTCCCCCCAGGTGGTAACTAACTACCTTGAGGTTGAGAGTTTGGAAAACTACCAAACATCATAAAGATCTGCTCTGCATTCAACATTTTAGTTCCATTATTACCAGGTGATAACTTATGTTCAGTTGGTCCAGGAGTTTCTCCTAAAAAATACCAAAAAGTGACTGGTACCCCAAAGGAACAGTAGGACCACCATATAAAAATGTTTCCAATGATTAGGAAAACATAGATGATTGTATCGACATGATGGATCAAGAATAATAATCTCTAGGTGTATGATAAAAGTAATCACACGCAAACAAAGAAAATTTCAATAAAATCACCTAAAGTCTCTAAAGAAACAAACAATTGAATCACACGCCTAAAAAATCTAAGAGTTCAAACCACACACAAACAATAACTTTCCATACTGAAAACACTAGTTGGTGTTGAAATCCAACGTCGCAGAATTCAATACAGAAATGGCAGTTGGAACAGTTACCTCGACAACCTGTTTAATGAAACAAACTGCCACAAGTGTCTTCACAAAACCATCTCGAGTGAAGAGAACCCCCCAAAGAGTCCAAGTCAGTCTAGTCGACGTCTGCTCCAGGTACAGTGAGACCTGTCCTTCACCGTCACCTTAGGAAAGAATCTTAAGATTATGGTCACTAAGGTTACCAATAGTAACAAATACCACTGGCGGAACAGTCTACGATCCAATCTATGTGCAAGGGCAGAGTAGCAAAGCTCAATCCCCTTGAAGGCTCCTCGACATGATCAATCTGAGGTTTACCAACAAGTGACCCCAGGCTCCTCGACAATGGTTAATCTGAGGTTTACCATTTTTAATACGCGCAAATCTGCTATCTTTCCCAAGAGACAGACTTGATTGTCTCAAAGGTTCAGACATGATCTCGTGATTGACTTCTTTAAGAGGATCTTCCCAGATTATATCAATTACAATTGGATTTATTTCCTACCGCAAGATACAGCTACTTGTTTGGTTTAACTATCTTGGAGAGTTAATTACTCCCTACTCCAAGATACTAGCCTAAGCTATATTGGTGATAAGAGCCCTAGAAATAAAAAGATTGATAGATAGATTTTAATTAAGTGTTATTTTTATTGGTTGTTTCTTAAGTCAATAGGTATGGAGATGAAACTTTGATGGTGTGAAGATTCGACTCCTAAAACACTAAAAAAAATGCACCTAAAATGATAAACAATTCGTTTTTCCTTCAATGAATTTCTAGCTAAAATAAAGAGTTTGAGAATGCAATTCTTTGAAAAACAAAGCTTTCCTTCAACATGTAAATGAAAAGAAAATCTTTTTGTCTTTTTCAATAAACTCACAACGAGACTACTAATTATACTCACAAAAAATCCCTTTTCTTTTAAAATTCTCAAAACTACAGAAAACAATTCTTTCAAAAGAGATTCTACAATTTCTAGAAAACACTCAAAACTATGAAAAACTAATCTTGAGATTTAAAAACTTCTAAGAATCTTATCAATATAAAAGCTTCAAATATTTTTTAGGACATTTTACTTAGTTATTCATTAAACTAAGGATTAATTCGTTCAGAATAACAAATCAATCAAAAAACATTCAACTATGTTTTCTTTTATAAAAATGAAATTCAAAACTTATAACCAAGTTCATTCAAAGATTTGCAAAGAGAAACAAAATCTATTTCTCACCAAGGACATATTTCACAAATCAGTCAGACTCATTGAGAAGGAAAAAGATACCAGGGTAATCTAAGGCTTCTTAGGCTTCTAACCTTTGAGTCACTACAAAGACCAAGCGAAAATCAATCTAGGTATGCAAAACTTCTAGAAAAATCATCTAAAACAAAAACACCAATGGAACTTACTCACAAGAGACTTTTGACGGGACACATGCAGATCTGGGTAGATACTAAAAGCCATAAATAAAACCTAAATCTAACTGGACAAAAACATTTTAAGTTTTTCAAAAATTTTGATAGGGTCTGCAGGCTCCCAGTATAACCAGATGCGGTACTGCTCTATGCATTAAACGAACAATGCGGAGATGTCCGCACTGTATTAAAAACAGAACGTGCGGTCCTCTTAAAAATTTCGAAAAAGAAAAAAACAATCCAGAATCTAAAAACTACGCAATCCCACACACATCAAGCAAAAACCAGAAACAAGAACAAGTTCCTCAAGTCAAAGACAAAGGAAAATAAAAAAACCAAATTTAGTTTCCCAGCGGAGTCGCCAATCTGTTGGCCGGATAAATCGATCTTGTGGACAAGGCCGATCTCCCTAGTATCAACAGATATCTAGCAACAAGAAAGACAAGCAAATCTACCTTTCTCTAAACATATTGCGATTCATTTATAAAAACTAAAGAGGTGTTTAGACCCTACCTTAAGTCCAACGGTAGTTTGTGGCAGCCATGCTCCAACTGTTTGAAAGAGTTTCCTTTTAAGAACCTACAATCACAAACAAGCACACATCAAATAACACCTGCATAGCTAATATAATAAATCATGTTCATCATGGTGATCAAGGAATCCATGAAATAAACCATAAAACACAACTTATTGAGAAAAATAAACCTGATTGTATTAACTTTGAAATAGAAGAACTTTACAACCTTTGGTGCCTTGATGTTGTACAAGCTCTTCCCAGGGTCCAAACAGGAATATCCTCTACTTTGACAAGCCTCACTCTCTTCCAAATGAGATCAAAAGGTATGTAATCTCTCCTCTCAAAAGCTCAATTAGGAATACTAAGTTCCAGCAGCATTTACCCTAAAAAATATTCAACTTTCAACCTCCCAAGTAACCAGCCCAATGCTTCATTTTATAGTGAAAACGAAGGAGGTTGCAGGTCCACCATTGAAGGGATAGAGTCCTCCTTCAAAGGGATAAGCTTCTAACATCAAGGGGTTAGGTCCTTAAGGTATGGGATGCATGAACCTTTAAGGAGCGAACTTGCCACCTCAAGATTCCCTCTAGAAGCTTCCAAAAATGACTCAAAGTGATCTTTTAAGAATTTACTTGCGCCTTTTTAACTTTTACAGGGGTCTGCACCCATAACACAAAGACAGAGCGGTCAGATGCACAGAGGACATGACCAATAGGTGTGGGACCGCAGATAATGCTAAGATAAAGTGCGGAACCAAAGTTTTAGAGATTTTTAAGGTCTTTCTCTTATTTTCAAGGCTTGATATGAAGAACTGAGGTTTAAGACTTGCAAAGGAGGAAGGTATGAGTGGTGATAGACTCACACTAATTGCAGAATGTCAAGGCGACAATTTTAGCGCAACAGTACACATAATGATGAAAGGAAAATGCAAATAGCTTTCTCTAAAATCTTTGAAACATTAAAAATGTGTTGTACCTTGTCTCTAAGTGAGTTCAAGACAAAAAAGAGAATGGGGCATAGTCATAGAATGTATATTGGCTCCTTAATTGATCTTTATTTTTAATGGGTATTATGAAATCGTTCTTTATCCATATGTACTTTTGAAATATGCCATATAGTATACTTTGAATACTACCCTAAAATCTAGTAATTCTCATCTCTTCGAAACTATTGATGCGGGTTTCTAGATCAATTTGAAATTTTACTTGTGAAATATTTAGTGAGATGTCAAAAGCTAATCATGGGAAGAAACCATTAAGGCAAATGAATGTATTATCATACTTCCAAAAGTCTCCATCCAAGAAGACACATTCTCTTCATGATTCGAGCTCCTTTGAACAATTTGTTACTGAGAGAGATGCTAACTCTTGTGAAAATGCATCTGATATCCATATGATGGATGAAAGAATAGGTTCCTCAAGTGACTAGGGTGAGATAAATGCAGTTTGAACATAAATTAGTGATGAGAGTGTTGAATATTTTTCCTTGGAAGGTGAAGCAATCCATTCGTGGAAAAGGAAAAAGGCCAATGGACTAAAGAGACACAATTCCAAGAAGATTGGGTCTCAACTTTTCAATTTATTGAAAAGCTATTATCACTTAGAGAAAACCCTGGATGTAGGAAAATCTCTAAGGTAATCTCTAACCAATCTCTTGAATTGAAAGCTAGCCCTTTCAATCTAAGGGGGGATCCCTTCTATAAGTTAGTCAAATATGAATGGTTATGTATTCAGCAAATCAACTAGATCTAATTGGATTTAAGCAGTGTTGGTATCGAAAGGACTGGAAAACCCATTAGGCTTGGATTCTATTTGACAACAAATTACCACTAATAGGTTATATGAACAAAATACAAAGGCAAGGTAGCAACAACTTTCTTAGACAACTTATAATTTAGATGTGATAGGAGAAGATGGATATAAATAATAAAAAACAAAGTAATTAATGAATTTTGTTAAATATATTTAAGTCAAAAACATATAATGGTTTGGAAATAGTAAATTTGAGCTGAAAAACAGAGTTCAACTTTACAAACTTGATTTCCAAAATGTAGAATACATATGGAAAAGATAATTAAAAATAAGAGATGATAAACACTAGAAGACAGATTGGAAACCCATCACACAAGAATCTTTCTATCTCTGAGAAAATAACGTTGAGCACGATAATTTGCATTTATATCAAAATATGTACACTATACCAAAGGTTCTACCAAAAAATTCCAACCTTTTTTCATTCTACATAACTCATCTTTATAGAAAATAAAAACTAACTAAAAATAGGTTTCTAGCAAAGTTTTAATAAGTAAGTCTAAAAATCACAATGTACATACCAAATACATGCATATAAAACTTTCCAATCCCATCTGTATATAAATATCATGTGGTTGTTGGAGTCATCACTAGAGATAAGGATCACTAAGCTGAATTTGATGAGGTGGTATCCAAGTCAACAATTGTCCATGAGCTTTTTTCTAATGAATTACAAATAGGGTCTTGTGATCCCTTCTAAACTCCAAAACCATGATAGCTATCAGAAAACCGATAGAGGTTGTCTTAAATGAGTCCATTATGGAAAAAAACCTGTTTCAGTTTTGAAAAATTCATTCTTATTTGTTTGGAAAGAATTCCCAAAATTATTGTTTTGTACACTAAAAACAGAGTTTTAACTGTTTGTTTTTATAAATATGCGTTGACACTCCCGTTGTACTTTAACCATGTTTATTACAAATTCACATTGGCACTACCATTATCAACATTTTTAAAACATTTTCGAATAAAAATGTGATAACAGTTGGCTTCACATGGATGTTTTTTATCATAGGTGGCAACAAGAACCCCTGTATAACAGAGGGCTGATCCATTGCCTTGATCCCAACTCAACAACTACAACTTGCAACCTGCACTGTAACCTAACTTGCAACTAACTGAAATCAAACTATACAAACTAAAAATCCCAAATGCACACTTATGAAACTAAAAACTATACTGTAAAATTCACTTCTAAAAATCAAATTGAAAAATGCTGAAAATTCACTACTATTGTAATCAAATCCACACTCAAACTTTGGTATCAACCTGAACACCAACTGCTGAAAACTATAAGTTAAAATTCCAAAATGAAAAGATTCCCATATTTGTAAGCTTATTAATGTACAACTTCCTACCCTATGCTACTAAGAAAGATTTTTAAATCAAGTGATATCAAAACTCCAATGTAACCACAAAATTAGTGAACCTCTTAACTCTATCCTACATCCATTTTTGTGGAAAAGTAGGGTAGGAAAAATTAATAAGGATAATAACAAAAATATATTTGGTCATTCATATATATAATCCTTGGATCTTTCTCTTATGAAGGTAAAGGCATCTGATGTTTTAATAAAAATTAACTCCATGTAAACTGCCATAGGATCCTAGAAAGAAAAGGAAACTCCTTTTGGTCAAATATCGCCTCACTGCTTTCTTAACACTTATGATAAACATTTTGTTTTAAAGAAAACATAGCTGATTGATCTAATAACTTATTATGGTATTCTTAACTACCTTCATGTGATTTTTTTTATAGTTTCCATAAATTGGCTTATTATTTTCATAAGGTTGTCGAAAATGAATAATTCCAGATAAAGGGAATTCTATTGGTTGCGTGTGTTGATCATTCTCTTCATAATCATCATACTTATCATATATTGGTAAATCAAAATACTTTATATAATAAAAAATAACCACTTGATATTCCATTCCTACCTGTTCAGAAACATAGTGTGAATGATTTTTAACAAGCCATTGTTCTTCATAAGAATTTGCAACAATCAATCCTTCATCAAGTTGACAACTCAAATCATAACAAAAAAGTATGTGAAATATCTAGAAAACTATCAATTACATTTTTAGCCTCACTTTTTAGGAGAATATCTATATTTTGATGTTGAATATAGTTTCCTAAAGAATGACTCTGATGGGACAAATCCCGATGCTTTCTCTGAATCAACAAGGCTTCTTGTTCTAACTGAAATGATTCAAAAATTATCTCTAAACAATTAATCTTATCTTCTTGATTAAATTTGTTACATGAATCCAAAAAATAATATATAAATAAAGAGAAATATTATTGCAATTCATCATTGTAAAACATATTAATCCATTCCTTAAGACCTTGAAGAGAACCATGGTTTGGCACATACTCTGTTATCTCAATTGATGAAGTACATATATCAGCAAATGAGCTCACCATTCTAGAATCAAAGGAGTCACCAGTGAGACTCTTGAGCTACAAATACTATTGACAATGGAGTTTCCATGGAAGGTTCTAACTCTAGATTCTTGAAAATAGAGTCACAAAATCAAAAATCTCGTAGCCAAAACTGATGACCAAATATTTGTTTTCCCTTAGAGATCTGATCTAAACAATTAAATCATTCAGGGAGAATGTATCTTTCATACCTCGGAAACAATGCCAAAATTTTATCACTTAGAGAAAACCCGAGTTGCGGTAAAAAATGTAAGGTAACCTCTAACCAATCTCTTGAATTCAAATCTAGCCCTATCAATACGAAGGGGATCCCATCTATAGCTCATTATAATCTTATTGATTTTGTATTCAACACATCAACTAGATCTAATTTGATTTAAGCAATGTTGGTATGGAAAGGACAAGAAAAAACATTGGGCATGGAGTCCATTTGACAATAAATTACTACTAACAGGATATATGAACAAAATACCAAGGTAAGGTAGCAACAACTTTCTTATACAACATATTATTTAGCTGTGATAGAAACAAATAGAGATAAGTACCAAAAAATAGAGCAATTAATGAATTCTTTTAAAGATATTTAAGTTGAAAAAATATAGAAGTTTGGAAATAGTAAATCTGAGCTGAAAAATAGATTTCAACATTACAAACTTGATTTTTAAAATGTAGAATACATAGAAAAGACAATTAAACAAAAGAGATGACAAACACTAGAAGACAAAGAGAAAACTTGTCACACAAGAATCTTTGTAACTCTAAGAAAATAATGTTGAACATAGTAATTTATATTGATATAAAAATGTGCTCATTCTACGAAAGGTTATGGCAAAAATTTCCAACCCTTTTTCATTATACAAAATTCATCTTTATAGAAAATACAAACTAATTAGACACAGGTTTCTAGCAAATCTTTAATTACAAAGCCTAAAACTCACAGTGTACATCTCAAGTACATGCATAGAAAACTTTCCAATCCTATCTGCATCTAAATATCATGTTATTGTTGGAGTCATGGCTGGAGATAAGGATCACCAAGTCAGATTTGATGAGGTGACATCCAAATCAACAATTGTCCATGAGTGTTTTCCTCACAAATTCCAAAAAAATACGGTCGAGTTAACACTTCAAAACTCCAGGATTGTGGTAACTGTTTGAAAACTGAGAGAGGTTCTTTTCAATGGGTTCATTATAGACAAAAACGCATTTTGATTTCAAAAAATATTTCTCATTTTTTTGCAAAGTGTGCTCGAAATTACTGTGTTGCACAAGAAAAAACAAAGTTTTAACGAACCATTTTTACAAAATTGCACTGACACTCCTATTGTCAGCGCTTTTAAAAAAAAATAGAGTAAACGATGTGATAATAGAAGGAATACCTCATACAAATGAGGATGAGGTTTCCTGAGAAGTTAGATGTAATGCATGTTGTTGGAAAACTAGCAAGGTAGTAAAATTCGCAATGAAGCTAAATACAATATACAAGCATGCAGAAAAGGTGTATCAAAATAAAATTGTAAATGGTGAAGAAAAATATATTCTCAAATGGAAATGTTCTAAGGAATGTCAACATATCTGATATATAGAAGAATATAAGAAATATTTGATAAGTAAGAGGAAAATTGATGCAATTGGACTAACAATCATATCTCTATTTGAAAATACAATGGAAAGAAGCTTTTTATCCAAGATGATACAGTTAAGAACTATATTTCAGATCCTAAATAGATGTCATCCTATGATGGATTATCTAGATCACATCAAATATATATCTTTTCTTCAAGTGTCAAACTTTCCATCGTCTCATTAGTCTATAACCAATGGTTGGGAATGGGAAAGATATATATCTCAAGTAGAAATGGATGATTTGCAAGAGAATATTGAATATGCTAGGATTTTGGCATTGTCTTTGGATGAGGTTACAACTATAGATAATACTTCACATATCTGCATAAGCATTTATATGGTTAATGACCATATTAGGAATTCCTATATAGTTGGGATTAAACAGATGAGAGAGACTTCTACATCTGAAAATATGTATGAACTTATTCTTACTAGTTTGAAGGAAAGCTGTATGGATCATTTAATGATTGCAAAAAAGTTGGTATGCGTTGGAGAAGATGGAGTATCGATAATGCAAGGACAAAGGAGTGGCCTTCTAGTTAGAATACAACTTTCAGCCTCACCATATATGCTTAATATTCATTGTATGGCTCATGGGATGAATATTGCATTTAAAATAAAAAGCATATTTCCATTAGTTTCAAAAGTTGAAGTTCTTGTACGTGAGGCTCATGCATAATTTTCTCATAATACCAAACGATTTTAGAGTTTCAAAATTTGATAGATGGTGTTACGGATTGAAAAGAAACTATTAAAAGATGTTGATACAAGATGTATCTCATTGAATGGACCAACTCAAATAATATTTAATGAGTTCAAATCTTTTGTAGGGTCGATGTATGAAAATTGCTAAAATGTAGACAAAGCTCAAGATCTTCTTTTTTGACTAACTGATATAAAGAAATTATTGACATTGCTTGGAATTCTTCCCATGCTACATGAAATGAATGCTCCAGTGAAAATCTCTCAGAATCTCACAATGTGTATTGCAGAATACACAAATGCATGAAGTTTAGCATGACTTGCATTGGATAATTTGTATATGATGCCAATGTTTTTTACTGGTCCAGAATTTACAAGTTGGACTAATATCATCAATATAGAGAACACTGAAAATTTTTGACGTTTGATGAAAAAGTAATACTATGTATTGCGATGCCTAGATATATGGTTCCCTCTCATTATATTAGTAATATGAGATGAATAACCAAAGATTTCCCTATATCAAAAATCCAATTTGATCATATTGCGATTTCAGTGAGACATAATTTGATAGAAATTGAAAGATCATTATCATCAAAGATAAGAGAATGATTTCCCCAAGATGAATTTTTGGAGGCCAAATGTGTGGTATACCCTCAATATTGGAATAACTGTCAATGTCCAAGAACTTTAAAATCTAATTTTCAAACGAGATTAAAATGTTTAGTAGACAACTTTTGTAATAAAGTCTCGATACATGGAGAAAATATTGAAGGTATTTTAGATTAGTCAAAATTATATTAACAAGGTGGACGCTTTGCTGAAACAGTGTGGAAGAAATATCATTTTTTGGAGAATCATAATGAAAATGGTTCTATAACAAGACTATGGACTACTTTAAGTGCTAGAAAATACTTGCAAGAAAACATATTAGAGTATTTCAAATTAGAAAATTTGTGTCAAACCATGATTTTGGGATCAGTGGAGGATGAGAGAATGTTTAATACACTATCATTATTGAAGTCAAAGTTGAGGAACAAGCTTGATAAACATGTGGATACATGTTTTGTAGAAAATTTCTACAAATCCATCTCTGATACCATATAGGAAATCCGACTGTGTAGGTTAACCTGATAATGAAATATAAATCAAAGCAAAATAGTGTAACCTACTTCTACTATCAATTTGCGGGATCTTAAAGATCGAGCTAAACAATATAACCAGAAGAAGAAGAATCAATGCACAATACACATGAAAATACTTTGGGGAAAGCCTTAGCTAAAACCCCCACTATCTCTATTATCATACAAGGCCTTAGCTCTCACAGCTAGCCAGCTCTTAGTACAATCCTCACAAATGCTCACAAGAAATCCTAGCTTCTTAGAAGCCTTCCTCTCTTCCCTCCAATCTCCTATTTCCTTGCATTGTTCCTCTGGGATGATCTCCTTCAACCAAGTGGAAAACTCTATTTACCAAGTGAATGATCTCCTAATCTCACACATTGTCAGAACTGCGCAATCCTCAAGGAATTATTCCTTCTGCATGCATGAGTTTTCTTTATAGGAAAACACATGCCACTGATAGTACATTGTCCTTGACATTTAACTTAACTGGGCCTTTCTTAGAATAGACATGCATAATTTTCTGATGAGGGAATCTTCAATAACTTTAGTACACTAGTTGAGTGCATGCATGCATCAACTGATTGTTAACTCTCTATTAGTTCCTCAAATAGTTTGGAACTAATTTAAATGGACTTAACTCAATAAACTAAGTTAACTAATTACAACTCAAATATAACTCAATCTTATCTCCTTAATTTAAGGATTATCTCCTTAATTTAAGGGATAACTCTTGCATGAATTCAGAATGACTTCTAACTTGAATTTCTCCAACTAATTAATCCATAATGAATTAATTAATTATTTCCAAGTAGCTGGTGAGAATAAATTCAATTTTAATTCAAGGAAAAATTAAAATTGGAATTTCTGGATTCTATTTTTATCATTTCTTATTGCTATTTCCAACACTCCCTCTCAACAAGAAAGGAATTCAACTCGATCTCGATTGTGAACCTTTGGAATGTTATGCATGCAAAAGTTGTCTCTAGTGTTGTTACTCCAACAACTCCAGAAACAAAAAAGACATCCAACCTGAATCAGTATGATGCATTTGTCATCAAAATCTCTGACTACTATTGCCTCTGTCAACTGAAAACTTTGCTTTTCTACTAACTCTACCTTTCTACACTGTTGTCAATCCTTCTCTGTGCTCTTCAGTGTCTAATTTCTCTAGACTCTATCACTTTGATCACTGACTACATCAATCACTGATTCCTCCTGCTACTGTGTACTTTGGGCTCCCGTAGCAAGGTACAATCCATGAGATAAAACTTCTCAATGGACCCTACCTAATTTTAGCCTTCTTGGGACTGTCACTTCACATCACCCCACTTCACACCTAGAGGTATGGATGCATGTGATCCCTCTGCCCACTTGGATAAAAATTCCCCCCCCTAATGGAGGTATCTGCATGAGTGGATCTCTTCACTCAGTCTCCTCTCTGCTTCTCCAATTGTGGCTCCTCCACAATTGTCTCATACTTCTTCTGGGACTGCATATTGAGAGGTAATTTACTCTCCCTCTGAACCACCAAGTCTCTAAAATTTCCCTTTCTCCTCAAGGCTTTGCATGCATCTTGAACCTCAAGAGCATACATGTTCTTAACTCATG
The DNA here is from genome assembly GCA_000404065.3 of Pinus taeda. Taxonomy (NCBI): domain Eukaryota; kingdom Viridiplantae; phylum Streptophyta; class Pinopsida; order Pinales; family Pinaceae; genus Pinus; species Pinus taeda. The sequence continues at coordinate 134,930 of APFE030102813.1, read as the reverse complement.
AACCAATATATTTCACCTATCTTGTGGTGATGCGTCTAAGGAAAACCTTTCCCTTACTAAATACAACATCTTAGCCTTTGTCCTCCAACATCGCGATTGATACCAAGTTCTTCTTTAGTCTAGGCACATACTTCACATCTGTCAAGGTGTTAAGAGCTCCATGCTCCCTCTGAAAAGAAATCGTGCCCACTCGTGAAACACTATACCTTTCTTCGTCACCCATCTGTATGCACATCTTGAGGTCTTTCTCCTCCAAGGCACTGAATAAACTTTTATCACTGGTCATGTGGAATGAGGCTCCACTTTCAAGATACCAAACACAACCCATCATCGATGACACCATGCATACGATGAGGGTAAAGTCCATTTCAAATTGAGAGGCTATTGCCTCACCTTCGGATCCTTTCTAGGATCCCTTCTTGGACTTATTCGACAGGAAATTAGTCGCATAATGTCCCATCTCGTGAAAATTAAACTATCTCACTTTAGACTTGTCACCCTTCTTCCTTCCATGAGAAGAATTTGATTTGGAATGGGAAGCTTTCCCCTTCCCTTTCCTTGCATTACTCGTTAAGGCCATATTTTATTCATCATCATCCTTGGATGAAGAACCATCTCGTGTGCTCCTCATGATCTCCTCCTGCATTAGATCCAACCATAGTCATTCCCAGTCTGACATTTTCTCCCTTCCATTCATAAAGTCCTAGTAGCTATTCCAACTCTTTCGAAGGCCAAGGAGAGCGAGGCTCACCAAATCATCATCGGTAGTAATTATTCCCACATTGCTAAGCTCATCTCTACAAGTGGTGAACTTGTTCAGATATATGGAAATAATATTGCCCTTCTCCATCTTGATTCTTCGAAGCTTATCCTTGAGCACCAATTTCCTCTAGTCGTTATTGTTTTCGTAGAGGTCCTTCAATGTATTCCACATTGATAATGGAGTATCCTTCCAATGGAGACTTCAGACAATATGGTCTCGAAGTCCCTCAAGGATGATCTGTCTCGCCCTCATCACACACTTCTTCCACTCAGCCAAATCTTGTGCATTAGTTGAAGATGGCTTTTTAGATTTATCGATCAATGAATTCCTTCAAGCCATTTTCTTGTAATACAACCTCCACTCTATCTTTCCATGCTATGTAATTCGAGCTACCTTCCAAGGCATACTCGAGTCTCAAGCCATAGAACTTCATTGTCCAACCTTGAAGTAAGATATGAATTTGATTTGCACCTGCAAACCCAAACTTTAAACTTCAAATTTTATTCTCAGTATACTATTCATAGCTATGATAAACTTGGCTCTGATACCATGTAGAAAATTTCTGCAAATCCAGCTCTGATACCATGTAGAAAATCTGACTGTGTAGGATAACCTGATAATGCAATATAAATCAAAGAAGAATAGTATAACTTACTTCTCTTTTCAATTTGAAGAAGCTTAAAGATCGAGCCGAACAATATAACAAGAAGAAGAAGAACTAACACACAATACACATGAAAATACTTTTGGGAAAGCCTCAGCTAATGCCTTGACTATCTGTATTATCATACAAAGTGGAAATACATAGGAATCATACAAAGCCTTAGCTCTCACAGCTAGCCAGCTCTCAGTACAATCCTCACAGATCCTCACAGGAAATCCTGGCTTCTCACAAGCTTTCCTCTCTGCCCTCCAAGCTCCTATTTCCTTACATTGTTCCTCTGGGATGATCTCCTTCGACCAAATGGAAAAAATCAATTTACCAAGTGGATGATCTCCTGATATCACACACTCTTAGAACTGTGCAATCCTCAAGGAATTATTCCTTCTAGATGCTTGAGTTTTCTTTATAGGAAAACACATGCAATTGATAGTGCATTGTCCTTGACATTTGACTTAACTGTGTCTTTCTCTAAATAAACATGCATAAGTTTCTGATGAGGGAATCTTCAGTTAACTAGAGTACACTAGTTGAGTGCATGCATGCATCAACTGGTTGTTAACTCTCTATTAGTTCCTCAAACAGTTTGGAACTAATTTAACTAGACTTAACTCAGTAAGCTGAGTTGACTAATTACAACTCAAATATAACTCAATCTTATCTCCTTAATTTAAGGATTATCTCCTTAATTTAAGGGATAACTCTTCCACGGCTTCATAAAAACTTATAACTTGAATTTCTCCAACTAATTAAACCATAATGAATTAATTAATTATTTCCAAGTATTTGGTGAGACTAAATTCAATTTTAATTCACAATTTTAATTCAAGGACAAATTAAAATTGGGATTTGTGGATTCTATTTTTATCATTTCTTGTTGCTAGTTTCAACAAATATTATATGTAACAAAGTATGACATTAATAATTTTCCATATGAAAGAGAACTAGTTCTTTGGCGATCAGATTGTGATATAAGGGAAGAAAACAATATAACAAATTTCTCTAATGAACTTGGTACATAACACAATATTTTGGAGGCTCATAACAACATTTCATTTGGAGAAGATCATATTCACAATGTAGAAAATGAGGACCAAGATGAGAACTGGGAAATTGATATACCCTAAGACAATCTAATTCGATATATGTGAGGGGATTCTTATTTTGCTATACATGTTCCATTGATCATGTAAGATTATTATATGTCACTTCTAGGTAAAAATAGGTTTTCCATTTTGTATTTTTCATTGTAACATTGTAGCTACATTTCTTTGATGTGTGTTATTTTAAGGTTGATGTTTAATAGTACCTGAGTTAGGAGAAGGAAAGTAGCAAAGCTGGATCGACAGCTGGTTTGTCAGCTCCCATATCTAACAAATCATGTTCAAAATCCCAGACTGGGCTTCTTGGCTTTCGGAATTTCGTCGTGGTCGCCAAGCTTCAGAAAAGTGACTACACCACTTATATGCTCACCTACCGGGGGATACGAGCGTGCGGTCAACCCCATAAGCAAAGGCAATAGAGATAGGACCAGTGAATGTACCAGCTGGAATCCCAGCATCCTTGTAAATAGAAGAAGCAAAGGCATAGATGGGGACAAGGGCAAATGAATATGTGTTACTTATGATACATAGGACCCATGTATGTTAACCCGGAAAGAACACAGTCAGGATCTAATCATTACATTATTTGTTCCTTATCTATGACTGAAAATGAAGATGTATTTGATGAAGTTCGGACCTATTTATTTTCACATATATATTGTCCGACTAGTATTAAATTATAAATAACTAATTTAACAAGACTATTGCAAAGCAACAATGTGCTCATTGAAGTACTAAAACTACCTTGATGTCTAGCTCTAATATCTTGGAAAATTTTAATGGTTTATATGTTGCTTGTGTTTGGGGCATTTTGTTGAGTTTTTGAGTTTTAGATTTATTTTGGTCAAAGATTATGCTAGTCCCTTGAATGCTTTTAGTTCTTATTTCATGCTTAGATTCACAAATATTCATCTATTTTTATAATTCTTATTCTTTTATTTATATATTTGATGGTTTGAAGAAAATTATTTTTATTTCCTTTAACTTTGTGGCATGACTTTAGCATCTTAACCTTTATAATCTAGTAGTTTACTATGCTTATTTTATATTTTCCTGGAAAATAATTATTGATATTTGGAAAGGAAAATCAGCCATGGGTAGGTAAGTGAAGAGAAAAATGCCTAATGTACTAGGTTCCCGCACATTCATCGTAGGATACCTATTGGCCTGAGAATGGAAGCATTTCCAAAGTGGAAGGTAATTCCACATTATCATAAGTGTTTTCAATTTCATTTGATTGACAAAAAATTTTGAATTTAAAAAGCATGTTTTGCATGACATGTCACATACTAAATGATAAATACAAAATTAATTAAAATAAGTCTGAAACTTTGAAAGTGAAACAACAACAATTAAACATAAATATTATATATGTATTTATTAAATGAAGTGGAATTAAACAATTAAACTAACAACACAAATCATGATAAATACATAATTGACTTGCATAGAACAAGAAACGTGGCATAATCAATAGAAGGTTGGAATCATCTTTGAAATTTCATTGCTTCTCCAAGAAAATATTTTACATTGCACAACAAAACTTTTGTCTCTTGACCAACGTAGGAACCCTAAAATTGGTTCCTTGATCTTCCTTTAAAGGAACTTTTACATTGAAAATAGTTATCAAAACTGTCAACTGTGAAAATTACTTCATAACCATTCAATCCTCATGAAAAATAAAAGACTAAACTATTTGAAATTTATAACTCATAGAATTACAAAATGAGACATTTTCCAAAAAATGAAAATATTTAAAAATAATCATTCGATAACTTGGGACTCTTGTGCAACTTCAAGATCAATTGATGAAGCTCCAGGTTGCACAACTTGAACATTCATTGGTGAAACCAAGAACTACCACTTCTTCCATAGGGTTAAGTCAGGAATTGGACAATGTAAAATTCTGTTGAAGGTCATTTTTAAGTCAGTTACCTTGGTGTATGTGGGCTTTTCGGTGAATAAAGTTTTGAATAGCCATAATTTTTGGAAGCCCATTTACAAGTAGTTCATGATTATAGATCCTTTAGAAATTGTTGTTTTCTCATGAGATGCACTAATCTTACTTTTCTCTTCCACCAACAATATTTCATATTTTTTGTTACACAGTAATTTGTCACTGTCCTCATCTCAGTCCCTTTGTTGTGTCATGTGTCAAATAAACATGTTCATATCTTCCTGCTGATCTAAGGAAATTAAACAAATTCTCTCTAATGCTGAAGATTGACCCTTTTTGACTAAGTTTTGCCTCATCGCTAGTAAACCCTTCAATTCCACGACAATTCTCTATCATGCATTGTATCATTGCGACGTCATCGCTAGTCCCTAGTTCATGACCCGCGACGATCTAGATTTGGCGAATTAGTTCAAACAGTCACCCTTCTAGATGTTTCTAGAGCTGGTTTTTGGGTTAGTTTGGGACACCTTTCCTCCTCTGGGATGGTGGTTCCACCTCTTGTTCAACCTCCCTTGAGGATAAGCTCCCTCTTCGTCATTTCATGGAGGCTCCTTCTCCTATAAAATCACTCACCATTTCTATGATCTGGTAGTTAGTTTTGGTAGTTCTTTTGGTTGGGCGGTGCTGCTAGTGCCTTTGAGTTTGATAGATAGCTGGTGTAGGTGTGACAAGTGTGGGATTGTTGATAGCTTGTGGAAAGTTGTGGAGTGCCCTTAACTTTGTGTTAAAGCTTATGAGTGAAAGAGGGAGACATTGTATGTTGGGAGATTCTTCCTTGAAGAGTGAATGCTTGAGAAACATACTGGCTGGACCCTCTGAGAAGGCTTACGACATCAAGACTTGGTTGTAAGCTTGCTCTTGATTCATTATTAATACAATCAATGATGTTTTCCTATGTCTTGTATGTAATTTACTTGATAGCTCATGACTTCTTGACTTTATGAGTAAATAGATCATTGTTGTTTCCCGGTTACATGCTATGTTGTTTTTCCTTTGTGTTGTTTCAGGTTAATCACTCATTGAGGAGAAGGAAGCGGAAGCTGGAGCAGTGCAATGGAACTTCATCGACCACTGGTTTGAGGTAGGCCTCCAATGATGACTGTTTAACGAAATCAATTGTTGATCTATCTTTGTTGTGACTAGACCCACTCTAGGGCTAGAGGGGTTGCCTCTATCTATAGAGGGAACACTTTCCTGCATCACAAGTTGGCAACTCCGTTGGGGAGTTTGTCCTATGTTTTTCTTTTGTTTGCTTTTGCTTGATATTGAGTTAGTCTCTTTTGGATCGTGGGACTGAACCACTAGTCTTTTGGGTTACCTGGGTCAATCTGGGAAATCCCTTTATTTCCTGTAAGCATAGACTGGTTTTTATTTGGGAGTTTTCATTTACCTTTCATTGTTTTTAAGTTCGTCGCTAGGAAAAGCTAAATAGTCGCGTTGACGTTGTGTTGTCTCTGTCTTGGAAGTCTATGCATCATTGAATCCTTTCAAACAGGTCCAACAATTCTTGAAATCGGTACATCGCGTGAAAGATGTGTACTTTAGCGACGACGTCGCTCTGTTGCTATGGTTAATGTCTGATTGGCATTAGTTGCTTGTGTTATACCTACGACGATTCCTGTAGAATTGTTTATTTCAATTCTGCCTCCTGAATTCATCAGTCTGGTTAACCCCTTGTTGTCTTTCTCTTATCCATTAGTTTGTTTTAATTTCCTTTACTTAAGGTGCTTACTTTTCGGTTTCGTTGAAGTGAATCTTGTATTTTTGGCTTTATGACCTGATTTTTTCAAGTTTTGAATTATTTGGCTTGGTTACTTTCCTGTTCAAAATATTCATCCGCAACCTTCCTAGTGGTTTGCTTGAAGTCTTTTCCATTGCTTGTTTTTGCTGGTTGATTTTTAGTGTCGATTATTGAACCAATTTTTTATATTGATTCGATTTCTTCACTACGAAGCATAGATCAAAATTGTTTGGATTGATTAGTTCACACTTGCTTGTTTGTCTCTTTAAATTCAAAACAAAAAAATTAAGGGATTGCATTCATTCGATATACGAAAGTGAAAGTATATGTGCATTTCAAATTTTCATGTTTGAGAAATTGAAAAGAGAACTTTAAATCTTTCATTAGTAGTATCGATGCATCGCGAGATTAGTGTATTGATGCATTGTGTTTCTTAGTGTTTGCATTTGCTTGTGTTTGCTTGGGAATGGGCTTTCTACCCTCCTTTAAGTAGGTGTTCATCAAAATGATTGATGCTTTACTCATTCTAGTTGCATCCTAGGGTTTTTATCTACATACAGTAAGGCATGAAAATTGAAACATAATTAAAGATCAACTCTAAAATGAACTGAATGAAGCTAACAATGCATTGGAACATAACACACATTATTTAGAGGTCTAGGCTAGAGACGTACTCCGACGTCGTTAAACCTAGTCACTATTGCTTTCACTTAAGGTTGGGTGATTCCTCCTTTTATGACTCAATAGCTGCTAGCACGGACTTGTGCTACCAGTACCGTCGAGTATATGTTAGGAGACCCCACTAGGTTATCATCCTATATCCTTAGGAAGTCGTGTCTGCCGCCTTGCAAACCGTAACGCACCGAACACAACGTTCAGGAAGATTGACTGTCGTACAAAAAGTCCTTGGTTCTCATATGATTTCCAAGGTGGTTCTCATATGATTTCCAAGGTGTATATGTAGTTTTACAGGTTGTTTGGTAAACCTTTTGCCTACTTCTCTAGAGTAGTCACTTTCGTTCCTTTTCGGACTCCCTAAAAGAAAAGGTCCATCTTAGCACTTGTCCTTTCAGGCTCATTAAACCTCGAAAGAGATAGAGTCACCTTTTCGTCCTTTTCTCGACTCTTGAAACATGAAAAGGTCAAGTTTTGTTCCGGCGTCATCAAATTTACTGCCCACGAAACATTCCTGGTAACTGTTCGAGTTCTTGGTTGTGATAAGAGTGTTTTTTAGGCTCATTCTCGATGGTAACTTTCCTTGAGTCTATCGACCTAGGTCTTCCCCCATATGGAAATCCTGGTCCATTTCTGCCTTTTGGAAATGTCGGTGCTCTGTATATGGCAACATTGTCTTTGCCTGGGTTAACCATCGGTCTGCCCATTTGGTTGTTTTCAACCTTGATGGTCCTAAGTGTCGTGACTCCTGTTCCACTGTCTCTTTCATCTGAACCATGAAATGTTGATTCTAAGGTTGAGTCTGTGCCTTCTTCCCCTATTTCTTCACCTTCATCTCCTCCTTCACCTGATGAAAGTTCCATATCTAGTAACCAAGAGACTAAGAAGAAGAAGAAGAAGATGACGAAGAAGAAGGAGAAGTCCGATAAGTGTGAGACCACCCATGCAACTATTGCTCTGAGTACATCTCAAGTTGGAACACCTTCTGCTCCTTTGCGGAAGGTTAAGTTTTCTTGTAAATTGTGCAAGGGTGACCACCTTCTTCGTGATTGTCCTGGAATCCCTAGGATCTTGGAAGTATGGTCTCACGATCCAGCTCATCCCTTGTCCTCCTCTGAAGCTCATGACGATGCTACCCTATCAACTGGCAGCGGTAAGAAGAAAGGAAAGATTTGATTCCCCTGTAAGCTATGTGAAGGCAACCATCCCCTTCACCTTTGTCTGTTCATGGATAAAGCTTCCGTCGTTTTGGAAAGTCTTACAACTTCTTTACTCCAACTTCTCGTTGGTTATCAGAGACTCTCTTCATACCCTCTCTCCACTGACAAAGAGATTAACTTATATTCTTCTCTTGTCCACCCTTCTCTTCCCCAACCTAGCTTTGATCAGCTTGTTCCTAACCAACCATTGGTCGGAAAGAGTGTCAACTTGGATTCACCACCTGTTGATCACTCTGATCCCGATGAGCATCATGATTCTACTGCTCATTTTCTTCTCATCTCATCAGATTCTTCTGAGTTCGAGAACGATCCTCCTATCCCCACTGATCAAGAGAATCTTTCTTCGGTTCCTATAGAGCATGGGGGCAATCATATGATACCCCCACCAAGTAGTTCAGTCATTTCCTTCGACTGGAGTCATTTGACTGCATTTCGCCTTCCATCCTACGTGCCTTTCTATATTATCGTACATGCCTCTGATAAGGTAGTACTTGGCACTGTCTTGGATGAGGGTGCATCGGTTAGCCTCATGCCTTTCACTACTTGGCAAGCTTTGGGCTCCCTGCAGCTTGTGCCGATCGCGCAGAATCTGTTGGTGTTTGACAGAGGAACCAGCCAACCTTTAGGGATCCTTTCGAAGTTTCCTCTTACTTTGGGAGGCAAAACCGTCTATATAGACCTAATGGTTATCCAAGGTGATTTAGATTTCAGCCTTCTCCTTGGTCGTGACTATGTTTATGCCATGGGGGCCCTTGTCTCTTCACTTTTGTGTGTATTCTATTTTCCACACAATGGAATAATGGTGACCATCGATTAATTATCGTTCTTTAGTCCCCTGGTGCCTCATATGCAGTCATCATCCTCTATCGGTTCTTGCTCGCAAGCAGTACCTTCCTAGCCGTACGTCAATTATGTGGCTACCCGTTCCGTCTCTGCATCTGTTGATGATCATGTAGATGGTCTTGTACATCATGTACTAGGGGCATTGGAACCTGATTTGTCATTGGTGTCTCATGACATGTATTCCTCCCAGAGTGTGGTTCTTCCATCCAGTGCAGATCTCTTGGGAGTCATCTTTTTGTATGAACCATGAACAGATGTTCCGAGGATAGTTTGATCTTGTGTTAACCTCATTAAAAAATGAAACAAGGATCATGGAGCATAGTTCCTTCTCTTGTGTCAAGCTCATTAAAAAATGAAACAAGGAGTTCCAAGGATAATTCGTTCCTGTGTCAACCTCGTTAAAAAATGAAACCAAGTGTTTCGAGGATAGTTTGATCTTGTGTCAACCTCGTTAAAAAATGAAACAAGGGGTGTGGAGCATAATTCCTTGTCTTGTGTCAAGCTCGTTAAAAAATGAAACAAGGAGTCCCGAGGATAGTTTGTTCCTGTGTTAACCTCATTAAAAAATGAAACCGGGTGTCTCGAGGATAGTTTTGATCTTGTGACGACCTCACTAAAAAATGAAACAAGGAGTTCTGAGAATAGTTCTGATCTTGTGTCAACCTCATTAAAACATGAAACAAGGGTGAGGTGGCATGGAAGTCTTGTGGTTGAGGTGACATGAGGTGGAGTGACGTGGAAGTGACGATGTGGAAACCAGCCTCAGGAGCACCCCTGGCGGTAAGTGGTTTTGTCCCTCTGTGTCGTTGGGGTTGATGATAGTTGTTGATCACCCTGACGTTGACTTTTCAAAAATGCTACTCGAGGGCACCCTACAATATAAACATCGAGCTAGTTGTGATGTCAGAGTTGGTGGATGTGCAGGCCCAATGTATGGTACGACGATGATTTTTGAAAGTTGTGCGCTTTTTAACAATTTTCTTCGCTTGGCATTGGCGGGGCCGACCTACCCCCTTTAAAGTATAGTTTTATTTTATTAACCCAAACTTTGGGCTTGCACCATAGTCTCAGCACAACTATAGTATATACTTGTTTTTTTAGTAAACATATATGTCTATTTTCTTTTATGCTTTATACACTTCTTTTAACTAAAAAGAAAAATGACTACAACATATTCACCATGATTTTACAAGATAATGTAATGTGGTGAGAGATTCACCAAAAAAATTATATATACATATTACATTATTGATAAAAACGCCTTCCAATTTTCCTATGTATCATGAGGATTCACCCATTTATTGTAAATATAAATTTAGGTTGGATCTTAACATTTTCCCTAAAGAGAAGGGTGGAGATTTGGGAACTACAAACTAAGAAATATACTAAAGAACCAAGAATTTTAAATTTAATGAAGTAAACCCATAGTCATCACCATTGTAGTAGGGCTTGCAGATGGAATTCAAGTGCAATTATTTTTTGGAGAGAGAACAAATAGCCATAAATAAAACAATAGCCAACACAAGCATGGAAAAGTCAATACTAAAATTGACATGTATTAGAACATCATTGAAACCCCTATGATAGACCATCTACTCAAATGAAGTGGCAGGACATGGAAAATTAATTGAAACATGCGACTTGTAAAGAGAAAAAAAAAACATGTGATTTGTAAAAAGAAAAAAAACACCCACCCTGAGGAAATTTTATATATTTTATTTAAATACATGACATATGTAAATAAGACACAATATTTACTTATTCAATATGATTAATAATTTATAATTTCTTACATATATGATTATAATTATAAT